>JAMPIV010019113.1:0-340000 GCA_024509875.1 Oreohelix idahoensis
TTGTGTTATTTGACCTGTACTGATGAATGAAAGGGCTATGGAGGTGGCTGCATCTATGGTTGGTGTGGGTTCTTTCGCAATCCTAGGCTCCGTGGTTGCGTGGAGCAGCTGTGGTGGTGGCCACTGTCCACACGGAGCGTTTTTTGTGGAGCTGGGTTGGCTGTGTGGCTGGTCGTGATTTGCTTCCGTGGCGCGGCGGTGGTACCGTGGTTCCTGCCAACAGTTCCACATTGGTGTTCTTGTTATACCAGTTCAACTATTTTATTCCACGCAAGCACCCATTCATTAAATGTAATTTATACATGTATGTATTCTGCATAGTCTGTTGACAAATGTGTCTTAAACAATTAAAATTGTTTTAAAAATATTTCGTGCGCATTGATTTTAATTATTTGTTTGTGCATGTGAAAACATCAGTTCTTAAATAAGAATGTGATAATAATGAGGGATGACTTCAGAGGTTTAAGAAGCGTCCTGAAATTTGCATATAGCCTCTTAGGGCCAGCGGCCCAAAAAATGACCCATCATAAAAATCTCAGTGACCACATTACAATAAGACACGTGTTAATGTCTGTCGAGTCAAATATGGGTCATAACATAAGCAAGCGACTGGTTTTCAAGTTTATATTAAAGGTTAGATTCTGAAATACATATGCCGATTGTTGAAACGTGAGTAAAGTATACAATTTAGTACTCAGTTGGAGAATCTCTTGGGTCTTAAGGCATGGTGTCTTTACCCTTTTGTGCCATGAATTTATTTGATTGTGTGATGAATTCTATGGACCCCATTGATTGTCCGATGAAAGCTATGGATCCCCTTCTTGGAAAATGGCACATAAAAACATAACTACAAGATTTACACTCTAAAGTTTAAGTTATATCCACGGAGCCCCAAGAATCCATTCATTGACCACGGGCTGAGAAACCCATGCTTAAGGGGTAACATTTATTTAGGACCAATTTAGGTGAAGTCTCTAGAAGTCATAGTGCTGTTATTAAGACGGGTGGTGCATAATTAGTATGTCAGAGGTTTACTATTGAAGTATTACTCAATTACTTCTGTGGATCCAGTAAAACAGATAATCTGGCAAGGGTTAGGAAACTAGGATTCCAGAAAATCGGCGGCGTACCTATAGTTCAGATCAGCCTTCTTCTGCGTTCAGCGTGTAGTCATGCTAAATCTGCAGGACTGTTGCCAGGACGAAGTCCACAGTTTTCTTCCGGTTCACGCGACAGCCCTATAACTTCTGCTTGAGCTCAACCCCCTCTGGCTAGGTCTGGCTTCGTAGGTCATCGTGGGCTGGGCAGTTTTGGAGAATATTTTCAGGGGTCTGGTTTCCGGTATCACGTGGACATTGATTAGTGTGAGATATCATGAGCTTGAAATCAGCCATCAAGGGCTGAAGAAGGCACTTTGATAAAGAGACGTCTGACGCAATCCAAAGAAAGCTAAATGATTTTTGTGTGGGTTGCAGATTTAGCATTTGCTTCTTCTAAGACAATCTCCAAATTTGAGAACTACAACCAGACGTGAAAGGAATTAAAAAGAGAGAGGAAAACAGATGGCACAGGACAGGATGTTTTGGCACATGACTGTGCTCCTCGGGGAGCTGAAATATTATGAGGGATTTTTTATTGAAGGCAGAGGTAATCAATCGATTTCGGTCTACTGGTAGATCACATGGCGTAATTTGGTAGATCTTCAGGTGACGTAAAGGGAAACATAAATACATTTTAACTGGCAATTTCGGACTAGCTCTCTCCAGCCAACATTTAACAGCAGCGGTATTACCCACCATACTTTTTCATCCTTTCCAGTGACCTAGTTTTACAAAAATTAACTTGTTCCTGAACAGCATAAGAACTGAGAGCAATCTGTTCTTTGACATGGAGTTAAAATTCTATAAAAAAAAACTCATTTAGTTTGAATTGTTCCCCAGGTCCTGCGGTAGAGGTTAAAGTTACGTCTAGGCTGGACGTATTCCAAATGTTGTGAAATATGAAAACTTACATGATTTTATCAAGTAGATCTGTAGACAACTCAGTCTTTCTAAAAGACAACCCAAAAGCTCCTAGGTTGCCTGTGGCTGTTGTAAAGTGTAACACTTACCGAGTTCTGCTGTTCTCAATATACGAGTAAGTCAGCCGCCAAAATAATGGAAATAATTATGTTGTTCTTATTAGGCTACATGTTGTCATGACGGTTCTAATTCTCATGCTGTCGTTCGTGTGGCTACACTGGTCATTAAGCTATGGAGCAACGCGTCAATAATGGAATGGGGGAGAAGTAAAAAAAAAAATACCGATGGACTAAAATTTAATTAATTAATGGGCAGCTGTTTTATTAGAAAATATTTTGTAAATACGTGGATATCTTTATAAATCATGCCACGGTACTGTTACTGTCATTTTTGCCTGTACTATAGACGTCAACCTGTTTGATACTTTTTGATGGTCTAAGAGAGAGAACTGTCTATTAACTTTTCAGTGACAGGTTTGATTAGTGGTTATCTTCCCCTTGTCTTATTCATCTATCCTTATAAGGATCGATGTTGACCTGTTTCGGGGAAATGTCTTAAATAGTTGTCATGTCTTAAGTCGCTATTCACATGACCATATAAGGAGCGGTTTTGCCTCTTGTTTCGGGGAAACGCCCTGGTCTGTATTAGCTTTACTCAGGACTGTGTTTATTGCACATGCGCAGGTTTTTGCGCGCAGATCGAGAGACACTTCCGTTCTGGGCAGGGTACCTGGGTTTCTGAACGGACAAGAGGTCCGGAGATTTTCTCTGCCATTATTACGGGGAAATGAAGTCCTCTGTGTGACTGATATGTCAGTGATTCTTCCCCAAGTTTATTCTGTACGCCAAGGATGGCAAGTGTTGTGTTTGGTGATTTTCTAGGATGCTGCCAAGGTAATATATACACTTTAATCCTCTCGTATGCCTTGATATGCAGACTAGCTGCTGTCTGCACATAAGAACGATTGATATTTTTGAGGCGACATTTTTGAGTAGAGTTCACAGATGATATGATAGACAGAGCCTACTATTTGTACTCTATACAGAAACCAAGACTATACGTCTCATTGTTGAATAGAAGCCCAGCGAAGATTGTACTGTTTGGTACCCGCTATTTAGGCGGTATGTTTGGCATAGATGGATATGCCTTGCTTATGAGAAATAACACAGAGGTTACCTTGTTATAGATTCTGTCGCCATAGAGGCCCGCCTTTTGCGGCCTATATTCTTCACCAGAAGAAGTACCTGGCGTGTGATGCCAGAAGAGCCATAAACTTTTGTTAAGCAATTGAGAGTCCGCCCTTTTCGTGCGGCATATTTGCTAGAGGTACCTGATGCGCTTAGTCAGGGGTACCTGAGCTTCAGTATGAGCAGAACGTAGATTGACAGACCATTGTCATTAGCATCTTGATGTATGAGCTGATCAAGATTTGTGATGCCAGATGTTTTCTCCAATATGTAGCAGGGCCCGAGGACTGTTTACGGCACCAAATTGATAAATATGTAACAGCGCAGGATCTCCCTTTTGTATTAACTAGGTGACTGTGGCAGGCCTAGTCGTTGCCTACTCAACTTGTCGGTCTAGTTCTTTGGCTTATCTTCCAAGTGAGACTATCTCTCTTACTGGCCCTTTCCGCCAGAGGTGGAAATTCCTGGATGAGAAATGTTTAGGTTCTTTTGTACTCCCAGGTCTCGTTCTTCCCTCCTAGTTGTTATGTAGCGACTAGATCGTATTTTGGCGTACCTTGATTTTTAATTAGGTGCTGTTACTCCTATACTTCCATACCCACTCCACAACCTTTTATAAATCAACTCAACGTGAGTGGAGAAGTTCAAACTTATAACCAATTTATTTACAAGACGCAGATTCCAACAGTATTCAATAGTGCATGTTTCAAAAACTCCATTTCACTTCAAGGCATCCAGCCCTTATTTCAATTTATGTTCCACGAGTGTAATATTTATTGCCTTTTATACAGACTCTTGCACATATGGATATATGTAGTCTGCCCAAAATGTATCCTCCTTTCCTATCTCTCTGTCTTATCGTTTACCTCTATAAACCTGTCAGCGTTAACTTATATAACGGCATCAATCGCTATACATGTTTCATATATAATACATCAAATACTGTCAAGTACTGCTGTTGTGGCCTCCTCATACTTACTGTTCAAATGAGAGAGCGCATAAGTAGTTTCATGGATGTCATAGGTTCATAACCTTTGTTCATTTATTCATGCCAGTGACGATACCTCGTCTTGTTTGCACAATAGCCTATCTGGCAATCAGCAAATTACAATGTTATTCTCTTTATACTCTCTTTAGTCGTGCTGGTTTCAAATGTTCTTTCTGGTTGCTCGCCCCTTGAAATGTGAGCATCATTAACCTCTTGGAAAAATAATTTGCCTGAAAATCTATAAAATAGTTCAAGAGTTCTCTTACCGTTATATGTGAATTCCAGCACCTATCACTTTTCCTACTATTCACCCCTATGCTAATCCTATATGTTCAGCACAGTTTATTAAACACAGTTTATGCTAGTCTCCGGAATTGCTACCGCTAATTCATGCTAAACCTAGCTACTTCATCTGTGTAACTTCTGTCAACCACAGGCTTCATTTTCTTGAGAGCCCAACAAGGCACGTCTTGCCTCGTCAACTTTTCTGGTAGGACTCACTTCTTTTCCTTCAATTCATTCCCATGATCCGTTATCTGTGTTCCAGTCAATACGATTGGTCCATTGTTCAGTTCACTCACCGATCACAAACTCACGGTTGATTCCCCGCTGGCAAGTCAGTGAGCTTCGTTCCATGACTGTTTACATCTTACTCACATTTTTCCCGTGCGTTTGTTTAGCTCTTCGTTCACTTAATCTGCAAGGGGCACTAATATTTATAGTTATCTCCCTCATTATTTTATGCTTAACTGTTACATTCCCTTACTTAAAATCTACTAGAAAAATACTAATATGCAAATCTTGTAAACCACAACTGTCTACCTCTAGAAACTAACTAAGTGTAAGCTAGCCTTATTTTACAGAGACTCTATTGAAAGGGGTTCTCTCCCTTTCCCTTCAAGCACAAGTGCACAATCTTTTATCTCCCATCTTGAGAACAAATAGCCCTTTTCCCAAATTATTCAAATTTCCCAAACCATTTTTTTATGCACCCATGTTTCAACAAAACCAAATTATTATCCTACCAAACCTCACGGTGACAATTACCATGTATGTGATGTCCCTGATCCATGTGCAATTGACTGTGCTGTTGATGTTACCGTATGTCTCGTATAGAGGAATAATGGGCCACTCTAAAGAACACTGTGTACTCTGTAGCCTCTGAGAGCTTGGGATATACAACACGCAAGAACCCTGACTGGTTTGATGAGAATGATGTAAACAATCGCTTGACTGTTCATCTCGAATCGCAGGACTTACTTCCAGAGAGTCAGTGTGGTTTCCGAGCAGGCCGCGGGACCGTCGATATGATATTTGCCGCTCGCCAACTTCAGGAAAAATGCCAGGAACAGTACAGTGACCTATACACAACATTTATTGACTTGACCAAGGCCTTTGACACTGTCAATAGGGATGGACTTTGGAAAATTATGGCGAAATTCGGCTGTCCCGATAAGTTCATCTCAATTGTCCGCCAGTTTCATGAAGGTATGATGGCTCGCGTATTGAATGATGGAGAACCTTCTGAACCCTTTCCGGTCACAAACGATGTTAAACAGGGATGTGTGCTCGCTCCGACACTATTCAGTATGATATTTGCTGCCATGCTGTCTAACGTTACGCATGGCAGTAGTGACGGCGTACACATCAGATACAGGACAGACGGGAAGCTGTTTAATTTGAGACGATTGCAGTCCTTTACAAAGGTGAATGAAACAATGATCTCTGACCTTGTCTTTGCGGACGACTGTGCCCTCAACACCTGCACAGAACTAGACATGCAGAACAATATGAGGAGGCTTTCTGTAGCGTGTGATGACTTTGGTCTTACCATCAATACGAAGAAATCTGAAGTAATGTTGCAACCTGCTCCTGGGAAACCTTACTGTGAACCAAATATCACAGTAAAGAGCCAACGTCTCCAAGTGGTGGACAGCTTCACTTATCTAGGCAGTACCCTTACCAAAGATGCGAATATCGACGCCGAGGTCAACAACAGAATTGCAAAGGCAAGTGCAGCTTTTGAAAGACTAAGAGTAAATGTCTGGGATCGACAAGGAATTAGTGCCGCCACCAAGATAAAAGTATATCATGCAATAGTGCTCACTACCCTCCTGTATGCCTGTGAAACATGGACAGTGTATAGCAGACACGCCAAGAAGCTTAATCATTTCCACATGAGCTGTCTTCGCAGGATACTCAGGATCAAGTGGCATGATAGAGTATCTAATTCTGAGGTCCTCAACAGAGCACATATCTCAAGCATCTACACATTGCTGCAGAGGGCCCAAATTAGATGGGCCGGACATGTTGTTCGCATGCCAGAAAAACGCCTCCCAACGCAGTTGATGTACAACGAACTCTCTATGGGTAAGCGAACAGTAGGGGGCAAAAGAAACGCTTCAAAGACACACTGAAAGCATCGTTGAGCAGCTTCAAAATTGATGTCTCCTCCTGGGAGACTATCGCACATGATCGCTCTGCCTGGCGGACAAACGTTACTCAAGGCGCTCGCATTGCAGAACAGAATTTAGCTGATAAGGCGTGCTGCAAGAAAAGTCAGAATGCGCAGCAACACTACTATCGACTCTAACCATGTGTGCCCCGTATGTGGCATGGCCTGTAGGGCCAAAATAGGACTAATTAGCCACATGAGATCACGGCACAGAAGTCTCACAATTCAAGTCTGAAGCTGTCGCCATCTTCGCTTGCGATGGGCAACTATTATTATTATTATTATTATGTCTCGTAATAAGTTGTTGAAAAGGTCATCAGTATTACCAACGTTTACTGACTTCTACATGTGGTTGAGTGGGTGCATTGTGAACTTGTCCAAGAGCCTATATGCATTCGTGTCCACCATCTTATCTGATGTCTACTCACCCACACATCATGTCAACCCACACACTTCTACGGGCACTACGCACCTGAGAGCCTGTATGGTGTTTGAGAGAGAGTCAACATTACACCCTGTCAGCGCCTCAACGCTTGGTGACCCAGATATACACCACAACATTGTACTGTCCAGGTTTGACCTCCTACATTCAGCATTAACATTCGGTGGCTACAACCTACTTTAACAGGTACTTATTTTTTTTTAATAAAAAAAATTAATTAAATGTACTAATACTCCGTCTCCGAATAATTATTTAAAGGAGTATCGACTTGAGCAAATAAATCGGTCACGTTACATCAAGTGTAACGAACTCCATTGATTATCTACAGCTCAATAAGGTATTATTTATGCTCATCAGAAACCCAAATGGGAAACTCAAGACTTTGTATCTAGAATCAAATATCCGCCATTATTAAGTAAGGAAACTAAATGCGCGTCGTATCAACAGCCACATCAGTTCCTCGTGCGAAACGCACCATGAAAATAATTGCAACGGTGAAGGGAAAAAGTGTAACATAATAACGTCAATCAGAGATGGATAAGAGAGTTTTTATATACGGGAATTTGTCTGGTGCTATATAGTACGGAAACAATTATTAAATTGTTAATATAAGAAACTTCATTGGCTAGTTTAAAAACGTGCGCACACTTTGACTGATAATTTTTTCTTCTTCTTGATCTTATTTTTTTTCATTCCTTACGGAGCATGGAATATAAGTATATAAACCAATAAAACAGTACTGAATCAGTTCTACAAATTAACGGTTCACGTGAAACAAAGGACGTTTTGGATTTTACCCTTCATCAGCCACAGTTACAAACAGGTGACAAGGACAAGAATTACATATAGATACTACAAAAACATACGATGATGAGAAACATACAGAAAATGAGCAGATGGAAAAAATAAACAACCACAGTGATGAGCGAAAAATGAACAATAATAATACAAGAAAATCGTAATACCTGAAAGAAATACCGAAACAAGAAAGTAAATAATCAACGAAACGAAAAAAAGAATGAACAAAACTATCGAACACGCAAACGGTGACTTAGCTAGATCGGAAAATGCTTGGAATAAAACACCTAGGCACTTTATCAAAGAAATCCCGTATCAAAGATTTTCATGTCTGTTGTTTTTCTGTTGTCTGGTGTTCTACTTCTTTATTTCCTGCGAGTGCCTGATAACATACCTTTATATTTGTTTCATATTTATTTACTGTTTACAGGCCTCGGGTTTCCCTTCCTTATGTGTAATAAATGTTTATACAATACCAAACCTACCCACTGTCCTGTTCTCACTGTTCTAGTCTACTATCATTTACTGGACACAGTATTAAGGTCCTTGTCTTGTTGGATTTGGCCTATACTGCAGGATAGAGAAACAACAGAAGTGATTGTGTCATTAATAGGCTGAACTGCCCATGATGGACTTCCGGTGTCGTGTATTGTGGTTCGCACTGATGACCTGCCATTGTGTAGTGGTTTGATGGTATTGTATGATGGTGATATTACTAAGTGTGATGCATGAGGTCAGCTGTGAAGGCTCCTGAGATAAAATGTAGCTGTGAATTGTCAGAAGGCCCTTCGTGCTACCACTACGACCTCACACCTATCTTTTTTTACTAATGAATGTGGCTACGTTAAATGTCTAGGGTAATGATATGTAATGTGTTGTGGTAGTTTACATACACACACACACAGATATTTACTAAGTCTAATAATATTAATAAATGTTATAATACACTGAACTAACTCAAGTGTGTAAAATTTTGATAGTAATTTTCTTTACATTTATTTGTTCTGAACCAAGGTTTTATTTTGGTCAGAACATATGAAAGGTTTTGCAATTATGAAAGAAATGCATGAATATTACATAATAAATGCAAGGTGTGTACATATATATGTTACTAGACTAGTTAATATTATTACTGTTTATAGTTGTAATCTATTTGGGAGAACATTTAATGGATGTGCTGTTGGGGTGTCCTCATCACTCCCTGTCTATGGTGACTACACATTGTCCAGTTATTTGATGGAAATTTATGGGTGTGTTAGCAAATAAGTTGAGTTGGTGAATTCTCAGCAGACCAGACGCTCACGTAACTTGAAGGTGTAGCTCTGGTGCTGAGATCTGGTGGCCCCACCTCTCCGTGCTTGGGGGCAATATCAGAAGTCTGGTGGCCCCACCTCTCCGTGCTTGGGGGCAATATCAGAAGTCTGGTGGCCCCACCTCTCCGTGCTTGGGGGCTATAATAGGCTGCTCTGACAAAATGTTACTGCACGGGTCCACTCTGGTAATATTCAACAACTCATTTGACACCGCATTGGTGGCAACTGAAACTCACAGTTCTGCAATCAAAGTATTAGTCATGTGTCAGAATTCCATCCTCTAACCATTTCTGGACACAACACTACACAACAACAACACCACATAGACGGGTCAGATCTTTCTGACCAAACAACACATCTTACCAAGTTGGTTTCACATAGGATAAGTTCTCCCAGACTACGTATTCTGAAATATGTTCATTAGTTTCCTGCCATAGAATAGGATAGGTGATATGTTTCACTGATCTCAACACTTGATCTGTCCTTCCTAATCCTTGCTGGAGTTTATGTATTTTATTTGCCTCTAGACCCTGAACTGGGGCGGGGGGTCTAGAGCGAATCCTTACTTGTTGTAAGGGACAGATTATGCTATTGCAGTATCAAATCACTCGAAACCTTAAACAAATATTAAAATGTACAAAGAAATAATTTCAGTCTTACCAGAATTATGAATATAGAACACAGTTAAAAACTAGCAAAACTCAGCTGAGCTGCTGGCCTTAGGATGGCGTCCCTCTAAATATTTCAATAGCTTCTGGGAATTACACCACTTAATAATTCACTGTGTCTACTAGGACAACTTATAATGAATGGCACAAAATGCGCGTCTGAGCGCTGATAATATATTCATCTATGGCCAATCACTGCCTTTTCTTTTTCAAATTCAAATATCCTACCAAAAAGTCATTTCAGTCATACCTCAGTCAAGTATGCCTTATTGTCTGTTGGTCCGTCCGTCTCTACTTGCGTTTCACAAAAAAACACACTTGTTTTTTGAACCAACTCTGCCTTCCCCTACACAATTTTGCCTTTAAAGTTATTTTTAGCCACAATTCACCATCCCACCCCGTCTCTTCATTCCAACTAGATTTTAGCACTTGCGTCTTCAAGGCCACAATTTTTTTGAAAATTAGTGACATGTTTTATTTCAATGCAGACGCTCGCTGCCCTACGTTGTATCATTGGAGATATTTTAACGTTGCATCACGGTTAATTTTGTGACACATTGAAACATCATTTTTTGATGATGCGTAGATGGCAGGGAGGATAGTGTGTTTCGCTTGCATGGCTAGGCGGGGTTGTTGCACGGAAGGTCCAGTGTTCAAATCCTGGGTAAGCCACTCATGTCTGTTGTTTTTCTGTTGTCTGGTGTTCTACTTCTTTATTTCCTGCGAGTGGCTGATAACATACCTTTATATTTGTTTCATATTAATTTATCTTCGACCGCTTGGCGTAAAAAATTTTCAAGCATTGTCCTATACAGGGCCCCGTTGATTCTTTGTGGCTGACCTTCCTCATTTTCAAAGAAATAGGGGCTGATAACTCTTTCAGCCATAACACTGCACCAAACAGTGCATTTTTGGGGATGCAATTGATGCTGATTTAATTCCCTTGGATTCTCAGTACCCCAAAATCTGCAGTTTTGTTTGTTGTTGTAACCGGGCGATTAGGTTCCAAATCATGTTATCGCTAGGAGATACTCTGACATTAAAATGTTGACGATATTTTCTCGAAGTTTGAATAATTGATCTTTCACTGGAATAGAAAAAGGCAATGAGTTTTACTCGTTGCTGGACATCATACGTAGCCATTTTAATCTCCAAGGGATGCTCTATAACCCCCCAAAAAAAAAAAAAAAAAATAAAAATAAAAAAGATTGAAAATGAACAAGTTATGACTTTTCTTAACCTTTCAGTCTTTCAGTGGCCACCCTGTATATACAATTTGATAACAGCCAAATTGACATCCCTGGTTTGTTAGGTGCATGTTCTTCAGGTACGCGTGGACTTGTTTCAGTAAACATACTTGAGTAATTAAAGGTTTTAACATAATAACGGCCTCGTATAATCAAACATTGAAATGTAAATAAAAACTCTTTGCACGAACAAACAACTACTCTCATCCTAACGGACCATTGTTCACATTTAGTGCTGTTCCATGAATCTCGAATTTAACAGTAATTCTATAATGGTTACTTGCAGTTTTACGCCGGTGTTCGGAACGTTTTCAACGCATGTTTTTACGTGCGTATGGTCTTTGAACATAGAAGAAAGAGTGCGGTCAGGATAGCGGACAAGAACGGTGTCAGGGATCATACATAGATACTGAGAACAATTAATGATCGCGTGTTAGAGAATGACACTGCAATAGATGAATCATCAAGGTTAATTAAGACTGCTGGAATTTGGCATCAAACCACTAGCAGAGATTGAAACCGGCTAGCAGAGATGGAAACCGGTTAGCAGAGATGGAAACCGGCTAGCAGAGATGGAAACCGGCTAGCAGAGATGGAAACCGGCTAGCAGAGATGGACGTATGAGAGGATGCATCCATCGTGTATACAACCAGCGAGCTACAGGAACAGTAAGCATTCACACTCTTCGACATATACTGAGGGAGACTGAGCACCTATGGGTTTGCCCGGAGTGCAATGATGTCGATTCTGTTCAACAATAACAATAAGATATATGTGTGAATCCTTACAACGAAGTTCATGTCAAGAATTTTGAGAACTAATTAACCGCAAACACTTCAGTCCCCAGGATATTCTACTACACGGGAGATAGATCACGATGGCCCACCTTCTGAAAGAACAGAGTAGACAAAAATGTATCTATGTGACCCTCTGAGAAATTTGAAGTCCGTGTCAGTTTTTTTTTAGTTTTTTTATTTATTTTAATTTTAAATAAATGGGAGTAGAGCGGTATAGCCTCCGATGAGCTTCATTTGCCTCCACTCATCCGCAATTCCGGGAGTCTACCCTGTCAAACCTAATATTCGGTTATAAATAGGGTATTCAATGTAATTTTATGTTCAACTTTGCGTGATATTTAAAACATAACGATATTTGCAAGTAATAGTACATGGACTGATATATATTGACGTCAGAATTGTATTGCTTCATTGATTTGTCCTTCAGTATCTACATTATATTTCTTATCCTTCGTCCTCGTTCGCCTTCAGACTTCTACATTAAAGACTCTAATAAAGGTAATAGTCAGCTTAAGGTCCCTGACATCTCCGAACATTTTTCCGTTGAGAGAAGTAGGTTGTTGCTATATGCTACTTCGTTCACTGCTGTAAATTGAGCAGCATTGTAACTGATGTTCGGTTGTCATGGGGCTAGTGCCACAGGTGCAGAGATATGTTGTACTAATCCTGTACTTGTGGTATAGATTGTACTTCAACCTGTTGTATCCAGTGCGGAAGAGGAAAATGATGACCTGGTCTCGTCTAGATAGCTATGGACGTAAATGTGGCTTTTAGTATTGTTTTCGCCATTTTATAAGTTGTCTCTATATCATTCTGTTATTTCGCTCCTCCTTCTGTAGCACGTATATTAACAGTACATTTGATTTAGTGTTTTGAATTTTCTAGTGTTTTGTACATATTGTTTTCCAATTGTATTTATTTGCTGTTACCGTTCATTATTTCTTGATTAATGTTCGTTTGCATTGTTCTTTTTGTTCTTGTGTTTCAATGCAGCCGCAGCCATTGGGCGGTATGACTAATAGGGCGGCGCCGGGCGCCGTCTAAGGAAGAGGTACCAAAATGTATTTAAAATGTTTTAAACAATTAACATTTTAAAAGAAAACTGAAACTCGATTATTTCCGAGTTTAAAGTAGGAAATTTTTTTATTATGACATTTATGTCATTAACTAAATAAATGTTTTTCTGTATAATGTTTTAGTAAAAAGAAAAAAAAAACTACAGTGAACATCACTTGTGGAAACTACAGTGTGATCCAACTGAACGGCACGAAATTGAGTCTCGTAAAAATACATTACAGTACGGTAGAGTTGGGGAGTGGCCGGGGGGTGGGGGAAGACAGAAAACGAGGCGTTGCACGAGCTTCAATAATCCCTACATCCAGCTCTGATTATAATCACCTGTGTTTATGACAAAGCGTTTTTATTTCTCTAATACCTCTCTACCCAATATAGTCTCAATTTTCCAGTGCGCTTCAGAATCCTTTTACACAGAGGAAATATTTACTGAACAAATGTCGTTTTAATTTAGACAAATATTACCACCTAGCAAAGTGCACTGGTATAAGAGACTTTTATTTACACATGCTCAGAGCAGTTACATGTGCATTAAGTACTTTTACATCTTAGCACTTTAATGGCTGTCATCAACGACACTCATTCAAGGCCCTTCTGCTCCATAAGGCGCATAGGACTTCGACTAATTCATGCTAAATCTGGTCTGTGCTGTGCCATCCGCTCAGTATATTCTCGTACCTTCTTGTAACGTTTTTATTTTTGTTTCTAGGTTCCCTTTTCTATGTGTATTTTTTTCCTTTACCTCTGGCATACTGGGGATCCCATAACAATAACTGCCTTGTAATGCTTTTAATATGTTCCTCAATTCAAGGCTTATCCAACTTCAGCGTCTATTTCACACCTTTTGTCCCATTGGCATTTGCCTGGTTCTTCTCATCAGTTCCACATTGATGATCTTAATTGGTGTTCAAATATTCCAAGTGCCCAAACTGGAAACTTTCCCAGAATTATTCCCCCCCCCCCCCCACAAACCCCTCCCCCCCCAACACCACCCCCCCCCCCATCCCATCATTCCCCCCCCCCCCCAAAAAAAAAAGTCAGCAGCCCAGATTTCTTTCTGCTTCCTCTAGTCTGCTTCATGAAACGTCTTAACAGAAGGCCGAGCTGAATTAATTATATTATTTACTTTGTTTGATGTATGCATGTTTGATGTATGCATGTTTGATGTATGCATGTTTGATGTATGCATGTTTGATGTATGCATGTCGTTGTTGAAGTTATGCTTCTCATCAGCTATGGAATTATCACGCTACCCATAACTTATGACAAATTATTTGAAAAATTAGTAACGAGAAAAAAATAACCCGTCTTGAAAATGCACATCCTCTCTGATACCTGGGGTAGTTATAGTACCATGAAACTAACATGGGGTAATGCTGGAATATTTGCGTGCGAAGGATTCCAGGTTAAACAAGAAATAGTGGCTGTAAGGATTAACCTAATGATGCTTATAAAAGTTTGAACTTTGCGTTCTAAATAGACTGTGTATTGGCTAAAAAGATGCATTGCCGCGGCCTTAATGAAAGGATCAGTTTCATTTCGCCTGGTAACATGGACACCAGAACCAATGTACATTTATGCCAGGGACTACCCCAGGGTTCTCCACTATCACACTGGTCTGCTTAACATCTATAAAGCAAAAGTAGTGGCCATTCTACCAACAGGGCCAAGACGAACATTACCCTATTATCACGTAGTATTTTGGGAATTGTTTTTTTATAAGTTCGATTTAAAATTCATAGTCGTCTGCTTCTATTGGCCAGCTTAGTTGATATTGCGGGAAAAGTGTTAGGCTAGGACGCCATTTCTTTAAAAAATCTTGCCGCGAGACGATGAGAACAGAAGTGTAATTCTAAATACAAATATTATAAACTTCTGGACAGGGCAGTGATAACTTGGGCCAGATCTGCTAGTCATCGTTGTTTGTGTGTAATATTCATTGAAATTGTGGTAAGATTGAATTTATTAACCATTTTATTTAAAATAAAGTTTGAATGTGAGATACTAACATACGACTGTAAGTAAGTGAGTCGATGGCAGACTTAGGCAAAGCCTAGAGATTGATCCATCATATGATAGCCTATCAGAGAGGTGTAGAACTACAAAATTATATGATTGTCATCAAGGAGCATAACACCTATCCTATTGTATGGGAAAAGATTACTGTTGGAATTGCAGAGGCGTTGTAACCATTAGGGGAGAGGAATACTGGTATACATTGTCACTTCAAAATATAATGGTACAATAGGTTGTCATTAAGAGCTGACCCTATGCGTTTGTTTGTACTGTACCTATAATTAACTGTGGAATATTATTGTATATTTATTATAAAGAAGGATGCATAACCTTCTTATTTCAGGGATTTTGTGGCCCTGACAGTCACATAAAACCAGGCTCATGGGAACTGATTGATTCCTGACTTTGTTGCATAATTCTAGCACGTACTGGAGGCCATTGCCTTTTATGAAGTGAACCAGATGGTCCATCGAGCATAGGACAAGACTTACCAGGGTTCTCCTTCGAAGTTAAGTGCCCGTTCTGGCACCGAGAGTCTCAACCTCTATGAACCTCAGTATTAGAAATAAAACTAACATTATCAAATAAAAGAATTCCACCTGTGATAAATGAAAATAAAATGAACGATAGGGAGTGATGATAATCAACAACCTACCATTTTACATATACCAGTATTATCCTATTTAGAAAACTACACCTACACACTTTGATTCTATTAATACTTGTATTATGGACAGAAGATCCATTGTATAAATTGAATATTGTAAATAATTCCATTGATTTCAATTTTGATTGTCAATCCTGATTCAAACAAAATAGAGTCAGGATAATAAATTGAAAAAAATTATTAACGTTACACAAAATTCAACCACTGACTTACTTGAGATAGTCTTTTAAAGTGTAGTGTGTATGTGATTGTTGTAGTACTGTTGTGTTGTGTGGATAATAAAATACTTGTGTATATGTTTAATTGGTTAATGCCACATTACACTACTTATACATAACCCTAGACACCAAACGTAGTCATCATCATCATACATTTTAGTCAAAGAATAAGTCTGAGTGAGATCATAAAGGTGGTAGCAGAAAGGTACCCTGTAACTTAACATAATATTTATTATATTCAGGGACCTTCACAGCTGACCTCATTTAGTACACTAAGAGTTCATAACAACAACATTTCATAACATCAAATCCACCACATATATTGTGTAGCTCAATTCCGGGATTTTAAAATTCTTATAAAATATATTAGGGTCTCAGCTCCCGGAAATTCTAATTACCTGCCAAATAAAATTAAAAGTATTCTTTGTGGAATTAAAATAGTGGTTGAGCTATCGGTGCCTGTGGTTGTTATTAGTCATATTAGAAATTCTTAGTTATATTAGAAATTTGTCTAATTAGAAATTTTAAAAGGTTGCATAGTACAAAATGGCTGATCTGGCAAAGTTTCTATCTGCTGCTGTGCAGACTGCTAAAGAAATGAATATGGACGGACCAGAGCTGGTCCAGTACGTAACCTCAGAGGTTGATAAATTTATTGCCAGAGAAGATAAAAGATTAGAGAAAGAAGCAGAAAGAAAGTTAGAGGCTGAGAAAGAAATTAAGAGGTTGCAGATTAAGGCTGACAAAGAGGCTAGGGCATTGGAGGCGGATAGGGAGGCGGAGATTAAAAGGCTAAAATTTGAAGAGAAGAAATTAGAAGCAGAAAGAGAAGAAAAGAGATTAGCTGCAGAAAGAGAAAGAGAAGAAAAAAAGGCTGAAAGGGAAGCCGAAGATAGGAGATTGCAGAGGGAGCACGAGTTACGACTCCGATGCCACTGCTGGTCAGGGAGCCTCAACCTCAGCTATGGGTTTTCATTTAGACCATTTTGTTGAGAAAGACGATGACATAGAAAGTTTTCTGGGTAGATTTGAACTGTTGGATACCACGTATGGTTTAGAGAGAGAAAGGTGGAGCCTAAAGTTATCCCAGGGGCTTAGGGGAACAGCTTATGAAGTTTTTGCCAAAATGAGCAGGGATGATCAAGACAATTATGACATGTTAAAGCAGGCTCTTTTGTTAAGGTATGAAAAGAATGGAGAATTTTACAGGAAAAAATTTAGGAATGCAAGGCTACTGTCGGGTGAGACCTATCACCAGTTCTCTGCACGTTTAGAGACCTACTTGGAGAAATGGACTGCTCTAAGGAAAACCCAAGATCTTAAAGAAATGATCCTTATTGAGCAATTGAGATAGTCCATGGCTCCAGACTTGAGAAAGTTTCTCATGGAACAAGGTGCAGAGAGGCTGGGTGAGTTACTCAATGTCGCTGAGAGGTATCTGGCAGCCCAAGCAGAAGTAGCTGGCACAAAAAAGAAACAGGTAGACAATTATAAGGCTCCACAAAACTTTAACAGATTTGACAACAAAGATCAGGGAAACAAAGGTTAGCAACATTTTGATAGGCCACGAAATGATTATAGGAATAAAAACCCACAATTCAATGACAGAAAATATGAGGAAAGAAAACCCTTTCATAAAGGTAGATTATGTTGTAGATGGTGTAAGCTGGACAACCATAATACCGAAAAGTGTACTAGGAAAGCTCCTAACTTCGATGCAATGAAAACGGGGAGAAAGGGAGCAAAGGCCAACCCTACTAAACAGCAGGAACCGTATCATCCCCCAGTGTGTGAAGAAGTAATATGTAATGGAGTCACCATAAGGTGCTTGTATGATACTGGATTGGATTATGATTCCGTTGTGAGTTCTCACCTGGTGCAAGCAGATCAATACACCACAGAAACAACAGTGGAAATCCAAGCTGCAACCAAGGACGTAGCGACGATGACACTTCCCATCACCAGGATAAATGTAAAAACGCGATATGTGGAAGGAATCATCAAAGCAGCAGTGATAAATGAACCAATCTACCCTCTGATATTGGGGTGTAGATATGTCTTCTTGGGGAATCCCAAGAGATCTGTGATCATGGCAACAGTGCAGACCAGATCACAGTCCAAAAAGGAGGAGGACAATCCAATAAATACCCATCCAGATGAGATGAGGAAGGCGCAGGCGGAGGATAAGACCCTCAAGCCTTGTTTTAAGAAATTGCCCAAATGTTATACACCTCCAGGCAAGGGAGACTTCTATATGAAAAACAAATTGATATATAGGAAGGCTGGAACTGGATCCAATGGTCACGGACAGCTGGTCCTTCCCACGTCATATAGGAAGAAAGTGTTGGAACTAGGGCATGCGATTCCCTTCAGTGGTCATATGGGGATCAGCGCAACAGGACAGCGTATAGCTTGTCATTACTTCTGGCCAGGGATAACTGAAGATATAAAGAGATATGTAAAATCCTGTCCAGAATGCCAACGGGTAGCTCCAAAGCATTGGACTGCTCCAGCAACTCTAGGGGAAATGCCCATAGTGGGAACACCTTTTGAGAGAGTTGCCGTGGACATTGTGGGACCTCTCACTCGGACCAAGAGGAGGAACAGTTATATTCTGACTCTGGTGGACACTTGTTCAATGTGGGGAGAGGCGGTAGCCCTGTCGTCAATCGATTCGAAGCATGTAGCAGAGGCATTACTCACAATCTTTACCAGATTAGGCTTTCCCAACCAAATCTTGACTGATAATGGCTCACAGTTCAAGGGGAAACTAACGGAAGAAGTTTTCAGGATCTTTCAAGCCAAACACTTTCATTGTAGCCCGTACCATCCACAAGGAAATGGCCAAGTGGAAAGATTTAACGGGACACTCATTGCGATCCTGAGAAAGTTGGCACATGAAAAACCAGATACATGGGACCAGTACCTTCACGCCGCCCTGTTTGCTTATCGGGAGGTACCCCATAGTTCAACCGGTATGGCACCGGCAACCCTGTTATTTTGGAGGCCAATAAAAGGTCCATTAGAAGCCTTGTTAAGGACGTGGACTGATGATAAGGCAGAAGAAAATATTACCTCATCATATCAATATGTGAACGAGCTGACCACTCGTCTTAAAACTGGCTGAAAACTTGCTAATGATAATTTGAGACAAGCCAGGAAAAAAACATGCTGCCTATTATAATAAGAAGGCGAAGGATAGAGATTTAGCTGTGGGAGAGAAGGTCCTCCTTCTATTACCAGGCAGTAGTAATAAGTTGCAGATTGGATGGCAAGGTCCATATACAGTTCTAGAGAAGGTGTCTAGAACAAATTATAAGATAGATAAAAAGGGGAAAGAGAAAATCTATCATGTGAATCTCCTGAAAAAATATCTGGAAAGAGAAAATCAGGACGAGACACACTTACTAACCTTGTCCATCGCAACGGGAATGAAAAACGAACCACTCACCTCTCATGAATATCCGCTATATCCCTGTGAGACAGCCGCACAGGTAAAAATCAGTAAACACTTAACGAAAAATCAGAGGGAGAGAGTTCAAAAGGTTTTGGATGATCATGCAGATGTGTTAACGGACAAACCGGGGCATACGAATTTATTGGAATATGATATGAAACTTGTAGACCCAACACCAATCTGTATGAGAGCCTATACGATCCCGTTTGCAAAGGAGACAGCTTTGAAGGAAGAGATAGAGTATTTGTTGAAAGAAGGAATTATTTCACACAGTGAGTCCCCGTACAGTTCTAGTGTGGTTCTGTTGAGAAAACCCTCTGGGGAACACAGACTGTGTATAGATTACAGGAAACTGAATGCTGTCACAGAAGGTCAGGTGGATCCATTACCTGATACAAATCAGCTGTTTGCTAGGCTGAACAAAGCTAAATATTTCTCTAAGGTGGATCTGAGCAAAGGCTATTATCAGATTCCAGTAAAACCTGAGGTTAGACCGTATTTAGCCTTTAGCACCTCGGATGGACATTATGAATTCAACATGTTGCCTTTTGGGTTGAAAAATGCTCCGAGTGTGTTTTCTAGAATGATGCGAAAATTGTTGGATCCCCTGAATAATCCATGTATCACGAATTTCATGGATGATATTCTCATTGCTACAGAAACATTTGAGGAACACATTAACTCTCTGAATATGTTGTTGGATAGACTCAGGGAGGCAAACTTGACGGCTAGACCGACCAAATGTTGTATTGGATGTAAAGAGTTGGAATTCTTGGGACACACAGTATCTCAGGGAAGCATGACCCCTGACCCCAAGAACTTGGAGAAATTGAAGAAAGCTCCGAGGCCACAGACAAAAAAAGATGTGAGATCTTTTGTCTCGTTGTGTGGTTTTTACCAGAAATATATTAAAAATTTTAACTCGATATGTGCACCACTGACGGATTTAACGCGCAAAGGAAATCCTGATAGAATTACTTGGTCCGCGCAGTGTGAATCGGCCTACCAAGAGTTAAAAGAAAAACTCACAAGCAAGCCTATATTGAAATTGCCCGACTTGAGTCAAGAGTTTGTTGTGAGGACGGACGCGAGTAACGTCGGATTAGGGGCAGCTCTATTACAAAGATCCAATTCACTTGATGGGGAATTAACACCAGTTGCTTATGCTAGCCGTAAGCTGAACACAACGGAACAAAAATATTCAACTAGTGAAAAGGAATGTCTGGCTTTGATATGGGCGATAAAAAAGTTCCAAATCTATCTCTATGGTAGATCATTTAGGATTCAAACAGATCATAAACCACTTGTATTTCTGTCGCAAGCAAGACATGAAAATGCTAGATTATTACGTTGGTCTTTGCTCTTACAGCCATATCAATTTATCATAGAATATATCCCCGGGTCGGAAAATATAGGTGCAGACTTTTTAAGTAGACACCCATACGACGAAAATCAGAGTAGTCACCAGGCATAATGATTTAAATTTATCTATGTGTATTTCGAATTATGAACTGACATCATGTAGTCTGTTCTAAAGTGGGGAGATATGTGACGATATTCTCAATACAATAGCTAAATTAGATAATATTCTAGTGCATAAAGTCAAAAATAAGATAGAAAATAAAAATTGAGTCCAGCGTAGTATTCTCCTACGCCCGCCCGCATGTCGATTCTGATAAACCTAATAGCCGAATGAAAGATACTGTCTTTTCGAAAAATTCGTCCTTGAGATTAAATGTAACACTTTTGCAAGGTCAAGTCGAATTGCCAAGACGAGAGTGAAAGAATAAAAGAGGGGAGGGATGGAAAGACAGAACCTAGAGAACGCCGTCTCGCGTTGATTTCACAAAAGCCAACTCGAGCAACATAGCCTTGGGCACTTTTCAAATTACGATACAAAACTAAAAAATGTTCGTCAATTGGTCATGTAAACAACCTTAGCTCTTATAAGGAATGACGTAATTCTAACGTACTACGGAAGATTCTCGTATTTAGGTTGAAAATAGTTAGAAAAAGAATGGAACAGGTGGTAGTTTCTAGATTTGAAGACTAACATAGAAAAAATATGGAATTATGAACCATAATACATAGGGCCATAAAAATTATATATTCGGATGCCTTATGATGTCCTGAGCAATAATATGGTGTCAGTTACCCACTAGTACAAAAAAATAACCAAAATAATGGCAATAATATTATGTATGATAAGACGGACTGACGAGAAAAAAGATCACGCCTGCTTAATTTTTTTTCATGACATATTTTGAAAAAAGCTTTGGGTAAATAGGACTAAAAGGTACCAAGATTTTGATTGGCTGTAGTTTAAAGGAAGGCGAGAGGGGATTGGTTAACCTAACACTAAAAATATACTTGTAGTAGTAAACGTAGTATTTTGGGAATTTTTTTCTTCAAAAAGTTCGATTTAAAATTCATAGTCGTCTGCTTCTATTGGCCAGCTTAGTTGATCTGAGGAAAAATTGTTAGGCAGGCATTTCTTGATAAAAATCTTGAGAGACGATGAGGAAAAAGTGTAATTCTAAATACAAATATTATAAACTTCTGGACAGGGCAGTGATAACTTGGGCCAGATCTGCCAGTCATCGTTGTTTGTGTGTAATATTCATTGAAATTGTGGTAAGATTGAATTTATTAACCATTTTATTTAAAATAAAGTTTGAATGTGAGATACTAACATACGACTGTAAGTAAGTGAGTCGATGGCAGACTTAGGCAAAGCCTAGAGATTGATCCATCATATGATAGCCTATCAGAGAGGTGTAGAACTACAAAATTATATATGATTGTCATCAAGGAGCATAACACCTATCCTATTGTATGGGAAAAGATTACTGTTGGAATTGCAGAGGCGTTGTAACCATTAGGGGAGAGGAATACTGGTATACATTGTCACTTCAAAATATAATGGTACAATAGGTTGTCATAAAGAGCTGACCCTATGCGTTTGTTTGTACTGTACCTATAATTAACTGTGGAATATTATTGTATACTTATTATAAAGAAGGATGCATAACCTTCTTATTTCAGGGGTTTTGTGGCCCTGACAGTCACATAAAACCAGGCTCGTGGGAACTGATTGATTCCTGACTTTGTTGCATAATTCGGGCACGTACTGGAGGCCATTGCCTTTTATGAAGTGAACCAGATGGTCCATCGAGCATAGGACAAGACTTACCAGGGTTCTCCTTCGAAGTTAAGTGCCCGTTCGGCACCGAGAGTCTCAACCTCTATGAACCTCAGTTATTAGAAGAAAAAAACTGACATCAAATAAAAGAATTCCACCTGTGATACATGAAAAGAAAATGAACGATAGGGAGTGATGATAACCAACAACCTACCATTTTACATATACCAGTATTATCCTATTTAGAAAACTACACCTACACACGTTGATTATATTAATACTTGTATTATGGACAGAAGATCCATTGTATAAATTGAATATTGTAAATAATTCCATTGATTTCAATTTTGATTGTCAATCCTGATTCAAACAAAATAGAGTCAGGATAATAAATTGGAAAAAATTATTAACGTTACACAAAATTCAACCACTGACTTACTTAAGATAGTCTTTTAAAGTGTAGTGTGTATGTGATTGTTGTAGTACTGTTGTGTTGTGTGGATAATAAAATACTTGTGTATATGTTTAGTTGGTTAATGCAACATTACACTACTTATACATAACCCTAGACACCAAACGTAGTCATCATCATCATACATTTTAGTCAAAGAATAAGTCTGAGTGAGATCATAAAGGTGGTAGCAGAAAGGTACCCTGTAACTTAACATAATATTTATTATATTCAGGGACCTTCACAGCTGACCTCATTCAGTACACTAAGAGTTCATAACAACAACATTTCATAACATCAAATCCACCACAAGAAGGGGATGCATACAGTTTTGGGTAACATGCGAGATACCTCCATTGTGATGATGAGGTACATGCTTGGTTTGCTCTCGATTACATATGTGTGTACGATGGCACAGGTAAAAGCCAATTTGCCGACAGCCACAGACTCAAGGTGTCCCCTGCATGAAAGCATAGTTGACATCAAGGGAGCAAGAATAAAGAGAGGGATATTATGAATTATACAGGCAGAGGAACGATTTGTCAGGCGACGACAGTTGGAAATATATTCAAGGGGGAAGAGTGGAGTAAGTCAGACAAGCTATCAGCAAGTCATCATCAACCTTGGCAGATAGTGCAGAGCTTGGGGCATTGGAAAAGCAGAGCTCGAAATTAATCAACTGATAAATGATCACGCTGGGGATAATGATGTCATTGTATACACTGATGGGTCTGTATTCTGTGGGGAGATATCGGGATGAGGCTTCTCGGCTAGAGTAAAGGGCAAGATAGTCGCTGAACAGAGCGGAGCTTACATGACAACCTCCAGCTTAAGAATGGAGATAAAGGCAGCTTCTGCCGCCTTAAGTGTGCTGTCTTAAACTCCATCAACCAAGGTAGTTTTTGTATCAGACCCTCAGTCGATGCTTTGTAAGATCGAAAGTAAATGGCTACGGTATGAATGGGAAACATCATTTGAAAACCCCGAACCTTCAGGAAGTAGTGAATAACTACTGTTATGGTCATGCTCGGGTTCACGGCAGCTTTCATGCCCTTCGACATTTTTTGGAGCAATTATGAGTTCGGTCAACAATAACAGAATTGGGTAGCTGGTCCACACATAACCTTCCTTAATTGCCTCCAACGACATGCATGGTTTGCTGCAGTGTTATTTTTTTTTTTGCTCCCTTTTTGGGTCTGGTAACTCACGGCCGAATAATGAAACTCCATCACAATATTCAAATAAAGCTTCCCATGTAAAATCGTGTATCGGAGTATTGATTTGTTTCATTAAATATTTTTCAAGATCCAACTCATAAATATTATATTTCTAACAACCTTGCAGTATCCACAGTGAGATGGAATGTTCCGTGTAACCCCTGCTTTAGGGGGATCAAGGAAGAATAGGCATACTTCTCTCTTCAATCATGCCGTAATAGGCGTACTTCTCTCTTCAATCATGCCGTAACAGACATACTTCTCTCTTCAATCATGCCGTAATAGGCATACTTCTCTCTTCAATCATGCCGTAATAGGCGTACAGTGAAAATATAATGAGATCTCTAGAGGACATGCCAGGAATATCATTCGGCGGACATAATATTGCTAGCCGCCATTAAAAACGCATCGCATTAGTTTATGAACCACAACTCGTTGTGCTAAATTTAAAATACATGAAACCACTGATTTTACATTTCTGATCCATTTACTAACCCAAATTTGCTGTATTATTAAACATGAGACAATTCAGAACCGGCTCCTAAGCAGTTGTCAACCCTAGGTGTAAAAACAAAAGTCGCACTCACTGTCATCTTGAGCTAGTGTTGTTACACGAGGTTGACCAAGCCTGGGACGGTCATTGGTGGTACCTGTCGCCCGAAACCGCTGGTTCAGCCTCACTATAGTGGACTGGTCACAATTGAAATGTCTGGCAACTTCTATGGTCGCCATTCCACTGCTGAGCATACCAACAGCTTGCCATCGCTCTAATGACGACAGTCGAGGCATGACAAAAACATTAACAGACTTTCTTTCGATGAAAACAAATAATGGCTTTTTACTTGCTGAAACTTGACTAATGCGTGTGCCAAATTTCAATGTGATTCGACTTTTAATAAAGCCAGAATTTATCAAAAACCTTGTTTTGCACGTGAAGCACGCAAGATTTGAAGTAAACATCACATCGACAGTGAAATAGGAATACAGGAACTTCATCACTTGCACACTTTCGGGGTTTGAAAATCACTCACTTGCATAAACATTTCAACAGTGAAAACATGTCACGATTTCGATGCGTTTTTAATTGCGGCTAGTATATAAACAACTTGAGATACGCTGATGATACAATCGTAATAGCAAAAAGTGAAAAGGAGATGCAGGAAATGGTTGATACAATAGTTATAGAAAGTGAAAATAAAAGCCTTAGCCTTAACAGCAAAAAGACAGAAGTAATGGTCGTCTCGAAGAAAAGGGCTTCCCCAGAATGCACAATCAAAGTAAATGTTTTAAAACAAGTCAATGAATTCAAATACCTGGGAACATTAATAACAATCGATGGAAGATGTATATTAGAAGTGAAGAACAGAATAGCTCAGGCAAAAGTAGCATTCTATAAAACGAAGAGTATTTTATGCAACAATTCTTTGTCATTGGAAGTAAGAAAGAGAGTTTTTCATTGTTATATAGAACCAATCCTGACATATGGGAGTGAGTCATGGACAATTAGTAAATAAACAGGGAAGGCACTGGAAGCAACAGAGATGTAGTTTTACAGAAGAATGTTAAAAATACCATGGACAGCCAAAAAGAGTAATGAGGATGTCCTGAAAGAGGCCAATGTGCAAAGGAAACTTATTTCACAAGTTAGAAAGAAGCAATCCACTTTTTTTGGGCATGTTATGAGAAGAGGAAAGCTGGAATATATCGTAACAACAGGTAAGATTGAAGTGTGATGGGGCCGTAAAGACACTCCAGCTTCTCCCTTCGTGTTCAGGGCATATTTATCGCCCATGTGTTTTCGATGTGCGCGCAGCACGCTGGGATGGGAAAAGTGATAGAAGATATATTGGTTTAGGCCACAATAAAGCCTAAACTATAACTGTGTTATATTTGATGGTCGTGTGTTGTATTTGATAGTTGTGGGCCATATTTGTGTTTTCGTGCCTAATAGAGCAATAAAGGCGAGTGTTATTTAAGGGGCAAAATTAATACGCACAGCGCAGTAAGTTGAGTGATTAGTCTAGTGCCTATATAAAGCATGCGATGGCCAGCAGCGGCCCTTTTTAAGTATCAGTCCAGACAAGAGAAAACGAAACGAGGCGCCCTGTGTGGGTAGCAGAAGAACAAAGACATGACACGTGAGTTTGATTTAAAAGCAGATTAGCTTATTTCCTAGTGAAATTACCATTATTTCCCTGTAGCTTTAGAATTATATTGAGCGTGTCTGTTTTAATGTTTAGTGAAATAAATAGATTGATGTGTTTCCAGGACCTGATAATTTAGTCTTGAAATATAAATGAGTGAAAATAATGTGTGGATAAGTTTTATTAGGCACGCTTAGCCCAAATCACAGATGTGAGAGTGTAAGAGCAATTACTTCATTCATCAGAAAGGCAAATATAGTATGAAAGTATTTCATACATGAAACCAGGCAGAGAAGCGATTTATTACTTGAATTTAAATAATATTAACTGTTATCAAGATGGCAGCCACGTGTTCATGAAATGCGGCGCGTCATCATGCTGTGAATAAAGAAGGCGCCAAGGAGTCTGAATGTAACACGCTATGTTACGCAGTTTTATATCGTGTGAATTGACACGTGGGTGAAAGTAGGTTAAATGTAATTTTTCAGAGTAATAGAAGAGAGAGTTTTCGTGGTAAATTTCCTTTATGTGATGACTTTAGTTCTAGTGTTAAGTCAAGAGTAATTTTATTTTGTTCTTTAGTGTAAGAGTAATTTAGTGGTATTTCACGATTATTGATTATTCTACTGTATATCTTTAGTGGGTTACTTTGAGTGAGATGAGAATATGTATTTAGATTTCTGGAAAGCGCGAGGCACTCCTTGGTGCGTAAGGCACATTGAGTCAAGTGTTTCTCTGTTTGCTCCTTGTGGAGCATGTTAACACCAATGCAACTGGTGTCCATTACAGGCCCACAAGAAGCATTGTTATGCTATTGCAGTGGTTGTTTCAGTAACGATGTGTTTTATATGATGAGTTCCCAATCTCATCAGGGGGTCATTTACGACACGCTTGGGGCCAGGCGCACCAGTCGTCACTTACGAAATGTTCAGAGGGCAGTGACGAATATTGAGATGGATCAGTTGCGAGGTGGTAGTTTAATCTCATTATTGAGAGAAATTGTGGTACATATTGGTTAATTCTATGTTATGCATATTTCATGATTATTTAATTATTGTTATGTGAAGAATGGTTTGTGAGAGCACGTGGGCTCACTTGGAGATATATATTTCTCTTCTCCGCTCCTGAGGGAGCATGGGGCCACCAGTGTGGTTTGCCTCCGCATGAAGCATTCAGATGCTCTTGCAGTAGTGGCTTCGGTAGCAATCTGTGTTACATGGTGAGATTGCCAGCATCATGCACAACACCATACTAGTCTCATTGGACGACATGCATGAGTGGTTGTGTGTGTGTGATAGCTGAGTGTGTGCTCTTGCAGTAGTGGTTTCGGTAGCAATCTATGTTACACGGTGAGATTGCCAGCCTCATGCACAACACCATACTAGTCGCATTGAACGACACGCATGAGTGTGTGCGTGTGTGATAGTTGAGGGTGTCAGGTGGCGTGGAAGGACTGTTTGGCAGGTGAGAGTATCATTATTTAACTATGATTTTAACTATTCGTTGCTTTGTTTGCTTCTTCAGATTAGCAATCGAGCACTATTGGGAGTTTCTTTGGTGTTTGGTTTGTTGGTTTATTTGTTTAATGTTTGCTTCAGTGTGCTCTTGGTCACTGATAGGGTTGTAAAAATAAATACAGCCCCTGCCTTAAGAATCAGAGTTTATTGTTGATAAGGGTCGGTTGCGAGTGTGCAAGAGAGTGATCAAATATCACAACATCATGATCATCTTCTCGCCCACCCTACCACAGAAGGAAAAAAGAGATAGGGGAAGACAGAGAGAGCAAATACTGGACAGTTTGACATCGTGGCGTGGAAAGAAGTCAACAGCAGAACTGATAAATTGTACTGGGGACAGGAAGTTGTGGAGAGACATGATCTCCTACGTCATTAGGCATGGTACTTGGAGAAAAAGAAGAAGTATGAGGCTGACAATCTCATCTAGTAAAAATAATAGTTTCAGAAACCACCGGTACAAGAGGTTGTGAATAATTTTATGCTGGCTTCCTGCAAGGGAGCACACTGAAGAGGTGTGGAAAAGGAGAATACGAAATTAAAAAAAAAAGGTTTATTGAATATAAGCGTCACCTGTCACAATCGCTATTTTGCAAGCATCAACCACTACCCTGTAGCCCCCCAAGTAGCATAGTCCTTCAACAGACACATGCTAACGCCTCCTGTCACATGCCATCAACTTTCCACGATTTCCTGATCATTTTCACATCAGTCTCCAGTTCTCGTCTCCGTGTGGTTTTTGGTCTATCTCTGTCTCTCTTTACCTGGAGATTCCAGACCAAGAACTGCCTTGTAATGCTATCATCAGATGTCCTCAATGTGTGCCCTATCCATTGCTAGCGTCTTCTCATCTTCCACTGGCACTTGTCTGGTTCTTCTCATCTTCCACTGGCACTTGTCTGGTTCTTGTCATCACTTTCACATTGCTAACCTTGTCATACCATATCAATCCTTCTGTTCTACGCAAGCACTCATTTATGAATGCCTGTAACGTTTTTGTTTTTTTTATCGTTCTCCATATTTCAGAGCCACACATCATGTGAATACAATTAATTTTCTCCCAAATCAGGGCAGAAATCTTGAGTAAAACAATGAAAAAGCTGTAATACATATTTGTCTCATCCTGTTAAAAGTAATTATTGTTCGGTCATTCGTTCAAACGCATAGCAGAACCATTTAAATAGATTAACAAAGTTCACCTTTCCTGGATGGAAAGAAACCGACAGATACACGTGGAACAAGAGGAGATGGACAGACGTAAGCGCTGTTTAGGACACATCACGTGGAACCCAGCAAATAAGGTAGTTGTTAATCAAAAATTCCCACAGTGTGAGAAAAAGAATGAGTCTGAAATAACACACAGAGAAGAGAGCTGGAAAAATGTGTAAAAGGGGTAAGATGTCAAGGAAAACACCTTGAACGGATGGAACAGGACATTCAGGCTTGGCGTGAATTTTGATAGAGGAAGATGCTTATTTATGAAGAAACAACCCTACACCATGTAGAACCATACATGTATCTTGGCAGCAATATAGACAAAGTTCCAGGGACAGACAGGGAAATCAAATTAAGAAGACAAAAATCAAGAGGAACTTTCATTGCATTGGGAAATATATAGACATTTTAAAAAATCACATACGAAACAAAATACAGAATCTTCAATTTAAATGTGAAGTTAAGTCTTACTACTTCGCCCTAAAACATGAGAATAACAAATACAACAACCAAAAAGTTACAAACTATCATAAATGGGTCTTTCGCAGAATAGAAGACTTGAAATGGTATGACGAGATCACTAATGTAAAACTGATGTCAAGAACCAGACAAGTGCCTACGGCACAAAATATGATGAGTACATACTAGTAATGGAACGAACACTCGCCAAGTAAACCGGTTGATAGCATTACAAAGTAAACCTTGTTTTTGAATCCACAGGGTGTCGTGATTTGAATGAATATTCTGTCAATTTTAGCCAAGTGGTCTGCCCTGTCTTGTTCTCTATTTTTGTCTACGCCTACCTTTCTGTCTTATAGCTCCTAATAGCGCAAATTCTTGCGTAAGTCCTGTCAATCTCATGTTGGACAGGCTAAATTCCATCTCTTTACACGTGGACATCGGCATCTAGCTAAGGTCCTTTTATTCTGTCTTTCTTGTAGATGGCGCAATAGCAATCAATTATAAATGACAATATGTGTTTGATTATATCACAAAACTGAAAATAGAAGAACAATAAATACCCTAATTGTAACCGACAAATAAGTTGAACATGGTAGACCAAGATGGTGGACGAGCGGAGGCAAATGAAGATCATCTATTGCTAGTAAGCTCTCCTCACATTTCATTTAAAAAACTATTTAAAAAAAAAAGAAAAGTAAGAGATGTAGATGAAAACCAAAAAAAAAAAAAACACACGGTGAAGAGATCTGTAGGCAGAAAAAGATAAAGAAAACATTGCGAGACCTTGAGCAGTGTGACGAAACGGGGCGACCTCTATCGATCTTTGGTTCTCTCCGGCAGTATCGGAACATTTGTGGTACTGATTTTTATTAGGTGTTGTCAATTATCGCACTTTTCTTTCTTTCTTTCTTTCTTTCTTTATTTATTTGTCTGCTTAGTAGCAGATATGTGATTTTATCAAATCACGCTGTTGGTGATAACTATTACAGTTGTGACACTCCTTACAGATATGTCACCGGTTTGTTACCTCGTCATCCCAGCCTACGAAGAGCTGAGATAAGATAGTCGCCGGCGCGTTTAGATAGAACCGCTGATAAGACGACATTACCGTCTGTGTGACACAGGTGGGCAGAAAAATGTGTTGTATTTGCTTCCGGTCCTTGGTTAAAAAGTAATCATGGATTTATTACATTTTAGACAAAATGAGTCTACAAATGTGTGTGTGAAAGTGTATACGAGGTAACAGATGTCCATACATGGTAATACGTGACCTTTGCAGGCACTCACCTTATTTCACGTGGGACTATTTTGAAATATCACAGCCTATCCTGCATGATTTGAAATTATTTGATCTTTCTGATTATATTTATAACATCACTGGAGAGAATATAGGCTGACAATTTCAGTTTTATTTCTCGGTGATTTGCACGCTCGCCAAGATACCAAACCTTCTCCAGAGTGAAGAACTAGATTCATAATTCCTAATTGTTATCCTGACCTTTTATTGGAGAACCAGATAAGACTTATAAAGCACAGGGAATCTCTTTCAAATTTTAATATGGAACAACCGGGACTAGGAAAGTGAAGACACACGGAGTCAGAAGGGGCAATCTATTGTAAAATTAAAAGAAATCCCAGACACGTGTAAGAGAAGATTCGTCTCTTTTATTCATCTGTGCGACAAGTCTATAGCCAGGATTGGCATAAGTTGGATTTACATTTCATATTTTATTACTATCATGTGAACTAACATATATATATATATATATATATATATATATATATATATATATATATATATATATATATATATATATATATATATATATATATATATATATATATAACCATGTGAATTTTATTGTGTGAAACTCGCTATAGGATGTCAAAGTCATTTGAGGCTGGCAACCTCAGCGTATTGAATGATGATTCATGAACCACCACTGCACGGGCCGGTGATTGCTTTATTGATAGTTTCGTAAAGAGAACTAAAAGCATAAAGTAGTTCCAGGTTCCATATGGAGCAGGGAAGGAAAGATGAAAAGAAATGATGTACGTTTTAAGCATAAGACTTACATTTTCAAAGCAAGCAGTGTAATGTCCCTATAAACATATTCACTTTAAAATTAATGTGAGTTCTCACGCTTTAAACCAGCGTAAATGTCTATGTGAAAATATTCATTTTAATTAATAGAAATTTCAAACTTTTCCACAAGTGTAAATGTAAATGAAACACAAATGAATTTATATTGTGAACACTTTTCAAACAGCGGAGATGTAAATGTAAAACATATTATTGTGACAGGGGCGCTAGGGGTACCTCACACCCAAGACCCGTGCACTAAGAAAATTTATAAAGGATCGTTTGACAGGGGTTGCAATTATTGGTTGCTTGCAACCCTCTCAGCAGCAGACTTAACAATTCAAGCAACCCAAAGCCTTATGCAGATCAACATTTAATTCTACCGAACAGAACCGAACACCAAACAAACAATCCAACAAACAATCCAACGAACACCCAGTCAGTGTTCATAGACTGTCTGAAAAATAATAAATAAAACAACGTCTAAGTGAACATCAATAGCATGGATAATAACACTTACCATACAGAAAACATGCGCCCACCTGATATCATCAACTATCTCACACACTCATGCGTGTCGTCCAATGCGACTAGTATGGTGTTGTGCATGAGGCTGGCAATCGCACCGGGTAACATAGGTTGCTACCGAAACCACTACTGCAAGAGCATCTGAATGCTTCATGCTGAGACAAACCACACCGGTGGCCCCATGCTCCCTCAGGAGCGGAGGAGAGAAATATACAACTCTAAGTACGCCCACGTGCTCTCACAAACCATGTTCACATAACAATAATTATCAACTGGACATAAAATAATATTCTTCAATACATGTACAACAAATAATCTCAATAATGAGAATTAACTACTACCTCTCAACCGACCCACAATCACTTTACTACTCGTTCCCGCACTCTGAACATGTCGTAACCACTGTGACGATTGGTGTTTCCATGCTCCACCAGGAGCCAACAGAGAAACACCTGTCTCAACTTGCCTTACGCCCCAGAAATCTAAATGACTATTCTCCCTTCTAAGTAACCACTAAAGATAAACAGTAGAATAATCAATAATCGTGAAATACACTTAATTACTTTTACATTAAAGGATAAAATAAAATTACTCTTACATTAAAGAATAATATTCTTGGCTTTAACCAAAAACTGGAACTAAATACACCGCGTGTCGCTCGGCATAACATATTATAGGTTTAACACGCGGAGCGTGTTTGCTCAGACTCGTTATCGCCGCCTTTTATCACCACGAGGTTACTATCTTGCGATCGCTAATCTTAATAGCCTCACACTATGTCTGCCTTTCTGAAGAATGAAATAATCGCTCTTAAACTTTCACATCTATCTATCTATCTATCCCATTAAACATTAAAATAGCCACATCGATATAACTTCAGAATCCTAGAAAACTAATGCGCCACTTGTGACAGGGGCGCTAGGGGTACCTCACACCCAAGACCCGTGCACTAAGAAAATTTATAAAGGATCGTTTGACAGGGGTTGCAATTATTGGTTGCTTGCAACCCTCTCAGCAGCAGACTTAACAATTCAAGCAACCCAAAGCCTTATGCAGATCAACATTTAATTCTACCGAACAGAACCGAACACCAAACAAACAATCCAACAAACAATCCAACGAACACCCAGTCAGTGTTCATAGACTGTCTGAAAAATAATAAATAAAACAACGTCTAAGTGAACATCAATAGCATGGATAATAACACTTACCATACAGAAAACATGCGCCCACCTGATATCATCAACTATCTCACACACTCATGCGTGTCGTCCAATGCGACTAGTATGGTGTTGTGCATGAGGCTGGCAATCGCACCGGGTAACATAGGTTGCTACCGAAACCACTACTGCAAGAGCATCTGAATGCTTCATGCTGAGACAAACCACACCAGTGGCCCCATGCTCCCTCAGGAGCGGAGGAGAGAAATATACAACTCTAAGTACGCCCACGTGCTCTCACAAACCATGTTCACATAACAATAATAATCAACTGGACATAAAATAATATTCTTCAATACATGTACAACAAATAATCTCAATAATGAGAATTAACTACTACCTCTCAACCGACCCACATCAATAGTCGTTCCCGCACTCTGAACATGTCGTAAGTGACGATTGGTGTTTCCATGCTCCACCAGGAGCCAACAGAGAAACACCTGTCTCAACTTGCCTTACGCACCAGAAATCTAAATGACTATTCTCCCTTCTAAGTAACCACTAAAGATAAACAGTAGAATAATCAATAATCGTGAAATACACTTAATTACTTTTACATTAAAGGATAAAATAAAATTACTCTTACATTAAAGAATAATATTCTTGGCTTTAACCAAAAACTGGAACTAAATACACCGCGTGTCGCTCGGCATAACATATTATAGGTTTAAACACGCGGAGCGTGTTTGCTCAGACTCGTTATCGCCGCCTTTTATCACCACGAGGTTACTATCTTGCGATCGCTAATCTTAATAGCCTCACACTATGTCTGCCTTTCTGAAGAATGAAATAATCGCTCTTAAACTTTCACATCTATCTATCTATCTATCTATCCCATTAAACATTAAAATAGCCACATCGATATAATTTCAGAATCCTAGAAAACTAATGCTAATTTAAATTAACTCACGTGCTCAAGGCATTTACAGCTTGGCTCTTGTGTGTCTTCTTAGTCTGTTCTCACTGGGCGGCTCTCTCAAACATAGACCGGTTTCGCCGCTTGCTACCCCTTTTTATAAGCCCTGGCCTAACCACTCAATTTACTGCGCGCTTACGCGCATTAATCTGCGCCACACAGATAACACACGCGATTATTGCTCCAGAATGCATGAAAACACAAATATACACAACTAGAGCAAAAAAACACTACTAATATTGTAGGCTTATTATGGCCTTGTAATAAATCTGCTTGAAGATAACGTGATCAAAAGGCACTAAACCACATAGACAACATGACTGCCCAGATGGGGCCAGCGCCGAGAACGACAGATCTCAAGATGGCGCTGTCACATATTCCCCGCCTGATTTTGTTGTCGTCCCGACAACTGCACTAAGCTATGCGCTTCAGTCGTATTCTCTCAGAACGTCTCGGGGCAGGACCTTCTATCGGCTGCAGGGCATACCAGCCTGGTTCGGGCGTTAAATCATTTTCGTCCTCCCTAGGGTCTGTCTCCTCTGGCAAAGCTGGTGCTTCAGGTAGGCCTAGCGTCGTATCTATCAAGTCTGGTGAATCATCTTTGTCTTCACTACGTCTGAGTTCGTTGCCAGTGACTCTAATGCCCGGACTCGCTCTGTCTGTTCGCTGGATGACATACGGACCTCCTGTCATTGTGGGAGCCCGAATAACAATGTACTCCTCTTCTGACCACATGTCACGAATTTCGGATCTCTCAGCGTCGTGCATTCTCTTCTTCACCAATTCTCCGACCTGTAGTGGAGTAGAACACGACAGCTTGTCACATCTCTCTTTCCGGACTGCTGCAAAACTCTGCAACGGTGGCTCTGCCCTTACGTGCGCCCCTCGTAGCCTGGAAACGTGTCCTTCAACGAGTTTTAGATGAGTCTCCTCCTCTAAATGCCGACCACTTTTCCTGGCGCCCTTATGGTGACAGTTGCAACGGCCATCTCTTGGCTTGCACTGTGACGGCAATGTAGATGTGTTGGTACGCTTAGAGAGGGCGCTCTTTGATGGGCAAACCGATATCAAATGGTCCGGGGACCTACAATGGAAACATCGCTTAGGAAGCGGGCCCTGGGGACACTTGGCTGCCATGTGGTTCGAAAGGTCTCCACAGTTGAAGCATCTTATTTTCCTAGGCTTCCTTGGTGCCCTGGGTCGCCTCCTGCTACCCTTACATCCCTGGCCGCCTTTGACTTTCTTCCCTGCAATAAGCGCCTCACACTCCGGTCGACCACCAACCATCTTTATCTTTGAGCCATTCTGCTCCCCTTCTGTAACCTGACTCCCAGCCGCAGAGGGGTCTAGTTTAACGCCTGTGGACATCGATTCTGTACGTGGCCTAGTTCTCTGCATCTAAAACAACGAACTGTCCTGGTACGTCTCCCCTGCTCCTGAGACATCGCATCAATTTTAGCCTCTAATTGAGCCACCTGTGCTCTCAGCCGCTCTACTTCTGCGTTTAATGCATGCGTATCTGACACAGTCTCTGTTCTTGCCACTTCAACACTGGCAACACCAGCCCCCGAAGCTGCTTCGACACTGGCAACACCAGCCCCAGAAGTGGGCTCAGTCTCCAAAAACCGTAGGGCATAGTCCCTCACCGACGTGAACGATGCTGTAGGCTCCTTGATGATCATTTCCTTTGCAAGCTTTCTTAGTAGGTCATCTCTCAGACAAGCAGCAAACTGGTCACGAAGAAAGGATGGCGCCAAAGGAGTGACGTTGTTCTGCTTTTGTGCCCTTACAACACTTTCAAACACCTCGTGAATGCGATGAGAGAATTCCCAAAGAGACTCCCTTGCACCTTGCCGGGTAGAGTAGAACGCGGCCATTACTTCTGGGATGCTCCGACGCTCCCCATACACCCTAAGAATGGAATGTAGCATCGCTTCTGGGTCATCGTCATCAGCCTGAATCCTCAGCTCCCTGCGGACACTTGGGGTCACACTGTCAAGGATAACATCTGCCTGGTCCTCTTTACTCATCATCCCTACTCTCCAGGCAGCTCTCACCTCTCTGACATATTCCTCAGCCGTAGGACCCGTGCGCTCCCCAAAGCACCGCACTCTCTTGTGAGTAGGTACCACGATGTACTGTACTCGTTCTGGTTGACGATCCAGCCCTACTACAGGGTCATCCACCTCAGCCACATCTTCGTTATCAGTTCTACTAGCAGCACGTGTGTGTTGCGTGCCGCCATCTTGTTGCTAGTAGAGTTGACTAGAAATCTTGACAAACTGGATGATCCCGTCCCTCGCCTTGCACTGAACTGGGTGTTCTACTGTTTCGGCTGTTGCTTCTCTGATTGCTGAAGAGTTGCTTCACTGCGTGCTGTCTGTCAATCCTGCCGACGACGCCACTTGTGACAGGGGCGCTAGGGGTACCTCACACCCAAGACCCGTGCACTAAGAAAATTTATAAAGGATCGTTTGACAGGGGTTGCAATTATTGGTTGCTTGCAACCCTCTCAGCAGCAGACTTAACAATTCAAGCAACCCAAAGCCTTATGCAGATCAACATTTAATTCTACCGAACAGAACCGAACACCAAACAAACAATCCAACAAACAATCCAACGAACACCCAGTCAGTGTTCATAGACTGTCTGAAAAATAATAAATAAAACAACGTCTAAGTGAACATCAATAGCATGGATAATAACACTTACCATACAGAAAACATGCGCCCACCTGATATCATCAACTATCTCACACACTCATGCGTGTCGTCCAATGCGACTAGTATGGTGTTGTGCATGAGGCTGGCAATCGCACCGGGTAACATAGGTTGCTACCGAAACCACTACTGCAAGAGCATCTGAATGCTTCATGCTGAGACAAACCACACCGGTGGCCCCATGCTCCCTCAGGAGCGGAGGAGAGAAATATACAACTCTAAGTACGCCCACGTGCTCTCACAAACCATGTTCACATAACAATAATAATCAACTGGACATAAAATAATATTCTTCAATACATGTACAACAAATAATCTCAATAATGAGAATTAACTACTACCTCTCAACCGACCCACATCAATACTCGTTCCCGCACTCTGAACATGTCGTAAGTGACGATTGGTGTTTCCATGCTCCACCAGGAGCCAACAGAGAAACACCTGTCTCAACTTGCCTTACGCACCAGAAATCTAAATGACTATTCTCCCTTCTAAGTAACCACTAAAGATAAACAGTAGAATAATCAATAATCGTGAAATACACTTAATTACTTTTACATTAAAGGATAAAATAAAATTACTCTTACATTAAAGAATAATATTCTTGGCTTTAACCAAAAACTGGAACTAAATACACCGCGTGTCGCTCGGCATAACATATTATAGGTTTAACACGCGGAGCGTGTTTGCTCAGACTCGTTATCGCCGCCTTTTATCACCACGAGGTTACTATCTTGCGATCGCTAATCTTAATAGCCTCACACTATGTCTGCCTTTCTGAAGAATGAAATAATCGCTCTTAAACTTTCACATCTATCTATCTATCTATCCCATTAAACATTAAAATAGCCACATCGATATAACTTCAGAATCCTAGAAAACTAATGCTAATTTAAATTAACTCACGTGCTCAAGGCATTTACAGCTTGGCTCTTGTGTGTCTTCTTAGTCTGTTCTCACTGGGCGGCTCTCTCAAACATAGACCGGTTTCGCCGCTTGCTACCCCTTTTTATAAGCCCTGGCCTAACCACTCAATTTACTGCGCGCTTACGCGCATTAATCTGCGCCACACAGATAACACACGCGATTATTGCTCCAGAATGCATGAAAACACAGATATACACAACTAGAGCAAAAACACTACTAATATGTAGGCTTATTATGGCCTTGTAATAAATCTGCTTGAAGATAACGTGATCAAAAGGCACTAAACCACATAGACAACATGACTGCCCAGATGGGGCCAGCGCCGAGAACAACAGATCTCAAGATGGCGCTGTCACATTATATCTGTACGTTTAGACTTTTCATTTAAATGTAATGTAAAGCTAAAGCTATTCAGTTTAAATGTAAAGGAAGTTTTATCCCGAGGGATTAAATTTAATGCTCATCGAGGGTAAACTCTGAGTTAAGTGGGATGGTGAAATAGAAGAGGGGCGGGGGGGGGGGAATGGGGAGACACATAACTATGTGTCGGAGAACGCCATACTCAGAAGAGCGTTCTTTTCTATTCTTCTATCACAGTTATTGATGGTACCAGCAGAACGTACTATTTCTGGAACAAGACGGGATCAGTGGCCTACGCTTTAAGACACAGGACACACTGTGTAGACTTTCCTTGAGGATTCTGGGAGACGAGATACACCCGACAACCTTGACCAGAGACGAGTGATCAATGTGAAAAAACAGAACCGTCATTGGCAGCTAAGTTCAAATACATGCTGCCATCTGAACTTTATTACCCTTTTTGCAATCCCCAAATACGAGGATGATAGCTTTTCTTTATCCATAACTTTTCAAATTATTTTCAAACTGTTACAACTAAAGTGATTATTAAATTTTGTTATTTGTAATGTTACAAAATTAACTTCGATTTGATTATTTTAAAGTTACTGCATGTTTGTCTTAGTCAATTACTACACACATTCTAAACAGAGCTATACTTGAATAAGAGAATTCCACTGAGTAAATCATGGGTGGGGGCTTAACGAGCTAATAAATAAGTGCTTAAATTCTTCATAAAAGTGGTCTGCATGTTACAGAATTAACGTGCTTAGCAACAGCCAGCATTGTTTTCGCTTACCTGAATTTCTTGTGAAGACTCCCGTGTGATAGAAGCTTTACTACTCTTCTATCTGCATTTCTGCCAAGAGTAATCTTGTGTACAAATAGACTCCATTGAAGCCTATATTAGATAGTCTTGGACCACTACTGCAAAGCAGGGGAGGTAACACCGTCACAAGCAGATAGCACGGTATAGGTGGACTTGGGAAGTTGAAAGCTTATGCTCCGTGGGAAGCTAAATAGTAGTAAATTAAACGAATTCGTTAAAAAAACAAACCAAAAAAAAAGTATACAGAGCTGTTGTAAGTCTCGACTTATTTGAAAGTGCGTGATTCTTCATCAAGTACCATGCCTGGTCGCGTTAGTCATTATGTCTCCCCATAACTTGATGTTTCCAGTACTGTTGATCAATTTATTGTTGAAAGTACTTAAGACCAAAATAAAACTTTTGGTCGTGACTTTTCTCTTTGTTTCCAGTTTTGGTAGTTTTTTTCTTGTCTTTATTTATTTATTATTTTTTTTTAAATCTCAAAGTTCAGTGTCCAATTTCCATCTCTCTGTTCTTCGGTTGGTGTTTCCAGGCCCTTAACAGTAGAGAATAGTAACAGTGTAACCTACTAAGAAAGTCGTAAAAGGCGACTAAGAAAGGTTGGGCATTGAGGGAGGCTGTCTCATCCTGTAGAAACTTTAAAACCCCACGCATCCCCCCTTCCCCCTTAAAAAAAAGAAACAAACAAACTTTAGCACATGTGGACAATAAACTAAAGTTGATAATTTAAATTATACTCAGTCATCCAATACGAAAGAAGATCCATATATTAAAGAGGCTCATGGCGCTGCACAGAGAAAGCTGATTCTACAAATGTGTGTGTGAGAGTGTCTACAAGGCATCAGACTGCAGATTCACTTTTGTGTTGTATTTTTTTTTTCTAGACAATCTCTAGATTTGGCACCTGCAATATTTGTACACTAAACAAACAAGGAACGACTGCACAGATGGCAGTAGAAATGGAGACAACGAGATTGACAGACTGGGACTCTGTGAAACAAGGGGAAAAGTGTAGAGAGAAAGATAGGATCAGAATGCAGTCCTTTTCTAAAATCCCGGGGGTAAGACAGGAAATGGGAGACCCCCCAAAAAATGGAGAAAACAATGGGGGACATAAATGACAGGGATAATGAAAGTATGGAAAGATGGTATGCGGATGGTTCATGACACAAACATTTGGCATGCCCTTGTGGAAGGTCTATGCTCCCTGGGTTCCTGTAGTGTAGTAATAATGATCCTCTACCTTAAGAGCACAGGCTGGCTGTGGAACAACCGCAATGGGGAATGGAGATCGTAACAATAAACGCTGCGGTGCAGAAAACACCAGGAATTTTTCTAAGTCCACAATATGCTGAGGTTTGTGGTGGACTAGTGAACGGGCTGCGACTCAGGGGCGACAAGCGGTGTATACTATAAGGGGTGTCAGTATCAAGAGTCCAGTGGGGAACGCGCAGTGGCGACTCGTTGACTTCGCGCTGGTGTCTCAGTGTGTGCGACGGAACGAACGGAATAATTTGTCTTCTCTTTGTTACTTTCACAATTGCCTCCACGGCTGGCGGAGTTGTGGAATTTAAAGTTGCTACCATAAGTGAAATGGGTTCATTTTCGATGCAAGACAACAGGAAGCTGAGACGCTTGGGAGTCATGACCCAAGTGGGCCCGCCCCCCTTAGAGTGTAAAGGAGTATATAGGGCCGAAACACTTGTCGGACGGGGGGACTTCTTCTGATGATCAGATTGCTTCCTGTTGTATCGCTCTGTAAAGAGTTTCCTATCATCTTAATATCAAACAAGGTTAACACTCAATAGTTGTATACTGAGCACGAGTACCGGAATTCATCCTGTTGGTCATAGGATTTTATGGTAGCAGCGTTAGTGGGTGAAGAACAGTGGACTGAAGTCAGATAAGCTTAAAGCGATCAAGCGTTCGAGACCAGTGGCAGGCTTATCCAGGAGCTGTAGGGATCTATTTTAGAAACACTGAGCTCTTTAAATATTTACCTCGATGAAGTCATATTTGTTATCGGATTTCAGAGTGTTTGGAATTTGGAATAAATGTAACTTATATATAACTTTTATTTTAACCTGTTTTCTACAATTCCATCAACTGAGCAGTGAAAACTTTGAAAGAAACGATATTTAACAGAAAGTTAACTTCCCTTAACAGAAAAGATCGCATTTCTACCTCATACAGATCTCGATTAAACTCTGTTTTTAAAGCCAGCTCATGATTTTTTATTGTGAATTAGGAAGAAAATACCTCTAATCTTGGGGAAATCACACTTTTATCTGGCGCCGGGGGAAGGGGGGGGGAGGGGGGGGGGTGTGCTACCTAGCTTACATTTGTCTCTCTTTTCTCCAGAATCATCTGGAGATCTCACAAATTATTCATTGTGATTTTACCGATCGACGAGATCTACATGATGCCGACACCATGTTCCAGACCAAGAGATGAAAAAAGCTACATATACATCACTGGGATCCTAAAACTGCGAAGAAATAAGGGGACAAGGTAAATATGCACAAAATAGTGTGATATTTGTGTGTGGGTCATAAAGTATATGTGACCTATATCTTCTGTCAATGTCGTTGGTACCAACGTGTATCAGCAACTACCGTTCCTTTTGACCTATCAGCTACGTGTAGAGGGGAAGCATGCATCATTGGAAACAGCTTGATCTCATATGGCTGTGCCCAAACTTACGTCCACGAAGCTGCAGATTACACCATGTGGAGATACTTCTTACTTCACCATCTAAGACTGGGCAACAGAAAGCTCTTACAACAAGCAGAAGAGAACGGAACATGCCGAAAGGAACACCAGGCGAAAACAAAACAACTAAGGGCTATCACCTCAGGAGTGCATCATCCCCATAGTCAGTTACGACTGTATGAGGCAGCTACTATCTTCTTTCTGTGTCTTCTCAATGTACGTACAGAAGATACTCTATACAGAGCATCACAGCAATCCGGTCGTCAGAAGTGATACACCGCCCGACAAGTGTTTCCTCTCCTTTACACTGTAAGGGGATGGACCCACGTTGGCCGTTTCCCTAAAATCATTTCCCAAAAATACATGTATGTTTAACTCGCAAAACTAAATAAAAGTTTTCTTTTTAATTTTTTAATGTACACGTACATTCCGGTAATTTGAAATATGTAATTGCACCCAGCACTAGAGTATTTGAATGACTGAGAATTACTCAAAGCATAGTTTAAATTGGTTTTCGTTTGCTAATGCATGCTGACTTGAATTTGTTAACCACTTCATCCGTCACGCTCGTACTTAGCCGTTGTATTGCATGGAAACTATCTAATTGCATTGGGTCTATTCAAGTTCAATCACTACACTGCGATTTTGTGGCTTGAAAAAGTTGTATTCCTTTAGTTTCGATCAGCGCTGATCAATTTTAGTAATGGTGATGTTTTTAAAAATAAATAGTAGATGGCTGGGTTTTGTATGCTTCATTCACCACTGTGACAGTAACCAATGGCTGTCTTCGATGTCCATCCCATATTGTGCACAGTGTCAGAAGAGTATTAGACAATGTAGTGAATGAGCTGAACATTTCGATAACAGTTTCTCTGAATGCTCGATTTTATTGGATTTGTAATCACAGCTTTCAAGTGAAGAAAGAAGTGGATTTTTCCAGGTTTGATTTTAGCAAAATGTCTCACTTTGTTGTGTCGTTATAGTTCAGTACTTAGAAAGATGTTACTTTGTTTATTTACAAACTAGTTCATTATCTATGTACGAGTATTTTAACGCATTCGTCGAAAATGACATAACGAGAAAATTAGAAATGTGTAGGAAAATCTTTGTTAGACATTGTGCAGCCTCTCATGTAAAATGAAAGCCAAAATATAAGCTGCATTATAAATTTATTTGGGGTACATTTCTCCAGTATTTTCAGCTGTAAATGGGTACTTGATTCTGCTCTTGAGTTATAGAAGGAAAAAGCAGCGAAAATTGGAACTGGTCACCCAATCTTGCATAACTGGACCTAATACTGTATCAAGGTCATCATTCCCCTACAGGTAAGGGGGGGGGGGGGGGGGATCTGTTACTAGACTACCTATACTTTATACATTAGTTAGGTAGTCAATTTTTACCTCAACTTACTACGGCTTTAGCTCAAGGAAATCAACATCAAAGGTTTATTATAGCAATAAAACAGTAACGACATGTACGTCTTCACCAATATATATATATATGTACTCGTATTAGTTACAAACCCGCCAAAATTGAAGGGTTTTTAATTATAGTGTGTTCTTTCTGTTACATGTTCTAAAGACGGCACAATTTCTACTTTGATCATTTTATTACAGGTCACCGTCATCAGACCTTTGTAGTAAAAATTATATGGATGCATTAAATATGAAGCCATGGGGCAACCTTCCTAAATGACACGGAGAGAAGTGATACTGATCTAATGGACCGGAATTTGACTAATTAACTAACAGTTCTTTTATGACAATATTTCTCGTAAATATTCGTGTATCTTTTAAAATCTTGCCCTGGTAGACCGTGTCATGGATACATACTTTAAAATTGGATCGAGAGCGCTACATAAATTTGGCCATGAGCGAAGACTGGTACTGATAGGTATACACCTATAAGGCTAAACGATTATCTCTCTGCTTTGTTAATTGTCATGGCAAAAGCCAAAATCACAGGAAACTGACGACGTCTGAAGATGAAAGGAAGGGCGGTATAGCGTGGCTCTAACGTGATGCTTTTTACTACTCGTTTACTAATTGTCCATGACCCACTTTCATGTGTCAGGACTGAAGAACTCTCTTTCGTACTTCCAGTAACGCTTCACTACTGAGATGCATCATCTGCGCAATGTTATTAACATGCCCAGGTATTTGAATCTATTGACTTGATTTAAAACGGTTTCATTTACGTTGATTGTGCATACTGGTACTGAAGAATATTAGCAAGAAAAGCGCGCAATTTCAAGGGTCGTGTAATTTAGTACAGTGGTCATAAGCGCACCACTTTTACATAATTTTAACACTGCAACTTTGATGGGAAAAAGTTATTGCTGGCTTTTTTCCAGGGACGTAATTTATTTTTTATCAAAGGGAAACAATTAAGCAACATATTAGAAATAATAACAATAAAATATGTTGTAGATTTTTGACACTTTACGATGTCTTTTCTATTTATTATTTAAAGTATAACTTTAGCTTTGGTGGGAAAAAGATGCGTTCTATATTAAGCATCCTGCAGTTTGTGCAAAGGCTAAAAGCGCACTTTTATGTAATTTCCAGAGTGCAAGAAGAAATATTGTGGGACAGGACAGAACCCTTTTAGACAATTATATAGTAAGTTATATATATATATATATATATATATATATATATATATATAGTAGTTATTAATTGTAAGCACTTACTTGTGACCGAACATCTATTTACACGGAAACATTTTTCGTTAAAACACTACAACAAACAGGGACGATATATATATTCTAATTAAATTTAAAAAAAAAGAATCACAAGTGAATAAGGTGGAACCACAGAAGAAATGGCTATCACAAAGAAAATGACTTCTGAATGCATCATCAAAGTAAATGAAACAGTTGACATAAGTCAACCGATTTTACTACCTAGGTTTTCTAATAACATCAAATTTAATATAAATCTCAAAAGTGAAGGGATTTATAAAAGCAGCAGGCATAAAAGGCAAAACATCTTATGTAACGAATCTTTGTCAATAAACGTAGGAAAAGATAGAGAGCGTTGTCAGTCTTCTAAAAACCAATCCTGACATACGGAAGTGAGTCATTGACAATTAGAATAAACCATAGAGGCTACGGATATATAGTTTTTACAGAAGAATATAAAAATGTTTTCATGGACAACTTAAAAGAGAAATGAGGATGTTATTAAAGAGCCTACCACACACCGAAAACGTGTTACTCACATTAGAATAAAGATACCCACTTTCTTTGGACATTTTCTGTGAAGACGAAAGACATAACAAGAAGAATTTAAATAAAAAAGAAAAAAAAAATACGACAAAGACACAGGAAAGTTTGACATCGTGGCATGAATGGAAGTTCGCGAGATTTAATTGTGTGTTATAACTGATTCATGGTTTTATTAATTTTACTTCGCGTATTATGAACTGTTATAGTCTGATTGTCTTGTTCCATTTTACTTTTGCTACAGCCTCAGGACAAAATTAATAAAACCTAAATATATTTAAGTTATTTTATACACTTACTCTAGCAGATAATTAAATCTGACGTGGTAGTCACTTCTGCCAGCGTTCGTTGCCGCCCCATAAACGAAGTTTATGTTACACATAGACGATGGATTCCAAATTCATGAACTTGTTCGAACGGATGTTGCACGTATTTTCTAACGGAACAAATAAAACCGCGTAAGTAATGCATGTGTGCTCGTTGCAGCAACTTTTTCCCGTGACTGATTTTTATTTAAGTTTTTCATCATCATCATTACAATCATCCCATTGATGATCGTTCAGTTCTCCATGAAGCGTAAGACTTGCACAAAAACATGCTTTTCCCCCTTTCCTGTACCTCTTTCAATCTCTTCCTTTTGCCTTACATTTATGTGTCCAGTTTTCTTCTCCAGGTGTTTATCAATCTTCCTCTGCCTATCTGTCACAAAACGTCACATTTACCTGTGCTATTCTATAATTCATTCTGTGCTTTTCACTCTCTTTTAACCTACCTTTGACAGTATTTGTTATTTTCTATTCATTGTTTACACTCCCTTCCATCAATTCTTGTCATGTCGGGTCTTAACAGACGCTTGAACATCTTCTCAATTACTCCACGATACTACTAGGGACGTGCTGGGGCCACATGACTTGACTAGTGACGAGAGTAAACCAGTCAACAACCTGCAAGGAACAAACATCAGCTGGAGTAGAAACCAACCGACATCTTACGGGCAGCTAACTAACCACTTAAAGCTGTCGAGTGAACTCTTTCTTTTTTTAAAGAAAATTCGGAAGAGAAAACGCACAGATCATCCCCAGTGATGACATTTTAAAAACGCTATCTAATTCACCCCACCCTTATTTATTTTACATTTGTTAACGATAATTCGCTATTAAATTTTATTATCTGTATATATACACATTTATAGTTGATTTAGTCATTTTGAATGAACTGCACCCGTACTTCTCAGTCATTTTAAATATTTATAACAGCTAATAAAGTAATATTCTACTGAGTTAATTCAGTTGGGGGCTCACCAAAACCTTCAAAATCCTTACTCGTGGAAGACCAGGGAAGATAACAAATTTACACGGCCTGCATCCTAAAAGCTGTAGTACTTGATTTCTTAAATTCCAATGAGGCCCCCTAGAACTGAAAGCACCATTCATTAATTCACATCTCTGCCAAGAGTAATCTTTTGCGAAAGATATACACAGCTACACACACCTCTACACCTCACGGTAGAAGGGGTGTAGCGGGAGGTTATTTAAAATTATTTATTTATGTAAGAGTATGTCAGTAAAGAGTTCTGACCTTACAAGTAATACCCCAGTCTTAGAAATAAGCACTGGTGTTTTGTTATCATAAAAATAGTCAGACTGTGAAAACCCTGGCCCAGTTGGTAAGAAGTAGTACCAGGATTTAAGGTGTCTCCTCCCTGTGACTATCTTATGATTACTTATATTCTAGGGGATAAGTAAAATGTACATTCACTGAAACCACAAATGGAAGAAGTGAATAAATCCTCAGGTACAGTTAAAATAGTTTAATAATTACACTAATATTCTATTTCTTCTAGTTGGAAAAGAACACTGAAATATATATATATATATATATATATATATATATATATATAATATATATATATATATATATATATATATATATATATATATATATATATATATATATATATATATATATATATATATATATATATATAAAATTAAGTCACACAATTCCTATTATTGTCTATTTAGACTGCATTCATTTTAAATATATCACTGTTCTTAGTCCTCTGATAAATGTCATCACTTGACTATTTACTGTGTTTCATATATTGTGGTAGTCAGTGTCCTAAGTGACACTTATCTGCTCAACTTGCTACTGCTGACACTGAACTGTCCTTTGCTGATATCAGACTGGGTAGGCCCAACAGTAGGGATGCCAATGACCAGTTGAAGTTCACTCTTTGGGTCCTGCACTTTTGTGGGATTGCCTCTGATGAACGACACAGGCTTCTGATACTGGACAGTCTGGTTTGAGTTATTTCATGGAACCTGCAACATATCAGCCTTGGCTAGTATCTGGCTAGACTTGTAGCTGACTAGCACAGATGTCAGACCAGTCAGTCATCAGATGTCACCGTTATACAATCATAGTAAGTAAGGACATCATTTCAGTGATATAGCATTAATATTAACATTTCAATTCAGTGTAACTGACTAGCACATAAGTCAGACTAGTCAGTCATCAGGTGTCAAAGTTATACAGTCATAGCAAGTAACATCATTTCAATGATACAGAATTAATATTAACATATCAGTAATAAACATCATCTGGTTTATTCCGCACCTATACATCCCTTCATATTCTATAACTTGATCCTTCCAAATCATATCAAGTACAAATTCAAATCTGATGCTATTCTTAGCATCTACACAAAATTAATACATAAATAAAGTGAGTGACCACGTGATCAGGTTGCTTTCTTCGGTAGTACAATTACATAGTTTTGGAATTGAAACCTGGCTGTGGAACACTCCATTTTACCAGCTGTAAATGGGTACAAAGTTGTGCGCTCGAACTAGGGAAGGCAAAGGCAGCGAGGAAGGGGACTAGTCACCTTAACCTCTTACTGGGATCTTCCATGATGAAGTTTCTAACACTTTATTTCCCTATGACAATCTCTGCCATGGGACTGCCTTTATCTTCGTAAGCGATAAAGCAATATGATAAATATATCTTCATTAGGCTTTGGGGCTATTTGTGATTAATTTTTGTACAAACAACAATCATCCACAATGCACATGTTTAGATCATATTAAAAATACAATACATTATATCAATGACTATTATACAGGCATATTTTGTGAATTCTATATGAACCTGAAATAACAAATATTATACACGGTAGTTATCATAATTTCGCTTACCCTCAGACTTCAGATACTGGACTTAAAAATGTTTCTGGCGATCCGCTCACAATTCATGGGTAGTGGCGAAACTCTGCCTCCAGTCTGTCTCAAACCTCTTTCGTTGTCTGTGTCTCAGTTTACCGATACGCTATATATACGTATAGCGCGGACGTATCGGAGAGTACCGACGTCACAGCTGAAGCCTAGGGCAGAAAAATCCTTCCCTAAACGTGATTTCAGCCGATCTGTGCGTCGACTGAAATTTTGCCTTTCTCATTCTCGGCATATATAATATCCATATTGTTCCATCTTATCTAGTTTTATCCTGCCGATAAATCTCTATCTTCCTATCCCTGTAATTTCCCAAACTGTTATTTGTTGATTTTAATATTTAGAACAGAAGTGGGTTACACGCTTTTCCGCGTAACTGAGGGCAGCCGAAATACGCATGTATCTCCGTAAATGAGAACTTCCTACCGTTCCTTCTTATATGCAGTTATACACAATCCTTCCCTGTACTAAAATGTAAAATCCTTTTTATACTGATTCCCTTCTGCTTTTATTTATCCTTGGCGATTTCCTCTGTCTGATACACATTTCGCTGATACGCCGCCATTTTGAAAGCGGTCAATCGATCGTTGACGGGTTTATAAATCTACCTGAAAACGTTTGCAATGACTTGAAACCAATTTTGCGACATAAAAGGTAAAAAAGGTAAAGGAACCCGTTACACGCCCATTGAGGCATATTGGGAATATGGTGTTAGGCCCATATTATCTTGACCGTCGGCACACGAGGGGTGATGTGGTCGGCATCACGCCGGCCGCCTTAACCTTCCCAGAAGTTGCTCTGGTACCCATTTGGGGCTGGGTCGACCCAGGAGCCGTTTGTGGCCTAAAAAATTCCCGCCTCATCTAGGGATCGAACCATAGACCACTGCGCTAGGAAGCCAGTGCACTAACCACTATGCTACCGCGGCTCCAATTTTGCGCCCATATTTTAAGCTGGATGATATCTAGCTTAACTATTGGGTACAAGACAATTGCAAATCGACCATTCCAAAGTCAGTTTTCCTTCCTTCTATCTTGCTCCAACTCTGTGGGATGGCGACTGAGAAAATCCGCACGCCCCTTCTATTTTCCAGGAATATATTCATCCCTTACTATATCTCTTTTTCCCGTTCGGCTTTTCATCCAGGCCCTTACTGCTGGTGAAACGGGGTCGGTAGGTTTCCCATGAAGTTTACCGCCCTCTTTTCGTTGATAGTTGGATGTGGTTTTCCCTCGCAAATCCGTAGGTGTTTGATTTTCGCTACGTGATTTGCTCCTTTTTTCCAGCGCATGGGGTTCAGACTGCAATTGAACCTGTGGGGGATGTTTCCTTTCCCCTCCCGTGCAAATCTCGGGAGTACCCCTGATTGCTGGTTTGCTTGTAGATTTTCTATGAAGACTCTTCCGTCGACTTTCTGAATCTACATAGGTGCACTCTGGACAGGAATTTACATACTGATTTATGTCTTCCGTAATACCTGGCCAGTAGAACTGGGTGGCTATTCTTTGTTTTGTGGCACCATTACCCAGGTGTTCACTCAAAGATGATATGTGTCCCCATCCTATAACCTTATTCCTATAGGTGGATGGTACAACCATTTGACCATGACTTTTCATCCCTCTGCCAGCTTTCCTGTACAAGAGTCCATGTTCCATATAGAAGTGTCCTTTCCTTGGTGTGTTATGTGTCTTTGACAATTTGCCAAACCAAGGCTTCAATGTGCTGTCTGCTTCTTGAGCCCGTTTCATTTCAGTCGAATGAAATTTTAAGTTGGTGTCCCTCTCTATATTCCTGGAGTCAGACCTGGTCTGGGTTTCTGCCATAACCATAGGTTTTACAGGGTCTCCCAAGAAAACATATTTACGCCCCAACATTAGGGGGTAAAAGGGATCATCTATCACAGCTGCATTTATCTCCCCTTCCACATAGCGACAACTGACATGAATCTTTGCTATGGGTAAAGTAAGGGGTGATGTTCCTTTTAGTGGCCCTTGAAGGTCTACTGTTTCTGTGGTGATTTGTTCAGGGCACACCAGAGATGCACACACGACTGCGTCATAGGACAAACCTGTGTCATACATTCCTGTGACTTGTTTGCCATTCACAGTCACTATCTCCTGGGTAGGTGGGTGATGGAGGCTATTCTGACTCACAGTCAGTTCCTTCCTAACAGAAGTCCTCACCTGTAGACATGCAGCATGATGAAGGGGTTTTTTCCTCCCGCATTCATCAGTATTGTGGTTGCTCATCTTACAAAATTTGCACCACTTATCTCCCTGTTAGTAGGGTTTATTTTCCTGAGTCTGAGGGTTCTTGTCCTTATGATCAAATCTTTGCTTGTTTCTGTATGGTTGATCCATCTGGTCAAACTGGGTATTCTGCGGTGGTGGCTTATATCCTTCTACTTGCTTTCTTTTTGTTCCTACCAGTTCAGCTTGAGCTGCTTGGTACCTCTCTGCACATTTCAAAGTGTCTTCCAGCCTCTCTGCTCCTTGTTCCATAAGGAATTTCCTCATTTCTTGAGACATGGAATCTTTCACTTGCTCTAACATAACCATTTCTTTCAGATCCTCATAGGTTTTCTGATACTTACCTAAACTACTCCATTTCAACAAATACGTTTCTAGCCTAGCTGAGAACTGGTTATATGTTTCTCCAGGTAGAAGTTTAGAAGTTCTAAATTTCTTCCTATAGGCCTCTGAGTTCTTTTCATAACGAATAAGTAAGGCTTGTTTTAGGATTTCATAATTCTCCTGATCTTCTTTGGGGAGTTTCAGGAACACATCATATGCAATACCTCTCAATCCCTGAGATAACTTTAAACTCCATTTCTCCTTTTCCAGTCCATATGTAGAGGCTAGCCTTTCATACCTATCCAGGTACGACTCAATTGCGTCCTCCTTTTCAACAAATGGATCTAGGTGGAAGTTCATGGCCCCATTTGCTGTGTTCTGAAAAAGGCTATTCTCAGAACGTGGTGAGCTGTTACCATGGGTGCTAGTTCCAGCCTGAAGTTCAAGTTCAAGCTGTCTCATTTTCAGCTCATGGTCTCTCTCTGCTTGTAACCTCCTTTCTTCTCTCTCTGCTTGTAACCTTCTTTCTTCTCTCTCAGCTTCTAATTTCTTGGCTTCTCTCTCTGCTTCCAATTTCTTGGCTTCTCTCTCTGCTTCAAATTTCTGGGCTCTTTCTGCTTCCAATCTCTTTTCTTCTCTGTCCGTATACTTTTCACATTCCGTCGTGACATACTGGACCAGAGCATCACCACTCATGCCAAGCTCTTTTCCCACCTGCAGTGTGGCAGACCTAAACTTGACCAAGTCAGCCATGATGTATCTGTAGTCTAGTAGGGTAAGCTGTCTTACTCAAACTAAATTACTACAATATAATTAACTTAATTAAAATTAAAGTTAATTAAACTGACTTCACCATATATGAAACAGCTTTCTTTATCTGTACTCAATGGTACTCCTAAAAATATAATTATATATTTTCTTCCTACTATGTTTACTCTTTCCAAAAAAATTTAAAAAAAAACTTTCTACACAGCAGAAATAGAAAGTTGGCTCAGGAATATCACAGATATATCCCGCAGACGAGCCCCCACTGTAGCGGGAGGTTATTTAAAATTATTTATTTATGTAAGAGTATGCCAGTAAAGAGTTCTGACCTTACAAGTAATACCCCAGTCTTAGAAATAAGCACTGGTGTATTGTTATCATAAAAATAGTCAGACTGTGAAAACCCTGGCCCAGTTGGTAAGAAGTAGTACCAGGATTTAAGGTGTCTCCTCCCTGTGACTATCTTATGATTACTTATATTCTAGGGGATAAGTAAAATGTACATTCACTGAAACCACAAATGGAAGAAGTGAATAAATCCTCAGGTACAGTTAAAATAGTTTAATAATTACACTAATATTCTATTTCTACTAGTTGGAAAAGAGCATTGAAATATATATATATATATATATATATATATATATATATATATATATATATATATATATATATATATATATATATATATATATATATATATATATATATATATTATATATATATATATATATATATATATATATATATATATATATAATTAAGTCACACAATTCCTATTATTGTCTATTTAGACTGCATTCATTTTAAATATATCACTGTTCTTAGTCCTCTGATAAATGTCATCACTTGACTATTTACTGTGTTTCATATATTGTGGTAGTCAGTGTCCTAAGTGACACTTATCTGCTCAACTTGATACTGCTGACACTGAACTGTCCTTTGCTGATATCAGACTGGGTAGGCCCAACAGTAGGGATGCCAATGACCAGTTGAAGTTCACTCTTTGGGGTCCTGCACTTTTGTGGGATTGCCTCTGATGAACGACACAGGCTTCTGATACTGGACAGTCTGGTTTGAGTTATTTCATGGAACCTGCAACATATCAGCCTTGGCTAGTATCTGGCTAGACTTGTAGCTGACTAGCACAGATGTCAGACCAGTCAGTCATTAGATGTCACCGTTATACAATCATAGTAAGTAAGGACATCATTTCAGTGATATAGCATTAATATTAACATTTCAATTAAATGTAACTGACTAGCACATAAGTCAGACTAGTCAGTCATCAGGTGTCAAAGTTATACAGTCATAGCAAGTAACATCATTTCAATAATACAGAATTAATATTAACACATCAGTAATAAACATCATCTGGTTTATTCCGCACCTATACATCCCTTCATATTCTATAACTTGATCCTTCCAAATCATATCAAGTACAAATTCAAATCTGATGCTATTCTTAGCATCTACACAAAATTAATACATAAATAAAGAAAGTGAGTGACCACGTGATCAGGTTGCTTTCTTCGGTAGTACAATTACATAGTTTTGGAATTGAAACCTGGCTGTGGAACACTCTATTTTACCAGCTGTAAATGGGTACAAAGTTGTGCGCACGAACTAGGGAAGGCAAAGGCAGCGAGGAAGGGGACTAGTCACCTTAACCTCGTACTGGGATCTTCCATGATGAAGTTTCAAACACTTTATTTCCCTATGACAATCTCTGCCATGGGACTGCCTTTATCTTCGTAAGCGATAAAGCAATATGATAAATATATCTTCATTAGGCTGTGGGGCTATTTGTGATTAATTTTTGTACAAACAACAATCATCCACAATGCACATGTTTAGATCATATTAAAAATACAATACATTATATCAATGACTATTATACAGGCATATTTTGTGAATTCTATATGAACCTGAAATAACAAATATTATACACGGTAGTTATCATAATTTCGCTTACCCTCAGACTTCAGATACTGGACTTAAAAATGTTTCTGGCGATCCGCTCACAATTCATGGGTAGTGGCGAAACTCTGCCTCCAGTCTGTCTCAAACCTCTTTCGTTGTCTGTGTCTCAGTTTACCGATACGCTATATATACGTATAGCGCGGACGTATCGGAGAGTACCGACGTCACAGTTTAAACCTAGGCCTGAAAAATCCTTCCCGAACCGTGATTTCAGCCGATCTGTGCGTCGACTGAAATTTTGCCTTTCTCATTCTCGGCATATATAATATCCATATTGTTCCATCTTATCTAGTTTTATCCTGCCGATAAATCTCTATCTTCCTATCCCTGTAATTTCCCAAACTGTTATTTGTTGATTTTAATATTTAGAACAGAAGTGGGTTACACGCTTTTCCGCGTAACTGAGGGCAGCCGAAATACGCATGTATCTCCGTAAATGAGAACTTCCTACCGTTCCTTCTTATATGCAGTTATACACAATCTTTCCCAGACTAAAATGTAAAATGCTTTTTATACTGATTCCCTTCTGCTTTTATTTATCCTTGGCGATTTCCTCTGTCTGATACACATTTCGCTGATACGCCGCCATTTTGAAAGCGGTCAATCGATCGTTGACGGGTTTATAAATCTACCTGAAAACGTTTGCAATGACTTGAAACCAATTTTGCGACAAGGGGAACGACTAAGTAAGAAAGATATACACTTTTGAAGATCTTCAATAGATACCCTGGATTATGTCCCCTATTGGACCATCACTGCAGAGCAAGGAAAGTAAATCCTATGGCAATGGAAAGGGGGGGGGGGGGTCAGGGATAAAAGAACCTGTCTAGTTAATCCCCTTGACTTGGCCGACACAAATTTCAGATTTACTGAAAGAATATTGCCAGAATGTATTTTGTGATAAATCTGAGCATACATAAGTTACATACTGTTACATTCATAAGTAACGGTAAAATAGTTTTACAGAGAATAATTGAATAATTGAAAACAAAATTATGTTAAAAAATTTAAGGTGAAACAAGAGTAAATATGCTGTGGTTAATTTGGTGTCGTCATTTAAGGTTATACTAGTTAAGTAGGAATGGCATGTTTAATAGCTTGTAAACAGACTTCTTGCTCAGAATGACCGAACTCGAAAATCTTCACACCTTTTACCTAAATTTGGTCAGAGATTTAGGATTGAGTGGCCAAGATTTAGTTAAGTATGTTGATAAGTCTGTAGAAAAATACCAGGACAGGGCAGAAAAAGCCGCAATTCATGAAGAGAGGGTGTTAGAAAAAGACCACGAGATAGCCAAAGCAAAGAACGAAGCCAAAGAAAAGGTAAAGCAAAGAGCGTTTGAAGAAAAGTCGACTAAAAGGGAGAAAGCGGAAAGAGAAAAGGAGAGGGAATTCCAAGAAAAGAAGGAACTGGCCGACAGTGTCCACGAAATCCGACTGAAAGAACTTTAGAATGAAGAAAGGAGGGCAGACTCTGGTTCTAATGCTAGTGGCTCGGGAAGTTCCCAAGGCACAGAGGGGAGAAGCTCATCTCATGCGACGGCGCCTAGTGCAGCCCCTTCCAACTAGATGTTTATTCAAAGGGTTCTGAAGAAATAGACATCTATCTCTCTAGATTTGAGTCTCTGGTGGCTACTTATGGCTTAGAGAGGGAGAAATACAACATGATGCTATCCCAGAGTCTGAAGGGATCAGCTTTTGATGTGTTTCTGAAATTTCTCATGGAAGAGCAAAACAACTATGAAATGTTGAAGAAAGTTTTTACTCCAGCGTTTTCCATTGAACGCAGAGACTTTTCGTAGCAAGTTCCGTAAGGCACAAGGACTGATCATTTAGACAATTTGCTACACGAAAGAAAAAGTGGGGATCCTTCGGAACCTTCGATGAATCTTATGAAGGGCTGCAGGAGATGATTATCGTGGAGCAGTTTAAGGACATGAGACGGTTCCTGGCGGAGCACTGGGCCGAAACTCTTGAGCATGTGGTGTTATTTGCCGATAGGTACCAGAGCGTCCAGGCAGAAATAAACCCTGCCAGGAAGCGCGCCACCATAATCAGCCCACCAAACAGATCGTCCATCCACGGATTTGCCAGCAACGATCAACACAACGTACGAAACTGCACAACAACATAGGACAGCACCAGGCAAAAACAGAGCAATCAATCACAAGGAACTGGAAGACGATGGTGCAAATCTTGTAAAATGACACTCATTTTACATCAGAATGTAAGGTGCCGAAAACAGGCCCTTATAACGTTTCATGCCCGCTAACGAGCTCGACAGGGAAACGTGACCTCCCGACATGCCAACAGAACCCCAGTCACCACCCAAGAGCATGTAACTGTTGGTAACAAAACCGTATACTGCTTACATAACTCGGGTTTGGAATACGAAGCTCTAGTCTCGCCATCTTTAGTGAAGGTCAACCACTACACTGGTGGAATTGGAAAAATTCAGGGGCTTTGGAAGAATATAGAGCCTATGATTCTTCCGGTTGCAGAAGTTGAAGTTTCAACCCAGTTTGTCCGGGGAACAATCAAAGCCGCAGTGTTAAAGGATTCAGTATATTTTCTGATTCTAAGGGAAGAAATATGTCTTCCTTGGGGATACCTCCACGTCGACACGAGAGAGAGAAAACCCAGGACACGCCCAATCGTCCCCTGAGCTCTCATCTCTAACCAGCCCGAACATATTACAGCTGAAGAAGGGACGAAGGAATAATAAAACCCTAAAGTCTTGTATCGAAATGTTGTACGACAACTACTCCCAAACTCCACAGGTAGCATATTAAGTGGAGAAGGGGTTAGTATACAGACGGGTATGACACAATAGGCAAGTGGTTATCCCAGTCTCCTATCGCACCCGCCTGATGCAACAAATGCATAAACCCCATCTACAACCTCATCAAGGTGGACGCGCCGTAATTAGGCACGTTTCCCTCGATTACTTCTGGCCGAGCATGCAACACTACATTCGACAACATGTGAAAGATTGTTCTGTTTTCCATTGCCCAGGAAACCAGAATGGTGAAAATCCTAATTTATCTACGAGGAAGGAGATGGAACAGAGTTCCCAATTCGAACGAACGAACGAACTTTATTTTCAAAGGGTTAAGAATTGGGCACGCAAGCACGTCTACAGTCCGCCCTCTCTCTCTCTCTCTCTCTCTATCTGTATCTTTCATCCTCTCCTTTTCTTATCATTTACTGTAGCATTTAATATTTAGGCATTTATCATTATACAAGTAAAATAATATCATAAATTTGCAATATAATAAATTATAATCATCCTAATAAAAGTATGTTTTTAAAATAAATAATAATAAAAAAAAAAAAAAATAAGACTGACAAAAATCTAATTCCACAAACAGTAAATTAGACAGTGATTTGAGACATAATCAGATGGTGTGTTATAAGAACTCGTGAAATATTCGAACAGTCTGCTACTGAATGACTAGGGACTCGGTGTGTTTTCCAGTGCATGCGACAGATTTTACCAGCAATGAAGGGCTCTGCCAATTATTCACCACCTTTCATCAGTAAAGCAGAGCTGAAAAAAAGCGCAGGCTGATTATGTCACCTTAGCGCCCTGCTCTGAACAACGTCAGAGAACACAGACCTATACTTCGGTTGGAACATTCCACAAGAAAGATGGTGTCTTATATAGACGAACAAGGCGTGGTGCCTCTCCCCTTAAGAGTTTATATTATGAGAGCTGGAATATATCGTCTTCAGGGTTACACACGTCATTAGGAGCAACGATGCGCAATATAAATGCACATCACTTTTGGCTAGGTCGAGGACTGGACATAAGAAAGTACGTCCAAAATTGTACCCACTGCCGGCTGAAAAAAAATCATTCGAGAGGTGGAGAGGAAAACACTCTTTCTAGTAACAGCACTAGAGGAAAGCACATACACAGTAGCAATGGACGTTCGAACCTCTCTTAACTTCTCGTTTTACCTGAATTGGACTCAATGATTCGTGGGTCTGTGAAAAGGTCAGCCTCAAAACAACATTTTTGACAATAACTCGTGAATTTATTCTGTGAATCTACCTTTAGTTTTTCCTAACACTTACTGAACACAAAACTCTCTGACCATATTTTGAATACCTATAAAATATTGACACTCCTCGAATAGATTGAGTTGAAACTTCAATGCGCAAGTATCTTTTGCTCATTAGGGAACAACGAATCATCATTGGACGTTTGAACAGATTGGATCAACTGTGTCTGTGGCCAGTTTAATGTTGTTAGAAGCACACATTCCTCGCCAGGCGATTTAAGAAAGTCAGTGACAACCTTGGGATGACCCAGAGTCATTATCTTATCACTGATAAACCGCTTCATGCTGCGTCACCTCAGGTTCGACTTTGACTGCGTCCTCCACGTCCAGTAAATGTCACAAACGAATTTCCAGATCAAACTTGTCGAACCGATACGACTTATCTTTGGGCTATATTGAACAGAGGTTACCTGTGATAGATTACGGACCGTCATCGCCAGTAACCGACTGCACCGATAATAGGCAGATGAATCAGCATCGTCAATGGACCGTTGGGTGACTTGAAAAGACACATTTTTTTTGTGATTGAATCATTTTTTGTGCTCCAGCGACGATAGACGGAGAAGAGTTTAGATCTTATCCATGAGCACTACGCCCAGAACAGCGTTGATGAGGCTCCTCCACATGGTGGTGGAGGTGTACTGATGTGTTGGGGGGGGGATAAACTTCATGGGAAGAAGTGTCACCTGGTAGCAAATCTGAATGGACGCCGTATGTTGCCTTATACGATCAAGTCGCTGAAATTTTCGCACTCAATCCTTCCACTTCTGGCTGCACGAGGGTCGATTTTTCAGCAGGAAGGAATATCGACCTCATGTGGCACAACTTCCACTTTCCTCGCTGACAACAACGTGACCATTCCGTGGCAGCCATGTCATCAGACATGAACCCCATAGAACACTTATGGAATGAACTCGACAGACGATTCAGCGAGACGTGGCTCCAGCCAATCTCCGACAGTTTGTCTCTTGCACTGCGGGAAGAGTGAGCAGCCATCCCACAACAACAGAATCCAAAAGCTAATCGGATCCTGTCAAGGAGAAGTCGTTCTCTGATAGAGGCCAAGGATTTAAATACACCTTACTGAAACTGGAGGCCGTTTCAAAGAATAAAATCCAAAAAAATTTAATGAACATCATTTCACATTAAAGTCCTGAAAGTTTTTCATGCCAAGATTGAAACATTACATTCCGTAAAATAAAATGTTTAAGAAGTTTGAAATGTGTCCATTACCACTGCAGAAAATTGCGTTTCTTTTTTTTTTTTTCATTGAACAGTATATATCAGAAATCAAAAGAAAGCCGCAAACAAAAGTGGTTAGTAAAATATCCAACTCATGTCATGGTTCGATCCCCAGTCTGGACTATGTCCAAACACGGAGACCAAGGGTCGACCCAGCCCCAAAAAGGTACCGAGCTTCAGATTTTCCAGTTGTATAAACCATGATGGGAATTAAGGCGGCCGTGTAGAATGCCGACCACAGATTTCGTGTGCCGACCAAGATACTAATGTGGCCTAAACATGATTACAATAACCAGACAAGCGGCGTGTAACAAGTTCCTGGGATCATGACTTTACTGGAATGGACATACACAGGCAATTCAGGACCTTTTAATAGAATTATCATATTCTTGTTCGGGAATCCCCTGGTAACAAAGTATAAAGAGACCACGTCAATTTATCTGAAAAAAAAGCTGTAATTCAGACTAGACTACAATTAGATTTTTTCCCAACTCTGGAACAGTACGTTGTAGCTAATTCATGGTGCGGGAAAGGACTCCCTAGCCTCAACTATGTCATGTCGGAACTTCAGCGAGCATCTTTTGCTGATTAGGGTAATCAATCACTTTTGTTTGAACCCATATTGACAGCTGAGTTTGTGAAGTGAAATGTTATATCACACTTCTTACCAGGCCGATTAAGAAATAAACAACCTTGGGATGACCACAGTTTGAATAATTTTTTTGGTTTATTTTCCTCCATAGCTTGACTGTTGAGAGTAAATGTCACAAACATTTCCAGACAGACTTGTCGGACGATAATTATCCATATTGAAAGAGATTACCTGTGATAGATTATGAAGTCATTAGTGTAAGCATGACCGATAATAGACAGATGCTGCCACACCTTACATGGAGAGGTGATTTGAAAATAACACATTTTTATTGCGGATAGCACGAAGGAATTTTCCGTGGGAATAGACCCTATCAAAATATACGCACATTGCATGCTTTTGGTTTGGCATTTGAGATGTTAAAATAAACATTTCGGATTGTAGCGTTGTCATCTAGTAGCAATCTGGATGCGTGGGCCGAATGTTGCCTTATAATCAAGTGCCTTTTGAGTTTACGGCACTGTGAAATTCAACTCATCAAGAAGGCAGTCAGACAATTCAGAGGAAGGAATATGATCAGGATTCCACTTTAAAGGACCGGACAACGTGTTTAAGCATCTTGTTGACTAACACTACCAGAAAAATACCCCTTTATTAATACGGAAAGCCCGAAATCCAGCAGGTGATTAATTAGGTTTAAAAACAATTAAACGCCCGCTCGAATACTTAATGAAAGGTCACTGCAATTTAAAATTTAAATACAAAGAGAACTTGCAAAGGTTTCAGGAATAAATGCACCAAAAGATATAAAAAAGATTCGACATTAAGAAACATTTCAACAAGTTGTATACTCACATACATCTATAGTCAAGTTTAAAGAATTGACACAGGTATCAAAATAAGAATACACACAGAAAATTGCGCGTTCATCGATAAATATAAAGAAATCAAAAGAAATCCAAACAAAAATTAAAATATCCAACTCAAATGTCAAGTCCGTCAGTCTGGCTATGAAACACGGAGACCAAGAAAAACACAACCAAAAATCTACCGACTTTGACAAATGAATGCTTGCGTAGAATAACAGATTTCAGTTGGTATACCATGATGACTAATGTGGAACTGATTACAAGAACCAGACAAGCGCCGGTGGAACAAGAGATGGGATCATGACACTGGAGATGGACTGGACACACATTCAGGAAACCTTTTAATAGAATTACCAGGCAGTCGTTGTTCCGGAATCCCCATGGTAACAGAAGTATAAAGAGACCAGGTAAAATATCGAGAAAAAAGCTGTAGACAGACACGAATTGGATGAAGGGAAACATGGAAAGACGTTGAGCTAATGGCATGGTTCGGGAAGACTTAGCATCACTATATTGAAGGCCTGTGCTCCTTGGGGGGCTAATAAGGGATGATAATGATGAAACAGCAAACAGTTGAATACTGACTACTCTCATTTGAAAATATAAAAAAAATATCAGTTTAAATAATTTTTTGGTTTATTTTCCTCCATAGCTTGAACTGTGAGAGTGCTGTCAATCATTACACTTTTTATCAGTGTTGCATCGTACCTGCTGTAAGTATAGTTTTTGGAAGAACGACATTATTAACTTAAAACGTGGGAGTGTGAACACTGAAGATAAAGCGAAAAGAAAAAATAGATAAAAATAGTTTCTAAATATGATGATTATAGATTCTGTTTTTGTAAACAGTAAAAAAAAAAAAGGTAAAGATTTCCCATTCCAAAGCTGCCCATTAGGCATACATTGGGAATTTGTTAGGCCCATATTTTCTTGACCTCGGCATTAGGGGTTGTCGTCTGCTCTATCACGCCGGCCGACTTTAACCTTCCCAGAGTAGCTTTTTTACTTTTGGGGCTGTTCGCCCAGGAGCCTTAAGTGGAGCCTAAAAATTTTTCCGGGGCAGAACCATAGCATACTTTAGGATTAGATTGCACATATTTAGCGAGCTTAATTATGAGCCATTTTGTCTTATCAGAACGTTATAATAAAAATATATATATATTCGAATTACGTTCAAATATGTGAAGTTTTTTGTTCGGTCTATTTCAGCCCTTAAGAAAAAAAAAAAGGATGCCTGATGACAACTTCATTGACCTTTGTATTCTGTTGAATACGATCAGCACGAGGTCGACTTTTACCTGTTACAAGACCTAAATATCTTTTATATTCGGACATGCACCCTAGTATAACCGTCTAGGTTGAACGAGACGCGCCTCGCCAAAACGAGGCAAAATGTTATTATTTAAAAAAAAATCAGCACGAGGTTCAAGACCATTGAACTTCAAGACAAAAGTGGAAGCATACGAAAGTTATAATTTGCTATACAAGTAAAGCCAATTACACTTTCAAAAATTGCAGGTTGCCTTTTTCCTGTTTGTCTGTTCAATAAGTTGGATGAGGTTCTGCTGTTCCTCCAGACTCTTTGCTTCGTAAACGTCTTTGACGCCGTCCATTACTGGTTATAATAACTTTGGTGTGACATTAGTGTAACAATACCTTCCATCTATGGTGTCTCCGCCACATCATTAGTATTTCATGGACGGAGAACGTAACAAATGTCGAGGTGCTGTCACGTGCTGTTCTTCAAATCATGTGTACATCTGCTTAGACAGCGCAGATTACGCTGGCTTGATCTTGCTTGCTGCATGGAAGATTATCGCATTCCCAAATACATTTTCTACAGACGACTTTAATGGCACAAGAACTGCCGGATGACCGCAGCTAAGGTTCACAGATATGTGCAAACCGGACATGTCTTTACTGGATATAAATCCAGCACCCTAGGAGCAGGAAGTTGCCAATCACACAAAGTGAAGATGATCCCTACGCGTCACCTCAGATTGGGCGAAAAGAAGCTCTCACAACAAACAAATGAGAAATGAACACTCCGAAAGGAACAACAGGAAAAAAAAAGTAACTGATGGTTGTCACCTCACGGGCGCATCATCCCCATCGTTGGTTATGACTGGAGGAGGCTACCACTTTATCATCGTTATTTACCTTTGGTTTCCGTATCCAGCATGGAACCACCACTACAATTAGTTCCATACAGGAAACCTGCACCAACCAGTCATGTGACTCTTGCAGTAGTAGTGTCTGTAACAATTGTTTTTACATGATGAGGTTGCCAGCCGCATACACAACCTCACATAAGTCGCCAACCACAACCTCACATAAGTCGCCAACCACAACCTCACATAAGTGGCCAACCACAACCTCACATAAGTCGCCAACCACAACCTCACATAAGTGGCCAACCACAACCTCACATAAGTGGCCAACCTTAATGTTGTTCCGTGGAACCAAGACTGGCGGAGACAGTGCGGCTGTAACGTAAGCTTATCTCTCTTTTGTCTTTTATTCCAGTAAGAGACGTCACCCATTTTCTTTATCTACAGTTTTAAATTGTCTGAGTGCAGTCCTTGTCATTTTTGTAAACCCTACCCACTTTCCGAAGTGTTCTTCCTTCACCTTTCAATTCGCCAATGAGCCTTTAAAAAACTTCCTATCCTATGCCATCAGCACAAGATCTTTCCATGTTTTCTGCATCCCCTTCATGTCTGTCACCAGAACTTATTTCAATGCGTTTCCTCCACCTCTCTGACCGTGGGGGTTTCAGAACAAGAATTGGCTTGTAATGCTATTACTGCATTTCTGACTACATCGTCTATTTTCTGTTGTTTTCTATGTTTAGCCGTGACGTTGACAGTTGTCTTTGATCTAATAAGACGCGTTACATATTTTCGTTCACCTTGAAATCAGCAAGGAAATAGGAAAAAGGGAATATGTGTATTGTGTATATTTTATGTAGGTTTGCTTTTTAATGTTACTCTTTCTCCCGTGAATTTTCATATGAAGAATAAAAAAAAACAATTGATAACAAGCATTGATAACAAATTTGATCTCAATACACTACGTCCATTTTCAGGTTGTTTTGACCTTGCTAATGGCGGTTACCACTCGCAGAAGGCAGAAACTTTTGGATGTACTCAATGGTCGACCTGGTTTACTCTAGTGGGTGTCATGATATTACAGTATGACGTACTTAGGATTTCTTAAGTTTTTATTACTTATGATAACTCGCGTTTTGCATTCTTATTAAATGTTGCATATTATAACAACAAATAAATAGGTCCAAGAAAATCCAGGAATTAATGAAAGAGATTAAAGTTAGACAGCTACAATATTTTGCCCACATAAAAAGGCATTACACGTTACTGAAGACGATAATGTAAGAAAGAGTTGAAAACAAACATATAAGAGGAAAATAGCGATATAAGTGGGAAGATAACATCAAGAGATGGACAAGAAAGATTTTATCAGAGTTTACCAGTAAGACAAGAGACAGAAGATATTGGGAGCTCATTGCTGGCGATCTTCGGTGTGGAGATAGCAGCTGATAGTTTTTATAGCTACATTTCTTGCACATTTCATCATCATTATAATCATCGTTATAATCATCATTATAATCATCATTATTATTCAGCTCCTCATAGAGCAAAGGCCCTTAACCAAGCTCATGCCAAGAAATTTTGTCACGTGCCAGCAGCTCAAGTCTTTCTCATCCCTTCCTTTCTGTATCCAGTTCTCATCTCCCTTTGTTTTATTTTTATCTCCCTCTACTCCCCTTACCCTGGGGATCTATCGTGGTGTGGAAGTCAGAAAATGGTTGAGTTTAAAAAAAAACTCTAGAGTGTTGAGTGAATTATAAGAATAAATGTTGTCACAGAACATTTTCATGAGTATGAATGATGATAATGATTGGTGTTAAGGGTCATTGAACTGTTGTTAACACTTGGTTAAGTGTAACTCAGGGATTGAGTTCATGTCTGACTTTATGTCAACATGGTGTGACTTGTGCATGCGTTGGGAGAAAGCATGTAGTGAATACAAGTCTGGTGTGACTGAATTATTCTGTGTTTGACAGCCGAGCTGGGCGCTCGAGTCTGCGGTTGGAAGCCGAGCTGTAAGCTCGTATTTGTGACTGTATAATTCATATATGGGATTATTATATTAATGAGGTGATAGGTGCTATGCATTATCATACAGGCGACGGTTTTTCCGCCTAAGAGTGTTCCAGGAGGAACTATATTTATATCCCTGTTGTAGAGAACAGTATAGGGCGTTGCCGTGTCCGCCCCGGGAGCTACCGTGAAGAAAGGCGACGCGTTTCCCGCCTTGTAGCTGGTTTTTGGAATAAATACAGGCGAAGTGTTTTGTCCCGCCTGGGAGGAGATTCTGTAAATCTATATGGCGATGTGCATGCCGCCAATCACTAATAAGTGATATACACCTAGATGGTGATTTATTTGTGCGAGGAGGGTATACCGCACATATAGGTATTTAGTGTGCTGTCTGTGCACGTCAGGGAAGCCAGTCCCTAGTTATTGTAGTGAGTGTTATTTCCTATAGGCAATGTCAGCCTGGAGGTGAGTCAGTATGCTTTCCAATATGAGTGATATTCAGGACACGTATATGAATGTGCAATAAATGTTATAGAACTGTAAACAGTGGCGTTTGTGTTACTGAATACCCCTAGCGTTGTTGAACATCATCTACACACGCCCCATCCATCATAATATTGTTCCTCACATCTGGGGACATCATCGTTTAAATAGTTTCTGACAGATGTAAATCATAAAGAAGTGATTCAAAGTTCTTTAAGACATCCAGTAATCTTTGGGGACGGAGTGGCTTAGAGATATAGCGTCCGCCTCGAGTTCTTAAGGCACCAGGGAATATAATTTATAGAAATTTTTTTCAGAACCAGTGATCCTAATGATGTATTACTCCCCCCCCCCCTTTTTTTTTGTTTTTTCTCCTGGCTAGTGAGATCGGATGCCTAGCCTTCTCGGATAAGGGCGAAAAAATAGTAGGTCCCGTGTGCACGTTGCGCACGTTTAAAATCACACGGCAGTTGGAAATCGTAAAGAGTAGGCCATAAGGCTACTGCTACTGCCATGGCAAAATTAAAAAAAAAAATTAGAAACCTACCCACAACAAAAATATTTATAGAATGTGTGATTCCTATATCCACACATTGGAATTTTCGTCGGTGCTATGGAGTTCGTGCACTGTGCAAAGAACATTCTTGTGTGATCTAAGGGAGTAGATCAGAGAAGTGATGGAGTTGGCCGTGCGCAATGAAGATGGTTCTTAAAACCAAACATTTGCAATATTTTCAGTGAGATCAATTTTCCTTTTCCTTTTCTCCTTTGTCCACATGCACATTTATTCTCTTAAGATGCACTCACTGTCTCTCCTAATAGAAAGAGCAATAAGAGTATAAGGGCAGTGATTGAAAGTCCAGAGGGGTAAAATCTTCTTCTTCTGCGTTACGCCTGAATAGAACGTTTGTTACGTTGTGTCGCCGTTTACAGCAAAGCTGCCATATTTGCGCCTTTCAGCATCCGGTTTCAGCATGGCATTTTTGGGACCGTGTTAGCCTTCCCTCTTCGATCCCTACTCTCTCAGCCAGACTGCAGTGATGCAGCCTGTTTCCAGGACCAACACTTGGAGGTGGAGTAGGGTCTTGGGTATTGATTGCTACCAGGGGTTCATACTGTGGCCGTGTATGTTTATACGGCACTAGTAGTTATATTGATTTTATGTAGTCAGAGTTAATCCTTCATATGTTGTGGTGGTTCAAGTGATAACTGGCCTTCCGCCAGAGATGGTGATACTTGACCTTTTGTTAATTTATTTCAACCCAGGAATGTTCTTCCCTTTGAGTTTGGTGATACTCAAAACAGTTTCAGCACAACAACGTATAATCCACAAGAAATTATTGTAAAGTTCCACAAACAGCAAATGTAGAAAATTATATTAGAGTTTATTGATGTCATTAAACAAACACTGTAAATTTCACAAAATGATGGTTGTTTATCCAAAATGAACAATCTATAATCCAACTGAATAATATAGGTACATCCAGATAGAATAATATATGTATATCCACAAGAAATAATTTACTGATTTGTTTACTCAAAAACTTGTCTTGGTATCCTCAAAGACGAAGTTCTCCTAACGCTATCAGTAAAAATCCTCTAGTCTAAAATCATGGTATCCTTGGAATCATAAGTCCTGAAATCGCTACCTATCGCCCACAACTCTTCTATTTATACTATTTCTTCTTTTTCCCCGCCTTTTTTCACACGACCCGTCCTTTTTTCACACGACACAATAATTAACATTTGCACTCTACTCCTCAGCTTTTCGACCTTTTTGCACACGACATTCTGTTATTTCGACTTTATTTTCACATGTGTGATCTTTTCCAACTTAACAATAGGATAAAAAAAAACCAGATCACACAAACATTCATTTCCCACTTTCGCGCTTATAAAACCCATTCATTATTATCTGGGACTGACCTACGTTTACCCTGTCAGAGCAGTAACGGCAACTGAACTTTGAATGAATGCTGCGTTTTGTGTAAAAACGTCTTATTTGCATTTAAGGTCTGTCATTCTTACATGTATCATCTTCTAGCACATATAAACGCTTAGCGTTAAAGTAGGAGGGACAAAGCTAGCGTGAAAGGCCAAGCGGTCACATACGTCCCTGGCCACACAAATGTATCCCAGAGGGAGACATTTGCGTACTATCAACTAAGTACCTCATGCTAGTGACTGTTATAAACGACTAACCTATTGGTAGAGTCTTTTAGAGAGAAAAAAAAAAGATTTAAAAAACATTGTTCGTAAGACGAGGGATCCCAATATATTTATAATGCGTAAAACGGGGGATACATTAAATTTGTTAATACACTTCGCCATTGAACAGTATTGATGTACACTACTTCTTAACAATATCAATATGAACAACGCTGTGCGTTAGTCATCACCATAATGATAACATACTTAATGATAACATTTAAATAAAAAAATAAAATTAAATTAAAAAAATAATCGCATACGATTTTCATGGGTTGTGCAAACAACACAAATAAAAACAAAACAAAAAAAATACTTTGGCAATATTTAACAGAATTGACTAATATTCATTAAGTATTTAACAATCTTAAATGTAGTAGCTGCGACGAACATCAGCCTAACAGCATAGAACTAATGGTCAAACATCAGACCATGGGACGCAAAAAAAATGTAATATACGAGCTCGTATATATATATGGGAATAAACATACATGGCAATGTTAATCTATAAATTTATTATTTAAAAAATGTGAACTGGAGCTGTACGCTCTCGTAACTGTCAATATAGAACATGGTAAATATAATACAATCATATGATACAGGCGACCCCAATCCTGCCACTGCGGTCAGTGATTTAACAGGATGTATATGGGTCTTAAACACCAAAAATCTGGACAAGTTTGGTGAACTGTCTATGTGTTCGTCGCACAATATAAATATAGCATTATTAATCTGGTTACATGGAGTTACAAAGTATTTATTTAAAAATGTCTCTAATCTCCAACTTATGTAATAGTCGTTACTATGAGGGAGGACAACTATACCGATCCAAATAACTATCGGGTGTTGGAGTATAAACTATCTCAGTTACCATGAACCAAGTACCAAACTGTTTATAGGTTCGTCATCAAATATAAAATCTGCATACAAATGCAAGTTCATAATAATGGACAACAATTTGTCAAGAAAATATACTGTAGCGTTCCGCTTACAACGTGACAAATGGTCAGAAAAATACAGGTACATCAATATGTGATGTTTATTTCTCAATAAAAGGTATAATGGACAACAATTGTCAACAAAATATACTGTAGCGTTCCGCTTACAACGTGACAAATGGTCAGAAAAATACAGATACATCAATATGTGATGTTTATTTCTCAATTCAAGGTTTATCAACATGTGAACTTATCCGTTACCATGTTAGCGATTTCTCATGGAATCGTCATGGTGTGCATGTAACAATGTAGTATTTCGCCAATCCGCGAACTGTGTTGATTAACATATAAGTTTTACCCAACTTGCAAAATACTTGCATATCACCAAGTCAAATTTAGGTGAAAATATATATATGTCTCAGGGAGTTGCGCTAGCGTAGAGGTTACAACACCGCTCAGGCGACCGGGTGATTCAGGATCAAACCCGGGCGACGGCATTTGAGGATTTTTCGTCGACCGGGAATTGGACTGGATTAACTCGAGACCTGGCGAGGACATTTGAAGGAGTGTCATCGACCAGGGATTGGAGGCTCCTGAGCCGACCCAGCTCTAATGGGTACCTCCGAAATCGGCGAGTATCTGCCTGAATGGCGAGGGACACCTGTCTCTGTACAAGAAAAGGGATACTCACGTAAAATCAATGTCAGGTTAGACATTAACAATAACTTGAGATCTCGCCTCGAGTATTAGCGGGCGTACGAAAAAAAAAAAAAAAAAAATATATATATATATATATATATATATAAATATATATATATTTATATATATATAAAAATATATCTATATATATTTATATATATATATATATATATGTCTCAGTTATTTAGTGGAGGGGAAGGGGGAGGGATTAATGACGGAGTATGGTTTATCACCGTGGGCGGGTGTTGAGGATTGTGCGCGATTTTCCAGTACTCATTCAGCTGAGGTGGTTGTGGTGCAACCATGCGAATGCTGCAGACATTCACATGCTTGCAAACCCCGAAACAATCCTAAACAGAGGGGAACGAATGTCAGTCATGGGAATGTACTCGGGGTCTTAGGGGCGTTAGCTGTGTCCTGGGGGGGGGGGGGGTAACAATGTCCTCATTATCTTTTACCGATGTCCGCTGTGGACATTTCATCTTCTTGTACACATGGTATTTATACACTAAACCGCTTAAAATTAAAAACACCAATTATGCTAAGCAAAATCAATAGTCCTGACACTCTAGTGTGTCGGGTCATGACCTCTGGTGTGTCTCACTGGATTCAGGAATGCGAGAAGGGGTGTTTCCCAGACTACGAAGAAGTATTTATAGAATTTGATAGACACGTTAACATAGGTAAATTCATGTTGAGTATTTTGACTGCTCGGAAAGGAGCGTCGATTTTGAAACGCTCCGTCTGTGATGGAGATGACAGGAGATGAAAAAGCCTTTGGATGTGTAGGGAAGAATAAATTTGACGTCTGATTCGTCATATATCTGTGAGAAAGGGTCGTAGTTCTAGTAAAAAGTGGTTTTTGTCGTAATAGCATCATTAAGAAAAATCGCCAAAATACATTCTCGAGGCGATTGAACATTATAAAACGGTCTTTCCATAACACAAAAGGAAAGCTGTGAGTTAACACATTAAAAAAAACCTCTGTGTCACAAAGGAAAAATGTGTGTGTGCGTATAGTGCGTTTGCTTTTGTCACTAAATTCATCAAGAAGGAAAAAAAAACAAAAAAATAAATAAATACTGTTGTAAAGCATAAGTCCTATTATTAAGATTTTCAAAGGCAAAAGTGGTGTAATTTGTACAAATGAGATAATTTAAAGTTCTGTTTAACCTGGATAACATAGTGGTGTAGATCTGCGAATGTTTGCGAACGTTCTTCAATTTCTTGACGTATTGGTGTAAAAGATGTAATGATAATGACAGTCCATGTTGACGAAGAATATGAAATAATTATATAACATTAAAACACAGTGGCGTCACGCCATAATAACTTGTTAGTATATGTGGGTGTTGCAGATGTCGTAACTGTCAATATCGTCAGTATCATCAGCAGGATCTTGACTGAGGCTGACATCTTTCTGAAAAAAAAAAATTTCCTACCAAAAAAAAAAAAAAAAAATGGACACTAGTGACTTTAGATGATGGGGGTAACGAGGGAGAGTGCTATTTGTAGAGAGAGCACTCGTTGGGTACTTTAGCTGGGTGAGTACCTTTTGTTATTAGAGATGATTGATTCTCCAATAAACCAATAATCGTTGAACTGGACGTTTACGAATTTGACATGAGGAAGTTGGCGATTTCCATCAAGAGAACTTTTTTCCTCGTCAATCGTTGATCACAAGAGGATGGCGTATTTCGCACTGTCGAGTGGGTGGTGGCTGCAGTTGTCGAGGGTAAGGATGAAGTAGAGTTGAAATGGTGCACCTCATGCTGCGTTTTGTGTGGCTGTCTGCGTTTTCTTCGCAATTTCATACGTACTCGTATGTGCTCTTGAGGTAACCTCACAAACTTTGTTGACAGTGTTGAGTCATCTGTTGTTCCAGAATATGGGCGCTTGTTTGCTGTGCGAGATTCAGTGTTGTCTGGTCTGTTCATGCTTTCGTGGTCACTCTCGGGATCTGCTGTATCTAGGTCAGATTCGTGTCTCAATGGAGGTGGTGGAAGAATAATATCTTCCTCAAGTGTGCATGTAGCGTTGTGTGCGTTTTCTTCATTGGCTGGTGCTGTGTGTCGAGTTTCATTATCCAGGGGCGTTTCTTCTTCACTATCCCACTGTTCATCAGAGTGGTAGTTGCTTGTTGAAGGTTGTTCAGTTCTATAGTAAATTTGTTCTCTGGGTTCCATGGTATGTCTTCTGTCATCAAATGTTCGCTTCACATAATCACTGGGGTTGCGACGGGGGTCGCGTAGGGAGTATGTTGGGGGCTGATAAGAGGGTAGGGAATGATGGTTGTGATCATGTGAATAACGTTGCGAACACCGATGTGTTGTTTCTGTGTAGTGCAGCTAGGCTCTCATATCATCTTTGTTTCTTTGTTTCTTCTTGACTGTGTCTTCATACTCCTCTTGCATCACATCGATCAGAGGCTGAATTACTTCCTTCTTTTCTTCATTGTCTGACTTCGATTGCGATTTGCCTGCTCTATTCTGTGTCTCTTCATGTTTTCTTCATCTAACATTTTTGTTAGAACCAGATCTATTTCAATTCTTGTTTGTGGAAAGTTTGTATGATATTTTTCCTGTAGCAGTCTCCAGACTATACTCCTTGATAAATGAACCTCAGGCCTTGCTATGATGGCTGCTATCACCGGTTTCAACTCCTCCATGTTTGGTTCATCCACTTTAACCATTTTCTTACTCGTGTGATTCACTTCTTCTCTCACTTCTTTTCCCAACTTTTCTACCATTTCGCACCTCTCCGTGTATTCTAACTCATCCTCCTCATCTGACGATACCCCGTCTGAGTAACTTGATGAATCTGAGAACACGGGTCTTTCCACTATTTTAATTCCCCAGTAATTAAGTTCCTCCATTACTCTCACCACAAGTCGACGAATTTCTTCTTTCCTTTCTGATAAGTCTGTATCAAACTTTCTCTCCAGAAATCTCTGTACATATTTTAGTACTACTGTGTCAGGTTTAGCTCCCTTCAGTTCGTCTTTTAGTGCTTTCTTCATCTCCTCTGTGCTTACACCTCCCTGTTTCGTCTTCTATACTGTTCTTGTACGCCTATAAGATGTATCCATGTCCTGTACTTCTTGAGCACCTGTTTTGATAGGATTCCTTCTTACTGCTGTTCCTATACGCCTGCATGATGTGTCAGTGTTAAGGTCAACATCTGTTTGTGTTGCTGAAACTGCAGCTCTATTCTCTTTTTGTGTTGCTGAAACTGCAGCTCTATTCTCTGTTTGTGTTGCTACACTGATCATAGTTGTTTTCTTCACCTGTGGTTCTGGGTCATTGACCTGACTTGACCTGTCAACGTTTGTTTGTGTCGCAACAGAAATCATTTTTGTTTTCTTCACTTGTAGTTCGTTTATTTCTTTAGGTTGACTATTAATCATGGGGGCCCATTGCGTCTCATTTGATTTCACAAAACCGACCTGGTGATGTCTGTAAAGTGGTGTTCTCCATTGTCTTAGAGGTCTGATATGTGCCCTTAGTCCATCTTCTGTTGTTATCATACATGTTTGTTGGTCAGTCGTTGTAACATTATTTACTTCCCATATCTTTCGCTGTTTGATTCCGTTGATAAAATTTCTAACAGATATGCGACAATATCTTTTATTGAGACTGTTCCAGTGGCTGTCGACAGTGGCTATGCGACCCGTGTTGTTGCTGTTGTCTCGATACTTGATCTGGGATCTTCTATGGTAGTTATGTGGTGTACTCTCTGATTCACTCCGGCAATATGTATTGTTGCTCGTATATCTGTGTCTGTTCATTAGCCATCTCCGAAATGTGTTAGAATCGCCCGTGAAGGGGGTTATAACCGAGCGAATTTGGTTATATTTATTATAGTGATCTACATTGGATAGCGTGTCTGTTATCCGTTGCAACGCGGTCATTGTGGGTTCGGCCTCTACAGGTAAGGGTATGTTAGCAGGATGGACGTTTGCCTGTTGCATTTCCTGTTGCTGTTGTAGCTGCTGTGCATATAACGCCTGTTGTTGTTGTTGCTGTTGTTGCTGTAGCGTATACAACGCTTGTTGTTGCTGCTGTTGTTCTAGGCTTGGATCCATTTTATTGATTATGCCTGTCTGTCTTCACCAAAAAAAAGGGCAGGTCACGGCGCCAATTAGTGTAATATGTGGCCGTGTATGTTTATACGGCACTAGTAGTTATATTGATTTTATGTAGTCAGAGTTAATCCTTCATATGTTGTGGTGGTTCAAGTGATAACTGGCCTTCCGCCAGAGATGGTGATACTTGACCTTTTGTTAATTTATTTCAACCCAGGAATGTTCTTCCCTTTGAGTTTGGTGATACTCAAAACAGTTTCAGCACAACAACGTATAATCCACAAGAAATTATTATAAAGTTCCACAAACAGCAAATGTAGAAAATTATATTAGAGTTTATTGATGTCATTAAACAAACACTGTAAATTTCACAAAATGATGGTTGTTTATCCAAAATGAACAATCTATAATCCAACTGAATAATATAGGTACATCCAGATAGAATAATATATGTATATCCACAAGAAATAATTTACTGATTTGTTTACTCAAAAACTTGTCTTGGTATCCTCAAAGACGAAGTTCTCCTAACGCTATCAGTAAAAATCCTCTAGTCTAAAATCATGGTATCCTTGGAATCATAAGTCCTGAAATCGCTACCTATCGCCCACAACTCTTCTATTTATACTATTTCTTCTTTTTTCCCGCCTTTTTTTCACACGACCCGTCCTTTTTTTCACACGACACAATAATTAACATTTGCACTCCACTCCTCAGCTTTTCGACCTTTTTGCACACGACATTCTGTTATTTCGACTTTATTTTCACATGTGTGATCTTTTCCAACTTAACAATAGGATAAAAAAAAAACCAGATCACACAAACATTCATTTCCCACTTTCGCGCTTATAAAACCCATTCATTATTATCTGGGACTGACCTACGTTTACCGTGTCAGAGCAGTAACGGCAACTGAACTTTGAATGAATGCTGCGTTTTGTGTAAAAACGTCTTATTTGCATTTAAGGTCTGTCATTCTTACATGTATCATCTTCTGGCACATATAAACGCTTAGCGTTAAAGTAGGAGGGACAAAGCTAGCGTAAAAGGCCAAGCGGTCACAATACAACTTGCCACCTCAACCAAATAAAGGCTTTCCAAATCGCCAACATAATGATAATAATATCAAGTACCAAGTCCCACTAGTATTTCTCCATATTTATTTGACGCCACGAATCCACAATATGACATTATACTTCCAGCAGGCATTAATATATTCCATGAACATTTCAAGTACTACCAGTACACATTCGTGCTAATGATTAGCAACACTTTTACAATGGTTCCTCTTGGAACACGATCCGGAACACAGCCATCATGCACAGTGCTAAAATAATCAATCTCCCCCAGTTACTACCCAAAAGATTCACACGTCATCTGCGAAACACACATAACTACAGTCTACACTAGTGCCGCGCTACCAGCACCAGTCATCCTCTTTACTTCTCAGGTGTGGCATGCAATAGCCAACGCCACACACACACACACACACACACACACACACACACACACACACACACACACACACGCACGCACGCACGCACGCACGCACGCACGCACACATACACACACACACACACACAATATTCTGGCTCATACATTTTCTTTCATACATATAACTGAATCGACTATTATTGTTTAGTTTTAAAACAACAGGTATCAAATTTAATAGTGAATTAGTCTTTAACAGGTTAAAATAAATATGGAAAGATTAGTGCACTTTTGATGGATATAAAGTTCTCGTCGTTAAGACGTATGTAGGAATTTAACTTTATCCTTAATGTTTAACTGAAATGTCCTTTTTGCTGGTGCCTTTTAGTTAGCACTTAGCTTTTAACGAGTGAGTCCTGCAGCTGTGGTTCATCAATTCTGTGATGACGAAAGCCTTCTCAACTCTCTCTTCCACTGTAGGCGGTTAGGTGGATGCTTTTCTCTCACACTTGCTGCGTTAGTACCACAAATCGTGTGATGGCTTGTAACCACGAACTTTATACAAATAGAAAGAAACGCCCGTCAGCCGGTAGCGCTTTAAATCGACGTAGATTTATATAAAAGGCACTCTCGTCTTCGACCTAGGACAAAGACATTTCTCCTGGAACAGCACTACCAACCCCTGTTACACACCAGGCCAAAGACTCGTTTCTGCTACGAAAGATTAGACTGCTTCGGCAATCCTAACACTAATTACCTACTATCGCCCTACCGACGACTATCCCTATCCGCCCCCACCCTATTTCTTTCGCTACGAGGCGCTTTAAGTCACGTTTGTGACTTCCGACGGCACGTCCTGTCCGCACTACCCACATCAGGGTTGCACATCACGCATGGCCCAGTCCGACTATTCAACGGGGAAGCCATAACACTCTGCGCAGCTGTTGTGGAGAGTGTGGGGTAAGTTTGGCACGCGGTACCAAGCCCACTACACGGGGCACAACACCACCCTGCTGATAATTCCACATCGCAATGGCGTTAGTCTGCGACGTGCAAATCCATACTCTACATATTCGCCCCTTTTCCATGACCCCGCACCGCCCTACTCCTTTCTGAACACATGGATCGACGACTCAACCGGACATTTTACAACACATGACGTACCATCTAGACACCATATCCACCTACAACCGGGGGTGGTCTGGTGGGGGGGTCATCGCCCGCGAAACTACACTAAATCTTACTCTGGGCACTATAACACAACTAGTTCATAGACACAGACAACCTCCCGCATTCTGTCAAATACCACACCACGTGGGGGGGGGGGGCCTACGGGGGTCCCACGGGGGGGTTCCTAAGGGGTGGGGGGGGCCCCTACTCGTCACACATTCACCTCACCCTTCATCTAAGGAATTACAAATAGTCCGAGGGAGGGGCGTATGTAAACTTGTTTTTTTGATGCCCAAAAACACTCACATTCGCTTACACCCTATACACGAAATCCTCCAAGACAAACGCTATAGTCAATAGCTTAGCACGCCCCACACATCACACCCACTTCCCCCCCAACTCCCCCCTGAAACCCCATCCTTCTGACCCGCAAAACACCCCCAATGCACTTACATTCACCCACCTCCCCCATAACCATCATTTTTCCCGCCCCACAAACCTCTGCCACCAATACCTACTCCAGAGATACTATGTCCCATAATTACATCTGCACCCGCATCCATACTCTGGCCTCCGGATCCTAGCTTCATCGCTCCCATCCTGGAACAACCATGCTACATCACGTCACAGGGACACAATCCTGACACTCACGCCACTCATCCACTACCACGATCCAGCATTTCCCGCCCTAAAGTCCCGGCCAGCTCCCCAATCCCTACCCTCCCACACCCCGACATGGTTAACTCTGAGAGACAAACAATTCCCCGCCAGTACACTGAAGCACCCACTACCACGGGGGGCACAAATTCCATCAACGTATTGGAGACTTTACAATAGCATTCGAATTGGTGTCCCGACATTACCTAGCGGGGCGCGGTGGCCACCTACCCTATCGGTCCTAGTGATGGTTACTACCCCGGTTTCCCTCCTCCAGGACATACTTCCCACACCCACAACCCTCTACCGGGGGGTTTCATCCACAGAGTTGATCCCCAGGGGCCCCTAAGTACCCCACGCGTTCCCAAGGATAATCATGCTCCTTGAGCACCCCCCCACGTACAATCCGCACACCCCCCAATACTTCTAACACCAAACCCCATCTGTGTATGCCATTCCGTTAATCCTAGCATGATCAGGACCGCACCGACACTCTTCAAACTCCTTCTCATACCCCCCCAACCCTCATTCATTCAGCAACAATTATTGATATGAGAAGATAAAAGTCTCCCCCCCCCCCCCACCCCCACGTTTTACAGTCCCTGGGTTTACATGAGGCGAGATGAAAGCACACAGTTCCCAATAACACCCGCCCCCCCCCTCAGGCTGTGTTAGCACCCCCCTCCCCTCACATGCGACCAGAAAGAAAATTCAGCTCACCCTCCCCTCCCACGCACAATACATCGACCCCACAACCCCCCCACTAAACAATAGTGTTGGTCGCTGAAATATGAGTGGCTTATGTGGGACCCACCCCCCCTCCTCCTCCATCCCACTCTTGTCACTTCCCCTTCCCCCCCAAGCACCCAAAGTAAATCCCACCATCACTATGAGTTCCCCTTATACAGCGCCGACATGCCCGTCCACACACTATCACCTAGCAATGAATGAATCCACAAAGTATTCCCCCCTCAGTCAGCTCCGTTCACCCGCCGGACCCGTCCCATCTTAGCCAATGAATATAGTATCCTTAGCGGAGTCATCCCCAACTACCACCAATGGAACGACTGTTCCTTGAATCCCACCCCGACGACTCCTCCATTTCAACCCGTCACCTCACCCCGACCAAAGCCTGCAGATTCGAACGCCCCAAGACTCACGCCACAGCCCAAATACCTCACCACACAACCATAAACCCACTACCCCACAGTGCCCCCCCCATTGTCCCACCCCCCCCCCCGTGCCTGCACCTAAACCCACCGAACTATCCCACTTACACTTCTCACCACCATTCCCCCCCCCCACACGTGCAAACCCAGGTCCTACCCACACTCACAACACCCCCCTTGACATTCCTATCACACATAAGAGGCAACTCGACACTCGCACAGTAGGACTAGACTACTACAACTGCGTTGCTGCACCCAATTTGAATTAACTCGGCGGTACAAGAATCTTGAGCTTCATGGGGCGCGATGGATACCCCCCATACTCCAGCTATTGCGCAGATCACGACTAACATTTATGGCGTGAAGCGAAAGGAAGGATTATTAACACGCTCCTGGCGATGCTACATACCTACGCACAATATCGCATGCCCCACCCTTCCGTGTCCACATACCGCCCCCTCCCATAACGAACAACCCTTATCACACCGTCGCTCTTGACTCTACCATTCCCCCGCCAGGACCTGCTACCAGATTGGATAAACAAAAAGAAAAAATGCGCTTGTTTATAGCCACTTCAGGTGGGACCGGTCCCCGAAGAGTCCCAGCATTCACCATCAAAAACCATAACGACCCCATCCCAAACCCTACATTCCAAAACGGGAGCACTCGAGCTTTAAATTAAATTTAGTATAGAATATTCGACGAGGATACTCAGAATCAAAGTCTCTATTAGAGTTACACGTAAGCAACCAATACGTCCTCTTGCGGATGCTTAGCGCGATAGCCTATGATCATTTTAGAGGGTATTCTATACACTACACCAGAGAGAGGCATATCATCGCGCGTCCACTATCGCCAGCGTTCTCGCTATATTATATTACACAACACATAATTTACATCTATTGGGAACACAAAAAGAGTGACAGCCATGTCGTGTCGACTAAAACACCGACACCAAGCATCACAATATCTCACATCTAAGCGGACACTGTACCACTACATCTTTTGTGATACACAAACCACTCGACCAACATCAGCAATACCTGAACACCACCTATAGTGAGAACTTACCACTGGAAAAACTCCGCCCAACGCCCACAACCCTCCAACCATGCACTAGACTCTTACTCTACCACAAGCAACCAGACTCTTCCCACACATCACAAAACCCCCCTGGGGCACCCAATCTGGAACCCCTATATACACAGCTCACAACATCAGAAACCACCACGCTACGACAGTCTAACATATAATCAGAAATACTAGTTCCCATACACAACAATCAAAATCGATATACTTCGTTTGAAAAACACTACCAACAATACCAAGCGATCTTCGCGTCTAATAAGTACTTCTTAACAAAGTATAGTCTACTTACATAAGTACCGCATACAACGTGGCACTTACCACACTTGGATGTACAATGACAGTGCACCTATCAAACATACCCTACGGCCAGACATCCATAGCGACACATACCTCACTTTACTCCTCTCCACACCACTCATGACCACCCCCCCTCCCGAAAAACCACCCCCAGACCTACATACAACAACTCCCCATAGTATAGTACTCAACGCACTTCACACCCATTGCGTCCTTGCTCAGAACACCCCACCCCCACCAATCTCAACTCCTGCTAACATTCCCGACAGTAATGACATATCACTGTAATACAACTCTACAAGCACACTATACATACAAATCCTGACTATGCAACTCCCATTTCATTACCCACTTTCTTCTGCAGTCCATCCCATCATCACACACATCCCCCTATACACGTACACACCTGCCCATCAGAGATACTCCAGACCCCCCCCTCAGTACCAACAACCCCCTTCCTCCATACCACACCTAGAGCCCCCCATCCCCTAATACATGTCACACGGAACACCCCACGTGTTAACACCATTTAACACAAAACCTAAAACAGTCTGCAACGCTCCCCTGAAATCGGAAAAAAGAATAATAAACGGTAATACACCAATATTCATAAAAAAACAACATCGTCCCGTAGTGAAAAATAACTCCCCACAACACTAATGTTTTTATTCTTAATAGCAAGCCGACAACCGTAATCAGAACAACACTCCATAGTCCAACCAACCAAACAATCAGATATGCCACGATCCCCATACTCCACATCTGTGAACTGACGACCAACTTCTTAATTACCCACCAGGCATGGTCTACTGCTAAGACATACCACCACCCATATATCAACGCTGCAAATGTAACCCGTCAACCCTACCCCCTCCCTCTGTCCCCCTAAAGCTAGGCCCCAGTTTGAAAGTGACACACTGCCAAGCCTTCCAACAAGTCCTCACTAATAGACAGGACCACACCCACACTAAGAAATCGGCAATAAACACAAAATCACCAAACCAACCTTATACACACACTAGAACCACATCCAAAACCATCACCACCCACCACATTGATAAGACTCAAAACGTCTCAGCAAACCAGCAAAAAAACATGATTTCTCAGTGCTTCAGTACATGACTCCTCATGCGCTGAAACCCGTGTATGAGTTACGTGATTTACGAAACACGAGGACATATGTTGTGAGACGTTGTGGTAACAGAAATTCCATAACGCGCACATACAAAGCTCCAACTCCTCACAGCTAGATACAGACGGTTACGCCAGTGAGCCTCAACACACATGTGGTAGTTCTATATACCAACACTCTATCTATACTCATAAAACAAAGGGAGAGCGACTCGTGGTGTGATACCACATCGTACAGCAAGGAGATATTTCTTACTTATATCTATTGTTACTAGAGAGATATTTTATCTTCTTTTTATGAGTATTATATATCAGGCTATTACAACGTAGCAAGTTCGCACTAACCTATCGTGAGCTTTATATGTCTCTTAGACCATTTCTATTGCGCACACTGAGCAGTAGTCTCTTCTATTATAATAGAGACTATACAACCTTTATCTGTTAAATTACACTATGGCATAACACTCTACATGGGCGCTGAATTGACTACACCACATAATGAGTCTGAGAGCTATCTTATGTAAATACCCTCTGCCCGGGGCTAAGAGATATTAGTTAGGACACTCCCTCCTGTCCTTAACACAGGAATCACGTACATGGTCGAGTAGATTAGAGACATGTTTTACAGAATCCAAAGTACTAGAGTTCTTTTCTTTTAGTGCCACGATCTATCTTGAAGGAGTGGTGGTCAGTCTCGTCTCGCTATCTTTACATTTCATGAGAGTGTTTCCATTACTTCTATAAACAACATATGAGTTTGTTCAAGGAGAGTCTATATAGAGCGAGATAACATGGTGTTTTTGGGGGGGATGAGTTACTAGACACAGTTACAAGCTTGTACATACACACTTTAGCTCTGTGGCGCGCGGGTTAGTGGTCTAGGACATCAGATCTACTGAGTACAAGTAATATTCACAAACAGCGTGTACGGCGGAGCTTGTTACTTGGTTGTTGGTTGTTAAGACAGGGCTTAATATTTGGTATTAGTACAATACACTAAAATACTAAAATCTTATCAAAGATATGATCGCAGCTATGCTATCTCAATACAAGCGTATGTCTAATGACGCTGCACAAGAGACACGTGCGAAAACATATGTCTAATAGAGCCACACGTGGTTCACACCACTACTTACATATTGACAGTGCGAGATTACTTACGAACATAGAGACATTTGACATTATACATTATAGACAGAGAGGCGAAGTCTACTGAATAGTTATACATAGGCGAGAACACTCGCATTATACTTCTGACAGATAGGAGTCTACTATGATCTACACGAATTTATAGAGGAACGAGGGAGAGGTGTACACATTTCAGATGTGTTGCGCATGTACAACCAGGAATACAGTATAAGCGTAAATGGATGATGCAGTTTAGCGCCATGGTTGTCATGAGAGAGGAAAATGTAGCTCTCGAGCTGACACACGGTGGGTATTTTGTCGCGGTAGATCAAGCTTCGTTCTGTTCACAATCTATATGGTCTAGTGATAATGGCCGATATAGTGCTGGTTGGGGAGGTAAGGGAGTTGTGAGTAGGGAGTGGGTGTGAGAGGAGGGTTATTGATGTAGTTAACATTCTTGTCTAGTTTCATGTCAGGATTTTGGCGAGACACATGTGCAAACACAACACAATGTGTATAACATTAAGTCGAAATATTATTTATTTTTTTTTGGGTAAATTAATGATATAAAGTTGCTTTTGGTAAGATCATGAAATTGGGGGATGTTTATTGACTCGCACTCAAATTTATATTGACTATGTTTTCTGTCTTCTCTGTATCTTACAAAGTAGCAGGTAGTCATTTGAGTAGTTATTCTCGATTACAGATCATCTAGGATACATACTTCCAGTCTATATGTATGTGCGCGAGCATGCAGGTTAAGTCAATATAACACGTAGAGATACAACAAAACCAGGACATTATTGTAGAACATGTAGTTACTTATTCGAAGTGACGAGAGTATTTCTCATAACTTACACATTGGTTCTGATAACAGATATTGAGAGCCACAACGAAATGCAGTGCCGTTTATCTCGAGTCTTAGTAGATATAGTCATTTATCATCAACGTACTAGATAGCATCACTGTGTGCGCATATGTATCGTCTCTAACTGTAGATAGAGGTGTTCCTTTGAGTTCCTTTTTGTTTATGTGCTAGTATAACATCATCAGCTATATTTACAATATACACAATTATGGACATTACCCCGGACTCAAAGCAGCTATAAGTAGACACTGAAACGAACGATCGTCACACGTGCTACTAACTAGTGTAACGTTTTCTACAAGGTATGATTGATTCCAAACACCTTAAGTCTTACTATGTATAACTCGTAGAGTTAGTATGAGAAGACATCATTAGCAGCACTCTAAGCGAACACGTGTTCTTAATGATTATTTGCAACTTTACATCAACGGCATCTCTTGCATTTATGGTTCCTCTCTTGACTGGGTCTTTATACTGTAACAACACGCATGAGGTCTTTTGGGTCTGCGAGAGTGACAATCTAATGTGTATCAGTCTCTATATAGAAAATTACACTGGCTCAAGCACTCAGAACACAGTTATAGAACACCATTGTATCATCTATGTGTTATGTTAGTACAAGAAAGGTAGGAGTATGTGACACAAGAGTACTTCTACTTCAATGGATACAGGAGAACATCACACTATACAACTAACGATACCACGATATGGCACATAAGGACTATAAGAGTCGTGAGTGTGTGATCAAAAGGACGTTCATATACACTTAATCTTGTTGCTGAAAACTAATAGTACAATGGGGGGTACCGAGATTGACACTACAGCATTAATACATAACTATCATCAGGCTGAGAACTTCTGGAAAAGCCTGTAGAATAGTGCTTATGGACACGTGGCAAATTCTTTAATTATCTTCGTGAGTGTGATGTTACATTTTTATCACTTATATATTATTCATTGAAGACTGCCAAGTGGTTCTAGGAGTAACTCCCGAGTGTGCTGTGAGGATTAAGTCTGAGCTTCTCTTCTTACTGTGTCTACGCACTTAGCATGGATATCAGATCTATCAGCACAATACAGCATATGTGTGTAAGTCTTCCACAAACCCAAGTATGGCACAGTAAAGGCGAGAGACTGTATATACATCCACCAGTAAATTTGCGGAGTTATTTCCTGGGATTCTTACACTGAGTCGATATCGTGTTGATATGTGTAGAATGCGAGGAAGCACGCAGCTGAAAGACTAACTATATATAAGGAGACGAGCTGGTGATTTCATAATGAGCTGCGTTAAAAGAATGCAATACTTCTATACACGTTATTAGACACCTTAATTATAGGAGGCACGGAGACGTAGCGCGTGCTCAATGAGTGACGTACTTGGAGGACTTTACATGATATCGTAACGTTGATACATTAAGTGCACAAACTACGACATCCGGAGAGTGTGATCCGCTCTCGTAACATGTTCAAAACAAAGTTCAAACTCAAGTAATTTCATATAGCGTTAAAATGGTAGATATTCATCTAAGATGAGTAGCTTGTATTTCGCAGGATTAACAGTCATTAGAGATTGTTAACTATCTAATTCAAGGTAATGCGTAATATATTAGTGACACCCGTCAAAAAGATGATACTACACGTCCCACAATGACTAGAGGTAAAGATATTCCATGATAATGGCTATCTATATACACTGTTCATAGACACTCTCACAGATAAAAACAAATCTGATATATAAAAAGCCCAGACTATCTGCAATGTGGTACTCTCATCTAGACACTGGACTCACATCTTATTAGACATCTACCACAGAATAAGATATACGTTTATCTACTATGAGCATGGTAAGATAGATATTAGAGAATACTGACTTACATGTTCAAAACGTCTACAAATGAAGATGACGGTTACGAGATGTAACAATTTAACATCAGTCTCATCCGTCTCACATTCTTTTGTCGACTAATACTATATTTCTTACGAATTGAGTACACTATTAACATAATAGAGTTTAGGGTATAGCGAAAACACATACAGTGTACGGATAAGTGGTCTAAAACAACTTCAGAGGTCAACAGACCTAGTACGCGTGATTCTGATGCGAGGCTACGTGACGTAGAGAGTGGCAAGACAGCGTAGACGCATCGAGTTCGACAAGGGCCGAAGAGTATCATGAGGAAACAGCATGGCAATTCCTGAATATTCGAGTGACAATACCTGAGTAGAGTGCGCAGTTGAGCAACTGTAGTGACTACGGTCAAATTGGAGCTCATAAAAGACATAGGGAGAGAGTCGGTGTAGGATATGTAATATCGTCTATGTCAACTAGTAGTTCTTAGACGATCTCGACGAGATGAAAGAGCCATCTAATAATGAGTACTTATTTATGCGATGCTAGTATGTATATGGCGGGGGGGCGAGTGGAGATGAATGGGGGTTTTTTTTTTGGTTGTTGTTTGTTTAGTTTTTGTTATTTTATTATTTTGTGTGTTATGTGTTGTTGGGTTTGGAGTTGTTGGTTGTTTGTTTTGTGTATTTGTTTTGTTGTGGGTTATTTTTTTTTTTTTTTGGGGTGTGTTGGGGTTTGGGGGGGGGTGGGGATTTTTAGGGGATTATGTATGGGGGGTTTGTTTTGGGTAGTTGTATGGTGGTTTAATAAAATTTTTGGGATTTGGGGGGGGTTGGGGGGGGTGATTGGTGGTGGGTTATTGGGTTAGTGGTTGGGTTAGGGTGTTTAATTCTTGCAAGATCGTCTTCGAAATTCCTTTTGTTGGCTCGGGTTTGGCGTTTAACTTCCTTGTCTAGCTGACTGTACTGTTCGCTATATAGTTGCTTTAACCTGGGGGACTTCTGTTTTCTTTCTTTTCATTTCCTTTCTCATCGTTATGGTGTTTAATGTTTCTGGTGTTATCCAGTCTTGCTACTTCCTTTCCTGGATTCCCAAGCATGATTTGCTGCTTTCTTTATATATTGTTGAAGTGGTGTTGAAATTCTGGTCTATATCATCAGTCAATGTCTTTTCCTGACTTTTGGCAAATTGATATCGTTTCTTTAAATCAGCCGCAAAAGCTTTTCTGGTTAGGGGGTCCTTCAATTTGCTGATGTCAAACCTTTTCTGGGTATTTACAGGTCCAGCCGTTTTTAGTTTCACTTTCAGTTTTGCTACTACTAAATGGTGATCACTTCCCACATCTGCACCTCTTCTTACTTTCACATCTTGTAATGCATGTCTCCATCTACCGTTAATCATGATGTGGTCTATCTGGTTTCTGTCCCAACCATTTGGTGATTCCCATGTTAATTTCTGAATTTCCTTGTGTGGGAAAAGTGTTCCTCCAATGACCAGGTTGTTAATGCTACAGAAACTTATTAATTTATCCCCATTTTCATTTGCTGTTCCGCTGCCGCATTTCTCCATTACTCTTTCATTATGTGTATTGTGTGTTCCAACATTAGCATTGAGGTCTCCCATTACTACGATAAGATCATATCTAGGCGTGTCTTCCATTTCTTTCTGCAGTTGTTGATAGAATTCATCCTTGACCTCTTCATCGCTGTCATTCGTTGGTGCGTAGCATTGTATTATTGTAGTGTTGGTGAATCTCCCTCTCAATCTTATTCTTATCAGTCTGTTGTTGATGGGTTTCCATTCCAGTAATGTTCTCACTATTCCTTTCTGTAGAATAAATGGCTACGCCTTCATTGTGCTGTCCATCCTCTCTTCCAGAGTAAAGTACTGTTTCTCCTGTTGCTGTTTTAACTTTTCCTGCCCCTGTCCATCTGCACTCGCTTATCCCTAGAATGTGTAATCTACAAGTATAGTTTCTCATTTCTGCTGTGACCTGTTTTAATTACCCGTCTCGTTCATTGTCCTGACATTCTAAAATCCTATTTTTGTTTCACGTTTTGCGGTCAGGACGTCCGTTTTCATGTCAGCGGCTTCCTTTCGGCTTTCACCACGGACAGTCATACGAGCCTCAGACTCCGGATGTCCGTCCCGCAGCAAAGTTTGTTCATTTGGTGTTGTTTCCGTAACTTCATTTCCTTTTACATAGACAGCTGTGTCAGCCCTATGCTAAAACCCCCAGCCTGGAGGACCAGGGTGTCTGCTTTAGTCTGACCCCTGCCCGCGCAAACCTGTCCAGCTTGGTAGAACCTTCCAGGAGTAAAACGCCCGCTGGCATAGCTCTGGAGGTAATCAGGGTACGCAAGCCGCCATACCTCGACAATGTATTGACACCAGTAATGGCAGCTATACCGCTTACATTGGCTATTCCAGAGCTAGAACTGTATTGTACCACTATCGACTGGTTTTTCTCAGTTCAACGACAGTGTTCTACTCAAATCATTTTACATTGGATATTTCTGGATCTTTCCACCCGTTCCACATTGGCGATCTTCAAATGCCATTTTGAAACCGTCCATTCTGCGTACGAACAAATTCCATTAGCAAGCAGAGGTTGTGTAGTACTACTCTACTTTTTACTGTTGCTGATGGAGTGGTAGGATAGACTTGACTCATGATTTGGTCTAGGGCTGATTACTGGAGTTGGGGAAAATTATGCATTTAACCAGGACTGCACACATTCCGTAGCTTCTTGGGTTAGGACTTTGTTGTTTGTGTCGTAGCGGGGTATAGTGAGGAGGTCAGTAGCTATTTTGACTTCATCTTAAGCATTGTGTTTATCAGTGCATGCCCTTCCTATTAATTTTTTTTTCAATTACGTAATCGTAGATAACTTTCTTGACAGTCCAATGGATACTTTCACAAGCTCCTCCAGAATGTCTTACTGTTCTGCATTTGGCGCGACAGCTTCCGTGGTGTATAAGGTTCTGATGGAAAAAAAGTTGGCAGTCAACTACGATGTCCCGGAAGCGTTACAAAGTAAGTGTGTTGACCTTCTGGTTATGTATTGCAGTTATCGGTATGCAGGGTGACTGAAAAGTCAATTAATATTGTTAAATTGTTATTGTTCACTCATATTTAAATAAAGTATATGAAATAAACGTCAAAACAAAAAGAATAATATGCATAATAAATAATTTATATAAAATAAACGTCTAAAGAAATTAGAACTAACTACCATTTTATTATACATAATAAATAATTTATGTGAAATAAACAACACAATAAATTAGAACTAACTACCATTTTATGATATATGTTACATTATAACTTAGCTTGAGATCCCGTCTTTTCAACACATGATATCATCATCATCATCATTCCTTTCCGTTCCCCGTGGAACATAGGGCTGAAACAGTTGCTCTCCATCGATTTCTATTCTGGGCTGTCTTTTTCAGCTGTGCCCAAGTCATTCCAATTTCCTTAGCCTCCTCTTCCACTGTTCTTCTCCAAGTTCTCCTTGGCCTCCCCACTCTTCTTTTCCCTTGTGGGTTCCGGTCAAGGTCACCTCTGGCTATGCTTGATTGTTCTATTCTGAGTGTATGTCCTATCCATCCCCACCTTACCTTAATTTCCATTTGTATTGGCAGTTGCCCGCATCTTTTCCTTACTCTACATTTTGCTCAATTTACCGCGATCTTCAAGAAAGTGCTCAGTAGCCCACAGCATGGTGATACTGTTACAGAGAACTGGGAGCACCTGCGGAACACCATTCAAAGTACTGCACTTGCCACCTTCGGTAAGAAAACAGCGAAGTCAAACGACTGGTTTGATGCTCCATCAGATGTGATGACACCTGTCACTGAAACTAAGTGCAGTGCTGCGATTGAATACAAACGTTCACCATGTGCTAGAACCCTACAGATCCTGAAGGCTACGAGAAGCAAAGTTCAGCAAACTGCTCGACTATTAGCTCCAGCTCAGTGAGAGCATCCAGACAGTAGAGCAAACATGCAACACTAGACAAATGTATGACGGTATAAAGAAAGCCTTTGGTCCCCAAAAAAAGTAAGACGGCATCGCTAAAAACCATTAGCGGAGAGAATCTAACCGATGAGGGTAAGCAGACGGAGAGGTGGGTTGAGCCCTACTCTGAGCTTTACGTTAGAAAAAATACCGTCACGCCTGCAGCCCCGACGCTGTCAAATGTCTGCCAACTATGGAGGAGCTGGATGCCGAACCAACATTAGAAGAACTCAACAAGGCCATTGATAGATTGGCCTCTGGCAAAGCACCAGGCAGTGATGGGATTTCCTAATCTAATCAAATGCTGTAAGAGCACGCTATTACATCCCCTGTACAGGGTGCTGTGCCAGTGCTGTGAAGAGACAACTATTCCTCAAGACATGCGAGATGCCAAGTTTGTAACACTGTATAAAACTAAAGAAGACAGAAGTGATTGCAATAACTACAGAGGCATCTCTCTCCTTAGTATTGTTGGTAAGGTTTGTGCCAGAGTCATCTTAATGCGACTACACAAGTTAGCTGAGCGCATATATCCAGAGTTACAGTGTGGATTCCGAGCTCGTAGATCAAAAACAGACATGATCTTTTTTCTTCGCCAGTTTCAGGAAAAATCAAGAGAGCAGAAACGACCTTTATATATCGCCTTTATAGACCTCACAAAGGCATTTGACCTGGTTAGTAGGGATGGACTCTTCAAAATCCTCCTGAAAATAGGCTGCCCTGCTAAATTGCTGGAAATGATAAAGTCATTCCATGAGGACATGAAAAGAACAGTCCAGTATGCTGAAAGTGCATCACAGCCCTTTGACATACGCAGTGGCGTTAAACAAGGCTGCGTTCTGGCTCCAACCTTCTTCAGGATCTTCTTTGCCTTACTCTTGAAACATGCATTCAGAGATGCCACGGAAGGAATATGCCTTCACACTAGGTCAGATGATCGTCTGTTTAATCTCGCAAAGCTGAAGGCAAAAACAAAAATCGGAAGGGTCACTATAAGAGACTTGTTATTCACCGATGACGCTGCAGTCGTCACTTAAAGCCAAAAGGAGCTTCAGAGCTTGATGGATCGCTTCACCCAAGCATGCAAGGACTTTGGCCTCACAATAAGTCTAAAGAAAAGAAATGTCCTGAGTCAGGATGTGCGTGCTGCACCAGTTATCAGTATCGATAACTATGAATTGGCAGTGGTGCACCACTTCACATACCTGGGGTCTACCATCAATGACAAACTCTATCTGGACACAGGAATTGGCAGCCGCATTGGCAAAGCTGCAGCTTCCTTTGCTCGCCTCAAATCGCATGTTTGGGGAAACTGAAAACTCACAATGAAAACCAAAGCTGCGGTATATAACGCCTGCGTCACCAATGTGACGGTATTGCCCCCTCCCTGCTTTGCAGTAGTGGTCCAATAGTGGCCAAAACTCAAGAGTATCTAATATGGGCTTCAAAGATGTCTGTCTTCGCACAAGATTACTTTTGGCAGATATAGAGATAGAAGGGTAATGACACTTCTATTGCAAAGGGAGTCGTAACAAGATATTCAGATAAGCAAAAACAATGCTGCCTTGGCTGAGCACGTTAATTCTAGCATCTGCCGACAACTTGTGTGAAGGAATTAAGCACAAAATTAATTTCAGCTCGTTCAACCCTCACCCCTGATTTACTCAGTGGAATTATTATTATTCTGGCATAGCTCAGTTTAGAGTGTTTGTAGTAAATTGACTGAGACAAACATGCAGTACATTTAAAAGGATTAAATCGAAGTTAAATGTGTATAATTACAAATAACAAAATTTAATAATCACATAAGTTTTTTTCAGTTTGAAAATAATTGAATAGTTTAGAAGAAAAGTTTCATAAATGATTTATAGTAGAGACGATGGAAAACAGTTCACTTTGGCAGCGTATATTTTTCACTTAGCTGCCAATAGCAGTTTCTGCTCCCGCTGATAGGTTTTGTTTACACTGCTCTCGCTCGTCGCTGGTCAAAGTTAAAGGCGCCGCACGTTCCGAGAATGTCAAGGAGTAACGGCCAAGCTTGCCATACGTCTGTCCAAAAGACCCTCTTACGATGGCGTCTCGCACAACGTCAGTTTACTTCTACTTTCACTTGGTTCCAGAAATAGTACTTTCTGCTAGTACCACCAATAACTATGGTATTGAATAGAAACGAAACGCTCAATCATTTTCAAACATGCGGGTTAGGGTGTGGTACTTTCAAAATATTCCGCGTGAAATAAGGTGCGTAAAGCAAAAGGTCACTGTTGCACACAGATTCTTTTGTGTGGTAGTCTGTGACGCACAGATTCTTTTGGTAGGCATACAAATGTAAAGTAATATCTATTTGTCTGATGAAAAGTATTTATTGGAGAATCAAATAATTTAAGGGACAGAACCCTGATTGGTCGATGTTGTATTCAGTTATATGGGTTATCTTTTCTTGTATCTCAACCTGGCGTATGAATACTAGATTTACGTCAGTTTGCTTCTGGTATGGCCAGAAACAGATTGGTCTTGCTTAGAATGTTTATGGCCCGAGTTTATATTTATTCCTTGTCTATTTAAGGTGATTCGGTCTTATATCTTTGTATCTTTGTAATGTCTATGTCGGCCTATTTTTTGAGTTGAACTCTGGGGTCAAGCGCATTTCTGCGCATGCGTCGATGTGAGTGTCGACGAGAGGCTTCCGTGATGGCGAACTGTGGTTTCTGCTCGGACGAAGGAAAGTCCGAAGATTTTGTCATTGTGGTTGATCCATGGGGAAGGAGAAGTTTTCTCAGTAAGACTATGATGTCCGTAATCCTCCCCAACAGTTATTCTAAACGCCAAGGGATGGCGTGTGCTATTTGCTAGTGTTTTCCTGGACTTAAGGTAAAGCAGAAACATTTACTGAACTTTCCTTAGGCCTAACTATATGCAGACGTCATACTGTCTGCCGATGTATTTGATTGATTGTGCTTAGACGACTCTTCTACTAGCAGCACTATGCATTGGACATATGCAATATTTATCATGGGATATGGAAAGCCCAATATATTGTTTGAGTAATGAACGGAGCCTTCACTTACGTTTAAGACATCTTAAGAGTGAGCGACGCTCACTGGAACTAGCGCCATTTTGGATCACACTTTCGGTCTATTCGAATTATCGATCAGAGAACAGGAATGCCTTATTACCTGATGGCGATACCAAGACCTAGATTATATTGAAGTCCACTCCTTGTCTATTTAAGATTGTCGTCATAAGAGTCGGCTGAATTTACGGCACGAAAGACTTAGCTAGAAGAAGGTTCTGACAGTGAACCATTGTTGATGATGATGTATTCACATTAACTGATGCGATTAATCAGTTAAGGCATGAGACGATAGACAACCAGATTATTGAATGCTTGCCAGCTATCGTTCTATTGTATTCACATGCTACACGAATGTCCGTTTGATGTTGTCACCCATTTTTCAAGTATACGATGATTTTTGTGCCAACCTGTTCAAGTAACTGTAAACCATGTTGTCGGAGTGTGCGTCCCATTAAATTATAAGAAAACGTCAACAGTAGTCTATGTCATTGACTTCCAGCTATGAGTGAGTGAGTGTCCAGTCTACTTGTCAAATCCACAGAACATTCCATCCATTCGCGTACCTTGCACTCTCACTCCAAATAAACATTGCCTTTTGCTAGCGCCTCAACACTTGGCGAGCAAGGTGATCTAGATACACAACACTGCGTCGGTCGAGTTGACCATTTCCATCATTCGTCCAGTCTTCATCATTACTAGTGTATCCACTTGCAACACTGGAGATACCCTAACTATGCAACACACCATCATCATTCCAACACCGACGGGGTTTGCAACAGTCACGTATTACTGTACCATATATGGCAATAAGACATACGATGCCTTGCGTACAGACTCGCGAACATGTCAATAAACTCATACGACAACGTATTAAAATATTAACAATTCATTACTTTATCAGAAAGTAATCTCGTATCTGTGTCTGTCCATCAGTTGTCTCCCCGTACTCTGGTCTTTATCAGCGCTTAGCAAATACACTGGTGATTTTCGTGGGGCTAATCTTTCGTGGCCAAGATTTGGTACAAAGGAAGTTTATAATCCTGCCTGTCGTTAATTTTATTTCTGTCGCTCCTTGCAAAGCTTTGCAAAGGGACAAGAAACAAACAGGCGTAATAACTTATCCCTGAGAGGGATGTAAGAAGGAAAATACATAGTATCTGCTACACATATCAGAGAACGAAAGAAAGAAAGTGCGACAATGGAATGCTCGCAATAAAAATCAGTACCACAAATGTACCGATACAGCCGGAGTGGAACAGAGATCGAGAGGGGTCGCCCCATTCTGTCACAACCAGCACACTTCCAAATGGTAGCGAGACATGGACAACCTATGCTAACCAAGAAAGAATGCTCAATACCTTCAATCCACGGTGTCTACGCCACATCCTCGGCATTTCGTGGATAGAAAAGTGACAAATGTCGAGGTGTTGTCACGTGCTGGCCTTCAAAGCATTTATACACTGCTTAGAGAGCGCAGCTTACATTTTGCTTGGCCATGTCCGCCGCATGGAAGATGGTCGCATCCCTAAAGATATCTTCTACGGACAACTGGCAGATGGCAAAAGAACAGTTGGGCGACCGCAGCTGAGATTCAAAGATGTATGCAAGAGAGACATGAGGGCACTGGGCGTAATTCCAGCAACCTGGGAGGATGAAGCTGTCGATCACACCAAGTGGCGATGCGATCTGCGGCGAAAAGAAGCTCACACAATAAGCAGAAGGGAGGAGAAAACGTCGAAAGAAACACCAGGAAAATAAGCAGCTGAGGGCTGTCCCTTCAGGGGCGAATTCCCATAGTCAGTTATGACTGAAGGGGCTATGATTATTATTATTATTACATTTGTTATTACACCTAGCCATCTTATACGGAGGATCGATGGATACATCTATGTACAAATATATGTAGTTTGGAGGTGATACTCTTTGAGACATGCCATGTCTCGGAGCCATACAGCCAGACTGACTTTACATTTGAGTTAAAGATTCTGATTTTGTTCTCTCTGGATATAGCTGAGAAGTTCCATATTGGTCGAAGGGCATTAAAAGCGCATCTGGCTTTATTTATCTTATAACAGACGTCACCATCGGTTCCCTCACCTTTGTCATCGTTACTCCCCAGATATGTAAAGCTTTCTACTTCTTAAATAAGTTGACCACTGATCTTCATTGAATCCATCTGCCTATTATTTATCCTCATTTCCATTGTTTTATTTACATGTATGTGTAGTCCCATCTTTCTGCTACTGTCACTAGTCTATTTGTTTTCTCCTGCATATCTTGCTGTCTATGTAATAGAAGGCACAAATCATCTGCATAGTCACGATCCTCCAGCTGTTTGTTGAATGTCCATTGTATTATAGTTTTCTCTCCTTCTGTTGTTTGTCTCATTCCAGTCTATGACAATGAGAAAAATTGTTGGTGATAGCAGACACCCCTGTCTGACACCGCTGTGTACTGTGAAGGGCTCTGGTAGTTTTCCTTTGTGCACTACTTTGCATGAGTCCTGCTGCTATAAATCTTCGATGATTTTAATGAATTTCTCTGGGATTCCATAATGCCTCAGGATTTTCCAGATAACAGTAAGGTCTATACTATCGAAAGCTTTTTCGAAGTCCACAAAATTTATATATATATAAGGAGGTCTGCCGTTCGTTTGATTGTTCTATGATTATTTTGAGTGTTGCCATCGGGTCTGTACATGATCTACGGCACGAAATCCTGCCTGTTTTTCTCTGATCTTGTCATCCACCGCCTTCATAATACGGTCCAACAAAACTCTGGTCAAAATTTTTCCAGCTATAGCTAGCAGTGTTATAACCCTCCAGTTGTCACATACAGTCAAGTTTCCTTTCTTTGGCAGTTTGATAATACCGCCTTCCTTCCAGCTCTTTGGGATGGCTTCTTTTCCCCAGATTTTAATGAAGAGCTGGTGTATAATGTGGCAGATTATGATAATTGATTTCATATACTATTATTGTATCTTCATCTTTCTTTTTACCTGTCTTCGCCCACGCCTGTTGGGTTAACTTAAATCTCCTTTACTCAGTAATGTGTCCCTCTTTTCTCATAATTAGCACGCATTAAATGCCGGTCGCTATATTTCTTTGACTAACTCACTTCCTTCAGTACCTCACAGATTCCTCCAGACTGCTAGCTTCGATTCTAGATAATTTGTAAAAGTGAATTCCTAGTAGTCGATTGGAGATAGTCTTAGTAGCTCGGTGCAGAAATAATACTATTTTAGTAGCTGAGTGAATTAATCCTTTAAATCGTAAATTATATTTTACTAGTTATTTTCTGTGCAGAGTGATTTACTAAGTTAGGTCCGTAAACGGTATTTCTCTAAGTTTTACTGTGTTACAGTGGATAGCAGAAGAAATAAATATTTCTAGCGTAGCTCTTCCAGTCATAAATAAATTTTATTAACTGCTAGTAACCAGTCAGAGAATATTTTAACCAACTAAGTAAATGCACTGATTCATCATGAGTATTGACGAAATATGTATTTATTTCTAATTCATGATGACGGATTCTTTTTAAATGACTAGAATTTTTTTCACGGAAGTTTTTAAACGATGAGACTAGCTCTAAGCTTATGGTTTCTAAGTTAAGTTAAAATACCGAAGTGAATAATATATCTTCTATGTTACGCGGGGTAAGGATAGGATTGTGAATTATAATACATTATGTTAAGTATTTGTATTTTCTTCCTATACAGTATTTGGGTCAAACCCTACAAACTTACCAGCGGCTTCCATTCCATATGAAACGGAACTAAACTTTATCAAAGAACATTCTGATATAAGATCGGGTTTTTTCAAGGTGACTTGCCTAGTCTCGTGGTACACCCAGTGAGAGACCGAGCACCAACCCAAAAATAATATGAAGAATAAATGATAACTGGACTTATAGCATATCCAGAGTTCTTTTCCCAATTTCATAAACATTCAGCCGGTTGTGGCTACCAAATCTAACATTAACAATACCGGTATAACGACCACGTGTTGTGAAGAAGAGTGATTCTGAACCGATTTGTTTACCTGACATGTGTTGTAACTATTGAAGATTCCAAGCTAACGTACACAGTGACATTTAGACCTTTTAATTATTGTACTACCTGGACAAAAATTGAAGCAACCTTTACCAGCATCCTACTTACCAGAGTAAATCAAGCGCTTCCCAACATTTGATTAATTAGTCGTTGGAGAAGCTGGGGCTTAATTCGCCAATCAACCAACCGTGGATGGACTGTGGGTGCCATTAAACTATTGTTCCAGTTGTGGTGAATGCACCCTTTGTAGGTAAGAAAGACTGAACTAGTGATTAGAGATGGCTACTGTGTGTATGTGTCGAAACAATGCTTCGAAACAGCATCGAGTCCGAAAGCTTCGACACACAGCCTGCTTGTTGTTTCGACACAGTTTCAATTCCTGTTTGCCTCGCTGTTTTGCAGAGACACACTGTCTCACTGTCTCACCTTCCGTGGGCCTTTTTAAAATTTTAATCAACCGTTCGGAACAGTAGTATGGAATATCAAACATGTCATATTTTTCAGGGATGTGTTATGATGACTTAATTTTACAAGTGATATTATTTTTGCTGAGAAGTTATAGACACTGGAAATTGTGTCAGTGCTGCAGTTGTCAATGTTTTAGGCACTATGTTAAAGTTGAAAGTGTCCGTGTGTTCGTATAAATGTAATGGACACTTTATTAGCTCTGCTGATATCTGTGTACTCGGTGTGGATTTGAATCATTGTCTACCAAAACTAGCTTACTCTAGTTTGATATCATGTGTTATTATTATTGTTGTTTTTTATTATTTTCTCATATACTGCAGCTATCATCATATCTCCGTTTTATTTCATCATAATGAAGACTTGTGTAAAAATATTGAATTGTGGTCACGCAAAATGCCATATATTTTCACACACGCCAGTAGCGCGCAAGTAAAAACAGTTCATGCATAGTAATGTATACTGTCTATTAGAGACTTCTTTCTCCCCGATACGGGCAATAGTGCCGTTGTGCCGTTGTGTCGACACACTGTTTCGACACAGTTTAAATCACTGAGCAGACTGTCTCGAAACAGCGGAGTGTGTCGATGTGCCCACCTCTACTAGTGATCACAGGGTGTCAGAGCGAGAGAAATGGCTAGGAGTACCACATGGTGTGTCAGACGTAGCACTGTGCTGCAAGAAGGCAAAACCTGTGCTTCCTTTCAAGACAGTTGTGGAAGATTGCAAAGCAGGAACCGAATTATGCCGTGTGAGGCAGCAGATGACGTAGTAAAGTCCATTCAGCCCACACTGAAAACTGGAAGGAAGTCGAAGGTGGATGAAGCTGTTGGTGCTGCCCAAGAATCGCTTAAGCAGAGGGAGGTAATCGGATACAAACAGAAGAATGGACAGTTAAATGGTCCTGGTGACATCCGCTGGTGGTCCAAAGTATCAAACAAAAACCGCAGTGATGTTAATTCTCAGGAAATTCCAGAAGCTGATGATGATAAGAGGATGCAAAAAGTGGTGCAGCAAGCCCAACAAGGCCAATGGACTACATAGAAATTAGCCTTGCAAAGGTCATAGACATGGAATGATATGTGGCATATCACATATCTTACACTCAACACCATTATCAAATTAATAATTTATGACCTCTTGCCATCGTCCACAAACAATGAGAGATGAGGAAAGTCTGATGATGCGCAGTGCCCCCCCCCCTATTGTGCCATGAGAGGCAGACACTTGAACATGTGCTCTCAGCTTGCAAGGTGTCATTAGGGCAAGGGCGATACACATGGCGCCACAACAAAGTACTAAATGAGCTGGCCACGTCAACAGACTTGGCAAGGGTGAAGGCGAGCAACAAAGTCAGACCAAGTACCGCATATGCATACTTTCCGAGAGCAGGAAAGTCAGCACATTTCAAACCAAGTAAAGCAAGTCGCAGTTTACCTTCTATTCTTGACTGTACAAATGACTGGGAGATGGCAGTAGATATACCTGGGAGAGGGACAGATCCAGAAAGTATCAGAAGATCTGGATGACAGCCAGATATAGTGCTGCATTTCTCTTCATCGCAGAAGATCATAATGATTGAGCTGAGCGTGCCGTTTGAATCGAGATGGGACTAACAACACTCATTCAAAGTGGCGAAGTATAATGATCTAATCACAGACTTGAGACTCAACGAGTTGTATGCAAGGGTCATGGCTGTTGAGGTACATGCAAGAGGTCCAGTGGCTGCCTCAGTGTATGATCTACTGAAACGGTTGGGTTTGAAAGGACAGTCATAAACAAGAGCCCTTAAGAGGCTCAGTGAAACTGACGACAGTGCATCTTGCTGGTTATGGAACAACCGCAACGGGCTATGGAATTCGGCTCAGTAATTTATTTTCAACATATTTGTTACTTTCACAATTGCCTCCAGAAGCTGATAGAAAAACAGGAGTGACGTTGAAAGCTGTAGCCAAGGTGGAATAGTTTTAATTCTCTGCACAGGACAACAGGAAACACTTGGGAGTCATGACCCAAGCGGGCCCGCCCTCTTAGAGTGTGAAGGAGATTAAGGTGCCGAAACACTTGATTGTCGGGGGATTACTTTTGATGACCAGATTGTCTCCTGTTGTATCGCTCTGTATAGAGTTTCCAATCAATCAGACCGATCAGTGTACACAATGGCATCATCAATTTCCTGCATCATCGTGTAGTAGTTGGTTGATTTCCAGCTCTTCTTTCCCATTGCTCCAAGCTCTGAATTCCCTGCCAAGGATGATGCTAACGTGCTGGTACTTTGCCCAGTTAACACATGATTTACTCCATTCTTCTCCCTTGGATATATTTTCTACTGGGGTCACCTGTCTAATCGTAGCCTCTGCCTGTGCCATCCATGACATCCCTCTCTTTATTCTTGCTTCCTTGATGTCAGCTATGTTTCTGTGCAGGGGTGACTTCTCTCTGTGGTTATCCGTATGTAGGCTTTTGCCCGCACCACTGCATATCTAGATCTAATCTGTAGCACTCCAAGCACATACCTCATCGGCGTTATGGGGGTATCTCGTGTACAGATAGTAGCCATCATTATCCTAACTCTTAGGCTCCCTAACGAGTAGTCCTTTAATGAATTCATTCTATGCCTTCTTATCGAGTGCGTTAGCGTCTTGTCATCTTTATATGTGCTCTGCGTGAGCTTTTCTTCTTTGGTCCATGACCCCACATTGACGAAGCAATCAATGACAACGGTGTCTGATGGCGTCATGCATGGCAGCGCCAAACTGTATCCACTTTGCTCGCTCGCGGCCATCTTCCGTGTGGTGCCCTAACTCTGGTTCATACTTTACTCCTCTGCCTTCACAGTTCTGCGCCAAGTTGCTTTTGGGTGGCCTCTCTTTCGCCGTCCTTCTGGGGTCATAGTATGCAAGTTCTGATGGTGTTGTTAGGGTATCTTCCGAGGACATGGCCAACCAAAATCCAGCGTCTAAGATGTTATGAATAGCTTCTTGATGGCTCCAAGTTAGCAGTTCTTGGTTGGTGATAGTATACGGCAAGCAAGTCAAGTAACTTTCCTTAAACAGGTTGCAACGTCAACTTGCTGAAGCCCTATTCTCAACAGGGAACTGTGTTGCAAGGTTTATGATTTTGAATGGTCGGAAAAAAATTGAAAATTGTAAATGTAATGTTTTATCATAGTTAGTTTACTACTATGTCTAACTTCTGCTAATTGTGTTTCAGCACTAATAATCGTCTTGTCAATGTTTATATACGGAATTGTATTCTTCCCTGTCTTCGCGTGTTTGGCGCTGAAAACTGCTTTCTCGTACGCTCTGGGCTCTCTGTACGCATGGATGTTTCTCTCACTCGATATCTACCAGTTAACAGAGTGTGATTAAACAAAATGGAAAGATTAGTGTATCTTCTACACATAATAACAAAGTAAAAAAAAAGAAAATTATTACATTTTACTCATAAAAACAAGGTAAAAAAGTAAAGTTCCTTATTCATTGTACTATATATTAATGATCCCTTTTGATATTTCCCAGTTTGAAAGAGCAATCCACATTTCTAGAGCGCTGCCCAGTTTAGCTTGTCTAGGTTATCTGAGCCTGTCCCTGCCTATACGATGTGGGATAGCATGCTACACGCGGAGGTTCTTCAAGTTGTCGACAGATCGGGACCACTACTACGACACGATAGAGGAGATCAAACGGTCTTACCAGGGTAAACATGTGCGGGCACTTCTCTCAAAACCTACGATTCAAAGGTAAGTGGTTTAGCCTGTTCTTCTATATATATATATATATATGTGTGTGTGTGGGGGGGTGTGTGGGGGGGTATGGGGGGGGTGTTGAGTCATTTGGGGGGGGGGTGTGAGGTGTGGGGGTGTGTGTGTGTGTGTTTGTGTGTGTGTGTGTTTGAGTGTGAGTGTGTGTGTGTGTGAGTTCAGAGAAACAGACTTCAGAGAGAGAGATTTGATTTGAGAGATGAGAGATGAGTGAGAGAGAGAGAGATTTGCACTGAGAGAAGAGTAGAGATGAGTGAGAGAGAGAGAGAGAGAGATAATTATCATCGTCTTTCTAGTTTTTATTATATAAAAATAATTCAGTCTTTTTTTATGAAATAAAACATTTCACCAATTAAACAAAATTAAGAAAAAATTTATTCCATTTGTTCACGACTTGAACACCCTACTTCAGACTAGAAATTTGATTTGCGCTTTGATGGAATGAGTGAGCGTTATTTAATTTGCACTGTGGCAACTCCACTTGTAAATGTTGAGAAAACATGAAAGTTAAAGTTTCCACGTCAAACAGTTGTAAAGTTTGATATGCCCAACTGTCTGGCACAAGATTGTTGAATAATTTCTTTCGTTTAAACCAAATTTTTACAATCAGGTCGCAGGTTACGAGCGTTTTCCGTTCTTAAGGATGTTCATAAAGATATGCAGGAGAAAACAAACAGATTAGTAACAGAAGCAGTAAAGATGGGACTACACATAAATGTAAATAAAACAAAGGAAATGAGAATAAATAATAGGCAGATGGACTCGATGAAGATCAGTGATCAAGTTATTGAAGAAGTAGAAAGCTTTACATAACTGGGGAGTAACATTTGCTCAAAGATAAATAAAGCCAGATGCGCTGTTAATGCCCTTCGACCAATATGGAACTCCTCAGCTACATCCAGAGAGAACAAAATTAGAAAACTTAATTCAAATGTAAAGTCAGTCTTTCTATATGGCTCAGAGACATTGCATGACTCAAAGAGTATCACCTCCAAGATACAGACATTTGTAAATAGATGTCTACGACGGATCGTCCGTATAAGATGGCCAGATGTAATAACAAATATAGAGCTAAGGAAAAGATGCGGGCAACAGCCAATGCAAACATAAATTAAGGTCAGAAAGTGGGGATGGATAGGACATACACTCAGAAGAGAAAAGTCAAGCATAGCCAGAACTGCCCTTGACTGGAACCCACAGGGGAAAAGAAGAGTGGGGAGGCCAAAGAGAACTCGGAAAAGAACTGTTGAAGAGGAGGCTAGGAAAATTGGAATGATTTGGGCACAGCTGAAAAAGACAGCCCAGAATAGAAATCGATGGAGAGCAACTGTTTCTGCTCTATGTTCCACAGGGAACGAAAAGGAATGATAATGATGAAGGATGTTCATAATTCGATTTTGTATGTAAGTTGGAACTTTTACGTCGAGTAAACTTGTGTAAGTGTCCGTTAATTTTAAAAAAAATGTGTTTTACTAAAAAATGCAAAAATCTTGTTAATAATGACAATGTACTAAAATACAATGAATTGCAAAACATTAATGATTTAAACTTAACAATGTTAATATGTATGTCTACCCCAGACGAGACTACACAGTGAAGGAAAACTCGAAATGACTTCAAAAAATGACACAAACCAACGCCTGAGTCAGTGACAGCCGTCGAACACCAGCGACAGAACTATAAATAAATAAATAAACAACACACATAAAGATATGTCAGACACTCTGAGAAATAAAGAAGTAGAAGACTAGACAACAGAAAAACAACAGAAGTGATAGACTTACAGGGAATCGAACCCAGGACCTTCTGAACGACACTACCGCTTAGCCACAGGAGCGAATCGTTACTATCCTCTCTGGCAGCTAGGCACCACAAAAATAGTGCTTTGCAGACAGAGGTCTAGCACGAACTCTCCGCCGTAACCTGGATATGTACCTAAGGACGATCTAGATTGATTATAGAAGCAATCACTTTTGCAGTTTTCCTAATAAGTGTATAGGCCAGATCTGTAACTAATTCGCCTCGATCGTAGAAAAGAACGGATTTCGCCTTGTTGTTTGAAAATTAACTGAAATTTAATCGAAATTAACAGGTCTTATTTGCTCATTCGTATCGGCCGGTTGCAGTGATTTGAGACCGCCGTAACCCGATATCTTAATGTATTCATTAAAGGAAAGAATGAAATATTACTTGTTTAAATTTGAACTGTAGGAAGTATCGATACCGTGAGTGTGATGTAAAAACAAATTATTAACTGTTTTATTCCGCCCAACATTTAGAGAACCAGCAAGGGGTGTTATAGGAAAGGTGAAGGAAGTAGCCCAAGGCTTTGTTCAAAACAGGTTTTACCGTCGACATGAAGGTAAGCAATTGTAGCTTCATCCAGTCTTAACTGACCATAGGGATGATTCACCTTTTATTTAATTGTCTGGTGTTCTGAATGGCGTGTTCTTTTCTCTTCTGCTTGTTGTAGAGCTTCTTTTCGCCAAATCTGAGGAAGTGTCGTAGACCACTTGGTGCGATCAGCAGCTTCGTCTTACCAGGATGTATAGCAGGCTGCCATACACTTCGTTATGTATGTGAGCAACCTTCTGTTCTCAGATTCTTTTCTTCGGTGTTGGACGACAGTTACAAACACATGTAAAGTAGTCAAACGACATGTACTGACATTTATCAATATATCTGACATCAAGTCCTCGACTCAAACAGATGTAGTTTGTTTACAAGATTTACAACGTGGTGTAATATAATGTTAGTCACTAGCAACAGATCCTGCAGGGTAAATGCCTCCTGCTATACATTATCTTCTGATATAAGCTTTTGCACTTCATGGTCATGGAATGTTTTCTTGATGTCACGGGTTGCCTCCCCTTAGCTCTGCAGTAGTGGTCCAACAGTGACCAAAACTCAAGAGTAACTGATGTGGGTCTTCAAAGGTGTCTACCTTTGCACAAGATTACTCTTCGAAGAGTTGTAGATAGAAGGATAATGATGCTTCTACCTCCAGGGACTATTCACAAGATATTCAGAAAGCGAGAACAATGCTGCATTGCCTCAGCACGTTAACTCTAGTATATGCCGTCAACTTTTGAGAATGATTATGTAATCTTATAATTCGTTAGCTCGTTCAAGCCCCCAGCTGAGTTAATTCAGCGAATTTCCTCCTATTATTATTTAGCTCTGTTTACGTGTATTTAAGAAAATGTCTGAGACATTCGGATGTAGTACATTCAAAATGGTGAAATCAACATTAGATTTGTCTTTATACAAGTAACACATTAAATAATAAACTAGGTCTTAACAGTAATAACAATGAATAATTTTTTAGAAAAAAGTATTCATCACAGTTTGATGTTATGGTTTCTGAAAATTGACAGTTCACTGGGCAGCTTTTAAGTTTTATATAGCTGCAAATAGTTGTTTCTGCTCCCGCTGATGTTTTGGTTCTTTGCAGGTAGGTGATTGGGTCGCTTGCGTCCGTGGTCAAAGATTTAAGAGTTGCAGCACGTTCCGAGTAGAATCAGGGAGTAACTGAAAAGCTGGTCCTGTGTCTCTAAGACCCGTCTGATGATGGTGTCTAGCGTCGACTTCAGGCCACTTATACCCTCACTTGTTCCAGAAATAGTACCCTCAACTGGTACCACCAAATAGTATGCCAACAGAAGAGGAACTCATACCCTCTGAGTATTGAGCTTCCAGAGACATACTTATATGCCTCCCTCTTTTCATTCCACCATCCCATCTATCTCAGAACTTGTACCCTCTCTTAGAATGAATCTTAATCCCAGTGGGCGATAAACTATCTTTACATTTAAAATGAATAGTTTTATTTTTAACTTTAGCTGAAAATGTTAACAATATAGTTTGAATATGTTTTCATTTACATCGGTGAAAAGGTTGTAAACTTTCATTACAGTTAGAGTGAATATGTTTTACATTTACACTGGTTGAAAAAGTTAATAATATAACAAGTATGTACATCATTTCTTTCATCATTCCCTTCCTGCTCCAAATGGAACTTGAGACTACCTCTGCTTTTGGTTCTTTATAAGAAACTCGCAATAAAACAGTCGTGGCGTGGTGGTTCATGAAATCATCATTCTATATTCAGAGGTTGTCAGCCTCAAATGACTAGGACATCCACTAGCAATTTTCACATATTAATATTCACATGTCATGTCAGTATATACGTATTAGTTCACATGTTAATAATGAAAAAAATATGGAATTCAAAATATACAACTTACGCCAATTCTTTAGGCGCACAGACTGCTAGCTCAGAGAAATAAAGGCACTCGTAGAGGCATCTTACACTTGGTCTGGGTTGTTGTTACTTTTGCAATTATTTTCCACTTTGACTCCGGGTTTCAGATTCCTCAGATTCCGGTTTTCCTTACTAATAATGGTAGAGCTTTTCCTAGAAGAAAATTCATCAAGATGCTCAAACAAAGTCCGGTCTGATAAATGAAATCTGCTGCTATTCTTAACTCTGGCAAGGTCTGGTTGTCTTTTTGGCGCTGGTGAATTTTCACAGTCCTTTCAGCCGACTAGGTGTCAGGTTAAATTGCCCCTCTCGTTCCTGGTACGTGTTGCTTACTACTAGACCAGGCCGCAGTCAGAAATGTATTTATGTTTACATCTCGAGTGCTGGCCAATAATTTCAAACATGTGTGTTTAGGATGGGTTAATTCAAAATATTTCCACTAGGAAATTTCTGTGCATTAATACAAAGGTCATGTGTTCCAAATATGGAATGATATCATCCGATCACTCTCTCGTCAATGTTTACAAATAAGATATTACTTTCATCTAAAGTAATGTCTTTGTAACAATGTGTCATTCGTTTCCGCCGAGTGCATACCGACAGGTCGATAATTTATCATGGGGCACTCCTAGGTAAACATGAAACGCGTTCCCTATACGAATATTTACCGGCCCCATCTTGGTTCCACCTGAGTCTTAATCTTAGCAAAGCCGAGAAGCGCAAAGCAAACATGATCAATTATCACGGATGGGAGTGTAAAATTGATAAGAAAATAGCTACTATCTGCTTGATGGCAGAAAAGAAAAAAAATGGGCCGACCACGGAAATTGTGCGTAATCAGTACTCACAACAAATATAACTCACTACAGCCGGAGAGGAGAAGAGATCGACCCAATGATTACGTGACACTTGATCTATTAAATTTCTGACTATTTCAATGCTGTTACTTCTACGTCTGGTCCTAAACACTTCAACGTATCACTGTGACCGTTCAGGTTATCAATCTTATTGAGAACAGGACAACTCCGGGGTATGGAAACTTTCCCTGATCACAGACAATTGTCACTGGCCTCAATAACTGTCCCACTTAATCTTTTAGCTATCGGTGCTACATACAGTCTCCTGCCGAACGAACTTCTGTTCTGACAAATTGTATCTTAAAATTCGTTCACACAACCTCTGTTGACTAACCTGGATGTCATTCTCCTATGCCACCTTTGTCTAGTTTATGGCAGACCATCGACTTAACCAAACTCGATGTATTGGCATAGCAATATCAAGATGAGTTACAAGTCTCGCCCGCATTTTTAAACGTTGTTGGCGCTGCATTTTATTCATCTTCTTATCGAGTGCTCACAAGTTGATTTCGTAGACATAAATCAAGTTCACCTCACTCGAAAGCTTACCGCCTGAGTCAAGCTAAAACACACACAAGTCAATTCTCATGATTATATCAAAATCAACTCAAAAGCGTATCTTATGAATCAAGATTCCATATTCACAAGTTGATCCGCATACACATATATCAAGTTCAATTCATTCAAAAGCATATTTTCTGAATTAAGAGTATATACTTGTGACGATATTTTGGTTGTGTCCTTTTATTCCTCCTCTTCCACTTTCTCTTTATCCATTTATGCCTACATTTTACACACATAGATTTTTGACCTCTTTTCATACTGAAATAATTTTATTTCACGCTAATTGACCATCCTTAAGGATTAATTGTAATCGCTTAAGTTGTTAGACCAGACTGATTTCAGACGGTCAACGAAAAGTTTTGGTGACGCATGCCCGTCTGGGGTCATTGTTCACTTCGACCGCGTTCAGACACTTAGGCCAATAATACAAAAGGAAGTACAGGTGATGATTGCTTAACTCACTTCCGACCAGACATTGTCTGTGTAATTATTACAGAGAAACCTATCTGGGTAGACAAAGTAGCGATGGCACTATCTTCAGGCAATGTTATAAATCGTAATTTGAAAGGTTACTTAAGAGAACGGAAGAAGTTGGGCCATATGGAAACTGAGGTCGTGTGTTTAAATTTTAAAATGATATTTTAAATACGCGGAGGAAATTGTTGGGATAAATTCCTTCATAACACGCATGCTTGAATGCAATTGGCTGGGCAATTCTAGTTGCTATAAGCAACACTTATGATTGGAACCTGGTCAGATTGTAACAACCACGTGCGTGGGACGAAAGTTGCAATATAATCTGAAACTTTCGTCGGGTTCAGAGCACTGCGAAATTTACCTCGTCAAGAAGACAACCAGCTAGCCAGTGTAAGGAATAGGATTAGAATTCCATTTATCAGACCAGACCTTGTTTGAGCATCTTGTTGACTTATTTCACAGGAAAACTCTACCTACATTACGCGGAACGCCGGAATCCTTGGAATCTGAAACACAAAGTCAGAGTGAGAGCCTAGTGTAAAGTAATACCCCAGACCGCGTGTAAAAGGCATCTTAAACAAGTTGCCGTAACTATTTCTCTGAACCAGGAGTCAGTATTCAGGGTGACTTTGTTGCAGACTTTCTTTTATGGACTAAATTCGAATGATATAGTGTTCTTCTTCTGCCTTTCGCTGACTATTATATTCTGCTGCAACAGTGGGTTCAAATTGAGTTTTATGCATATTAGTGTGAGCGTTTAGTAAATAAACTTCATTTCTTCCTTAATCTTTCTTTGTGTTCTATTATTGCTTTGAATTCTCATTGTATGCATAGTTTTACATATTGACCAACACGTTGAATGTTAACGGTCAAATCAACCCAACAGTCACAACTATAACTTCACAAACTTCGTCATTGAATAAGTCTCGTGTGGACGACTTCACATATTTTTTAAAAGCTCCAATATACTACATAGCATGAGATTCTCAATTAACATATTTTCCACATTGAAAGGAACTTGATACATCACAGTTTGTAGTTTATCATGCACAAGACATTGTGCGTTCATTTTCTAACCGTCATAATGATTGTTCATTATCCTTATCCAAATACTTGGCACATTACCATATTTAAGCAGCGTCAATGCATCTCTGCTAATTATTCCATTATTGCTTAGGATCAATGCCTAACATTCACGTCAGAACCTTTTCTGTATAATATTCTCAATTTGGCATCACTAGCCAGGCTACACTAGCAATTTCGCTTTCATTAGCGTTATACATTAGCTTCGCGTTCGTAATTTCCGACAATCGCGTATATAAACCCTTTGCGTTTTATCCCTAACGCTGGTTTTGAGCCAGGAGTCAGTATTCCTTAAGAGATTTTAGGGTGAGTTGTACATTTTAAAATTCTATATTTTGCATTTATTAACATTTGAAAATTGCTAATGGATGTCCAAGTCATAAGAAGCTGGTAACCTCAGCAGATAGACTAATGGTTTCATCAACCACTACTGCAAGAGCTAGTGACTGCTTTGTGCTGGTTTCTTATAGAGAACCAAAAGCAGAGGTAGTCCCAAGATCCATATGGAGCCGGGAGTGGATGTTCATAGAACTGATGTACACACTAATATTATTCCCATTTTCAACCAGTGCAAATGTAAAGATATTCAATATAAATGTAATGAATGTTTTCCTCCCACTTTTATTAATATTTATGCCCACAGAGAGTAAAGTTCTGAGGTAGATGGGATGATGGAATAAAAAGGGGGGCACACGATTGTGTGTTAGGAAACCAAATATTCAATAGGGTACTTGTTTTTCTTCTTTCATAATACTAGTCGGTGGTACCAGGTGAAGGTACTATCTCTGGAACAAAATGTGTCAACGCTAGACACCATCATCAGACGGGTCTTGAAGACGCTAGACCAGCTTCGTGATAACTCTCTGATATTTCTTGGAACGTGTCACAACCTCCAGACTTACCAGTGACGAGAGTGCATCATAACCTGCAAAGAACCAACCATCAGCTGGAGCAGAAACCAAACTTAATGGCAGCTAAGTACAAACTGAAAAGCTGCGAAATGAACTTTAAACCAATTCCCTCAATATCCATATTATCACCCCATGATGGTAACTTTTTAAAAAAGAGAATTATTCATTTTACACTGTAAAATATAATTGATTATTAAATTTGTTATTTTTATATATACACATTTTTAGTTGCTTTAATCTTTTTGAGTGTACTGCACCCGTATGTCTCAGTCATCTTAAATACACTTAAAACATAGCTACTAAATTAAGATTTCACTGTATTAAATCAGTTGAGGGCTTGAACGAGCTAAATCATACCATATAGCTCTTCACAAAAGGCGGCCGAAGAGATAAAGAGTTAACACTGCTAAGGCTCATTCAGCACTGTTCTCGATTTCTTAAATATCGTGTGAAAACTCCCTCGAGATAAAAGCATCATCATCCTTCTATGTAAATCTCTGCCAAGAGTAATCTTTTGCGAAGATAGATACCGTCGAAGTCCCACATTATATACTCTAGGTTTTGGCCATAGTTGGACCATCAGTGCAGAGCAAAAGATGAGGCAACCTGTGACAATACTCAACTTGACGAGTCTATCTACGAAGATCACTTAGTCACAAGTTGATTCGCCAAGATATCAAGCTCAAATCAACAAGTTCAGCTACTCACTACGTCAGTACATGAAGTGAAGTCATCACCTTTTATCGTATATTGCACGACGTAAGTTCACCCTGACTAGCTTCATTGAGAGAAACTCGCTTGTCCCCAGAAGATCATTTCGTGAAGATCTCCAGTCTAGCTAGTGCCTTTCAGAGATCAGACAGCAGACATTTCTCCGAGACACCTGTCAACGGTTTGTCAACCTAGGGAGAGATTTCCAAATATGGAAGCACATCATATATTTTAAGTCTTCAATATTACAAAGGTTTTCATCAGTACGTCCTCGTCTTGTAAATAACCCACACAACATTTCATACACCAACATTGGACAGTCTATGTATTCCTGTGTATAATCTTACAGTGGTGGAGCACGTAATCTAACTCATTCTTTTCATGTCTGGAAGAAACAGCGTACACACGACAAAAACACAAAACTGGAACAGTTTCACATCGGAGATGTAGTTTACTACACAAAACACGTTCGACATTCTAAATTTGACGACAAATGGATCGATGGTTTCAAAATCTTAGAACAGACTACACCAACAAATTTTATCCTGTGGCACGAAGAAAGACAGATCAGGACGAAAGCCCACATTTCACAAATCAAGAAAGATAATCATCGTCCTGTTTCCAAGCCTATCCTCACTAAAACCAGACCGATTCGCAAAACCACCCTCCTTTGTCCACCCACATCATCCTCTACATCTGATGTGTCACATTGCGACGATGAACACTCAAACCCCTCTCTTCATCCCCCGCACGATGCTATCGACAGACTACGTAGATGTCGCGACGCTTCTACGAGTGAAGATGACATCCCTCCGCAGGAGCTACGTGAGAGAATTCAAGCACGAAATCTTCTAGTTCAAGCAGATAATTACCAATCGTTGTCTAGAGATAGCAACACATCTTTAAATGCAGAAAAAGTACAGACGTTCTGTACTTCAAATCAACCGAAACCCGGTACTAGCAGTTACCACTCAAATCCGCCTACAAGTAGCGAAGACAACATTCCTCCTAAAATACAACAACAGACTCTACAAGATGCCGACACCCATATAGATACACCACAACCTTCCGATACAGAATTATCACCTGCCTCATTAACGGAACAAAATGCTCCTGTTCCTACTTCCACACAACGCTATGAGTCACACTTTGATACTGAAGAACACCAAAGTGATAACGATGATGATAACGAGCATACCGACGATCATATGGATACATCCATTCGGTTCGCCTCGAAACGACCTTACTCATCTTCATCAGACAACTCGGTACCATTGACAAAGGTTATACGCCTTCCGCAGGAGCGTGTTCGTGCAAAGCTGTACACGAAACGGCGAACAAAACCAAAAAACATCGCACAGCACAGTGCATCAACTTCGCAACACCCCACCTGTTACACTACATCAACCGTCACTGCTGTAGACACTGAGAAGAAACACGATAGAAGAATGTCTACGACAGACGCTCTGTACAGGAAACGTTCCACTAAGCGACAAACTATCGCACAGCACAGTGCATCAACTTCGCAACACCCTACCTGTAACACTGCATCTACCGTCACTGCTGTAGACACTGAGAAGAAGTACGATAGCAGATTGTCTAAGAGAGAAATCGCTATATTAGAGATGGCCAAGTTGCTCTAGTTGGGCTATTCTCAATGGTTCCATTTTTTTTGTCCGTGTACGATAGCACATTTGTCCAGGAGAGACAATGCTATATTGGAGTTAACCCAGTTCGCTCTAGCTGGGCTACTCCAAATGGTTTTATTTTTTTTGTCCGAGTGCCATAGCACTGTCCAGGAGAGACTATGCTATATTTTAGAGTTAATCCAGTTTGCTCTGGTTGGGTTACCCTAAATGGTTTCATTTTTTTGTCCGAGTATACGATAGCAGATTCGTCCAGGAGAGACTATGCTATATTTTAGAGTTAATTCAGTTTGCTCTGGCTGGGTTACCCTAAATGGTTTCATTTTCCTTGTCCGAGTGCGATAGCACTGCCTAGTAAAGGCATGCTATTTTGGAGTCGACCGGCGTGCTCTTGCTGGTTGCTCTAAAAAGTTTTTTCTGATGATGCAAGCCACCTTCTATGCCGTCTAGTTGATGCTATCGGCGGCAGTCATAACCGCCAGTGAAGCGAAAAATCTGCAGAGGCTCAACTCTATTCAACATGCACAGTTACAGTATTCAAACCATTATATTTGTATTAGAAGATTTAAATTACATTTTGTTTAGACTTACAAATATATGTATTGTTGTACATTATAAACTTAACCAAACACATGCATGTACTAATTGCCACTAAGGCAGAATATCAAAGGTTAAAGAAGACATTGTTTGATCTTAAGACAAGCACATCAACCAAAACGGGCGATTTTGCCGTTTGTAGGCAATGCGCTACAGTTTTTGTTGGCACTGCACCTGACCACAATGATGACAGTATGTCATAATATAAAGACTTTGGCGGAAAACCAAAACATTATTACCCATGTGATTAGCCTGAGCATCACAAATGGTGAACGATACTCAGAGCATTTTTTAAACACATTTTTCTACTGGTCTGTTCAGGAGTGGCTGAAACTAGACATATGCTATGGATCGATTTTATGATTACTTATTATAAATTGGTTGAATTTCATGAATATTGCATAAATAACTATGTACCATGTATCATGTCTTTTCTTTTTTTAAACAAATTACTGTGTTGAGACACACAGATTTTGTACTCGTCCAGTACAAATTAATTAAGCTCTAATGCGTATATAAAATGTTAACCCACACCTCTTCTTCCTTTTCCCTACGCGCAAACTGTCCACACGTGACCTTAACACTACCTCGCTGTTTTTCGCTATGTCAAATCCAATCTTCGTTTTCACCACCTTTATCTTCCCCCCGTGTCGATTTCCTCTTTCGAGTTCTTCTTCTTTTTTCTTGACCTTTCTCCCACGCCTCGCGTTCATTCATCCATCCAAAACAGGAACTACTTTCTCTACCCCCCCCCCCCCCCCCAGCTATTTCATTGTACTATAAACCCCCACCACCCCTCCTTCTCCTTCAGTTGACGCCACACTGTGCCGTCAATGAGAGTTCAAATATCCAGTGTGAACTTTCACCGCTCCCGTTCACACTAGCGAAAGTCATGGTCACAGGTAATAGCTATGGTCAGTTACCATTCAGATGTAAATATTAAGATAGGATTCACTTATTGTCCTGAGTGTTGATTAACACTCGAGTTTTGTTTGGCATGACCAAACCTTATATGTGTTGACTTTAAATTAAAAAAAGTTCAATAAGTTTAACATTAAGTATGTATATTTCATATCATAACTCCATGTTTTATGTGTTATTACTAGCGTGTTAAGTAAAGATTACATAAGTATTGTATTAATACATGAACAATTTACATTGCGTATTGCACATTGCTATCCATATCCCATACTGTTTAATGACTTAGTGTATAAACAACTTGTATGTCTCCCCCGTTTTACGCAATATGAATCTACTAGATCCCTCGTTTTACGAAATAATAATTTTTTCCCTTTTTTCGGCTCACATGTATACTGAGATCTTGTAATACATTTTTAATTTAGCTTACAGGTATACTGGGATCTTGGAAAAAAAAAAATTTTTGGCTCACATGTCAAAATCTTGAGAATTTTTTATTTTTTGAAAATTTTTTGTTGGCTCACATGTATACTGAGACCTTGTAATTTTTTTTCTCATTTTGGCTCATAAGTATATGCCCCCAGTCAATGACTTATACCTGTAACATAAATTTTTCTCAACAATTGTCCATTGCCAATTGCTTCATAAATATAAGCCCCCATTTCATATTTTGCCCCAGTATGTATATTAGGGACTTGATTTTTTTTTTAGTTGATAGGACGAAAATGTCTCCACATGGGATACATTTTTGTGTCCCCGGGACTTGTGTGATTGCTTGGCATACACTATAATTAATACGTGTTAAAAACCACATAAAATGAGAAATAACAACGTTAAAAGCAGTTAAGACATTTGTGCACAAAAAACAGTATCATGAAAAGTTCACGGCTTTGAGAGAAGCTGTCCCAGAACTACAAAATAGTAAATGCATGTTTATTGAATGGAAAGTTTTGGAAGAAGCTGCTAATCTGGGTTTTTTCCGTTGCTAGAGTATTAGTCGTGTGCAAAAAGTCGAAAAACTGAGAAAAGCGTGTGCAAATGTAGATGTTTGGTATCGTGTGAAAAATAAAGCATCGTGTGAAAATTGGCGAGAAAAAAGAGTGGGCTGTATATAAAGAAGAGACGTGGGCGATTGAGAGGGCTTGTACAGATTTTAGGATTCGTTAGGCGAGAGGATTTTTACAGAACTTCGTCTTTGAGATTATCAAGACAAGTTGTTTTTAACTTGACAAGTTTTGTTCAGGTTAGACAAGTATTTTTAAGTAGACAAGTTTGTATTTTACTCTTCTTCTTCGATCCTTAACCACCGACCGTCAAAGCAGTCAGTGGCCATCACGCCTAGTGGCGTCTTGTAGGGCAACAACAAATTGATTCCACTTTGCACGGTCGGTGGCCATCCTTCGTACAGTGCCCAAACTCTGGTTCATTCTTTGCATCTCAGCCTCCACAGTCCTCCGCCAAGTTGTTTTTGGTCGGCCTCTCTTTCGCTTTCCTTCAGGGGTCCAAAGCATAGCTGTTCTTGTGATGGCATCGGGGTCTCTTCTGAGGACATGACCAACCCAGCTCCAGCGTCTGCCAGCTATGATGGTGTGCATGTCCTCTTGCTTGCTACGAGTAAGCAGATCTTGGTTGGTGATGGTATTCGGCCAAAAGATGCAGTGAATTTTTCTTAGGCATGTTGTGTGAAAAGAGGACAATTTTGACATTTCCTTCTCTGTGACTCTCCAGCATCCCGCACCATAGAGAAGCACAGAAAGCACGCAACTCTGGTATAGTCTTAATTTTGTGCTTGTGCTGTATTGGGAGGACTTCCAGATGTTATTTAGGCTAAAGAAGGCTGTTCTTGCCTTATTCATTCTGATGTTGATGTCTTTGCCTGCCCCACCGTCTGGTGTTACTATGCTTCCTAGGTATGTGAAGGTATCTGTCTGTACCAATTGCTGATTCCTTACTGATATGGGCTCAGGGTTGCTCACATTGAGCGTCATGACCTCAGACTTCTTTAAATTGATGTTCAAGCCCACCTGCTGGCTAAATTTATTAAGTCTATCCGTTTTTTCCTGGATGTGTTGATGTGAATGTGCCAGCAGTGCAATGTCATCTGCATATTCCAGATCTTCCAATGTAGAAAATGTAGTCCATCTTATTCCTCTTGGACTGCCCTCTGTTGTCTGGCGCATCACCCAGTCTATGACTGTTAAAAAAAGAGTGGTTGATAAGGGGCATCCCTGTCGTACTCCTGTCTTCACCTCGAAGGTTAGGTTGCTCTGCCCAACACTACACGTAAAGTTGGCATAGAGGCTTTTTTATGATTGACACTATGCAGCTTGGAATTCCATAAGCCCTCAGTATTTTCCATAAACTGTCCCTATGTAAGCTGTCAAAAGCCTTTTCAAAATCAACAAAATTTATGTAAAGCTGTCTTTGCCATTCTGAGCACTGCTCTATAATGTTCCTGAGAGTGAATATATGGTCTACACATCTTCTGTTCTTTCTAAATCCTGCTTGTTCTTTCCTCAGTTTGTAGTCTACTGCCTTTGAAATTCTCTGTATAATTATCCTGCCTAGTATTTTGCTGGGAACTGAGAGAAGAGTGATTCCTCTCCAATTATTGCAGTCTGCAAGATCTCCCTTTTTGGGCAATTTGACAATTATTCCTTTGTTCCACTCTGATGGTGTTGTCCCCGTTTTCCACACTTGTGCAAATAGTGGTTCTAATAGTTCTGCTGCTAGCTCAGGGTCTGTCTTAAATAGCTATGCGTTTAAGTTATCATGGCCCGGAGCTTTACCGTTCTTTAACCCTTTGATTGCTGTGATGATTTCTTCTTTTCGTGGAATGTCTGTATTTACATCTAGATCGTTTTCAGCCTCAGGAACATTCAATTGTGTCTCTGGTATTTCCTTGTTCAGAGTTTCTCTGAAGTGCTCTGCCCATCTGTTTCCTGTCCCTCTGCTGTCTTGATGAGATTTCCTTGCTTATCTCTTACTAATGTAATATTGTTTGCACCTTGTTTTCCGCTGATGAATTTAGTTATTTTGTATACTGTGCTTTGTTCATTTCTCAGTGCTGCCTCTTCTGCCTGTTTTGCAAGATCGTCTAGAAAATTCCTTTTGTTGGCTCGGGTTTGGCGTTTAACTTCCCTGTCCAGCTGGCTGTACTGTTCGCTATATAGTTGCTTTAACCTGGGGGACTTCGCTTCTGTTTTCTTTCTTTTCATTTCCTTTCTCATCTTTATGGTGTTTAGTGTTTCTGGTGTTATCCAGTCTTGCTTCTTCCTTTCCTGGAATCCTAAGCATGATTTGCTACTTTCCTTATATACTGTTGAAATGGTATTGAAATTCTGGTCTATATCATCAGTCAATGTCTTTTCCTGGCTTTTGGCAAATTGATATCGTTTCTTAATGTCGGCCGCAAAAGCTTTTCTGGTAAGGGGGTCCTTCAATTTGCTGATGTCAAACCTTTTCTGTGTAGTTACAGTTGGTCCAGCCCTTCTTAGTTTCACTTTCAGTTTTGCTACTACTAAATGGTGATCACTTCCCACATCTGCACCTCTTCTTACCTTCACATCTTGTAATGCATGTCTCCATCTACCGTTAACCATGATGTGATCTATCTGGTTTCTGTCCCGACCATTTGGTGATTCCAATGTTAACTTGTGAATTTCCTTATGTGGGAAAAGTGTTCCTCCAATGACCAGGTTGTTAATGCTACAGAAACTTATTAGCTTATCCCCATTTTCGTTTGCTGTTCCGCTGCCGCATTTCCCCATTGTTCTTTCATTATATATATTGTGTATACCAACTTTCGCATTGAGGTCTCCCATTACTATAACAAGATCATATCTAGGTGTGTCTTCCATTTCTTTCTGCAGTTGTTGATAAAATTCATCCTTGACCTCCTCATCGCTATCATTCGTTGGTGCGTAGCATTGTATTATTGTAGTGTTGGTGAATCTCCCTCTCAATCTCAATCGTATCAGTCTGTTGTTGATGGGTTTCCATTCCAGTAATGTCCTTTCTATCCCTTTCTGTAGAATAATGGCTACGCCTTCACTGTGCTGTCCATCCTCTCTTCCAGAGTAAAGTACTGTTTCACCTGTTGCTGTTTTAACTTTTCCTGCCCCTGTCCATCTGCTCTCACTTATCCCCAGGATGTGTAACCTATAGTTTCTCATTTCTGCCGTGACCTGTCTTAGTTTACCTGTCTCGTACATTGTCCTGACATTCCAAAATCCTATTCTCGTATCCTGTTTTGCGGTCAGGACATCCGTTTTCATGTCAGTGGCTTCCTTTCGGCTTTCACCACTGACAGTCATACGAGCCACAGACCCCGAATGTCCATCCCGCAGCAAAGTTTGTTCATTTGATGTTGTTTCCGTAACTTCATTATTTTTTTTTACATAGACAGGGGTGTCAGCCCTATGCTAAAACCCCCAACCTGGAGGACCAGGGTACCAGCTTTTGTCTGACCCCTACCCACACAGACCAGTCCAGCTTGGTTGAACCTACCAGGAGTAAAACTCCCACTGGCATAGCTCTGGGGATTGTCAGGGTACGCAAGCTGCCATACCGCTACAAGGTATAGGTACCATTTTACTCTATTAAATATATTATTCCTGTGGATTTACATTTTCATTTTTGGATACTCACTACTTTGTGTAAGAAAGATATAAGTATTTCACTATTGTGCCAATGACATTGTTGTTCTAAATCACGTTAATAAACTATATTTTATTTTTCTACATTGCTGAGTTTTCGTTGAAATATTACAGTTGGATACTTTGACATAACCATTATACGAGATTGCTTTTCACTAAAACATAAAAAGGGTACGAACGAACTCTGGGAAGGAAGAATAAAAGAAGGTCAAGAATTTCCATCTCAGGCGGACAGGCCTGTAACGACTTGAACCAAGAAACGTACAAGAGTTAGCGCTCTTCAAAATATTTACCTGCGCTCAACCATTAACTGAACTGACCCGATCAGCTGACGGATACACACACATTCTTTCATTGATGCAGTAAACACAGCCCGGTAACACGATACTATTTGATGCCGAGACCTGCGCACAAGTAACTGCACGGTCACAATGGCACCAAGGGTAAGGGGGTACCGCAGAATTTTCCCTCTAGCTATCATGCCCTTGACTCTCATCTCTTTCACTGCCGCAGTCGTCTTCAGACGATTTTTTTTGTAATTTTCAATATCTGCTGTGTTCGACTTTAATCCGAATTTTTTTTTTTAAAGAAAAAAAAAAGTTTTGTTTGGTATTGTGAGTGACTGAAAGTGTTAAACGTAGACCTAGAGTTCAGTATGTTTGCCCGGCCTACCAACGTTTTTCTGCATGAATTTCAGTGGAGTCTGGCCAGGAAGAAAATTAAATTTTCAGTCTCTTCGTCATTTATTGAGTCTTGTCAGTTAAGCAATGGAGGCGCCGGGCGGAGAGGGGGGAGGGGGCACCATTAGGACCGAACTTAGGGCATCCGTGGGCCTTAACCCTTTCCTGATCGTAACTCCTTCTCAACACTGCAGCAAGTAAGATTTACCTGTTAATATGGAAACCCGACTCCTACAAAACCTACTCACTAAGTCACAGAGGGCCTATAACTAAAAATAATACCCCACACGTGTGTTCGAGGCATCCTTGTCAAGTTGCCAAGACTATTCTACTGAGCAAGAAGTTTAGAGTTCCCAACTAGTTGGGGTAAGTTGTTACATATAATTTATACTTTGAATTTGATATGTTTGTACTTGCGCTGGTGATTGCTTCATGCTAGTTCGTACAGAGAACCAAAAGCAGAGGTAACTCCAAACACCAAATGAACCAGTGAGTGAGTGATGATTACATCACATGTGCATAGTGTATATATTAGATTTTCATTTTGTGAGATATATGTAACTTAATAATGTTCCTCCAGGCACAAGCCGTTGCATTCACGCTGTCCAGACATATTTTCCCATTAAATTAACCAAAAGAATAAAGGTGATTTCTCATCACATTCCATGAGTTAAGCTGTAAATGCTCACTGAGAATAACATTTCTGAGAAACAACTACTTGTGGACGGACAGCGGGAAATGCACCTGATTAATCTTTCGACCACAATATACTGAGCAGAAGCATTTGTTCTTTTTTTTCCCTCTAACGTCCGTGGTACGAGACCAGTTCGTGGTTCAAGTCTACAAGACCATTCATGCTACGAGTCTGTGATTCAGAAAGTGGTTGTCGACATTGGACGGCTACTTCAGACGGGCCTGCGAAGATACTCAACACTGACAACAGGAGAGGTTACCCCATGTGCCCTTCGCTCGGAACGTGCCCCTTATAACAGAGAGACGAATTGACGAACAACAGCAGCAGTGCTCACCGATGTTCAGCCTATTTGCTTATTAAACCGGTCACAGCAACGAACATTTACTTTCCATCAAGTATCGATGACGATAGCACAATCTTTTTACACCCTATAAAAACATAACCTTATTTATTTGTAAATGTTACATAATAATTGATCATTGAATTTGTTATATGTTGTTTTGTAAATTCCTATTTGATTCAATTATTATAGATAGGAGTGCACACGTATGAATCCATATCTTATATATACTGTATATATATATATATATATATATATATATATATATATATATATATATATATATATATATATATATATATATATATATATATATATATATATATATATATATATATATATATATAATATATATATATATATATATATATATATATACATAAGAGCCAATAATAACAATAATAATCATAATAATAATAATTATTAGAAGAACAATTGTGCTGTTAATTCAGTATGAGCTAAATTAAATAACACTTCTTCACAAATATTGTCGGGCAAATAAAAGTTAACATTGCTAAGACACATTCAGTATTGTTCTTGGCTTCTGAAATATCTTGTGAAGACTCTTTCGAGGCAGAACATCCTCATCCTTCTATCTGTATCTCTTCCAAGAGGTATCTTGTGCGAAGATTTGAAGACCACATTAGATACTCTAGGTTTTTCCCATTGTCATTGCCCTGTAGAGATAAGGGGGGGGGGGGGTCGGCAACCCGTAACAACAAATAGGAAACTACTAATTCAATCACGCTATATTAAAACGTTACAGCTTACAGTAAATATATATATCTATTTTTTTTTAATGAGAAAAAAAGGATGTTTTGAAAGTCTTCAAGTACCATGCCTTCTGGCGTAGGGCGTCACGTCTGTCCACAATTTCCTGCCTCCAGTACAATTTATCAATTCTGTTGTTGACCTCCTTCCATGCCACGATGTTAAAATTTCCGGTATTTGCTGTCTTTGTCTTCCCCTATCTGTTTGTTTCCTTCAATCTTACCTGTTGTTACGATATATTCCCTTACCTGTTGTTACGATATATTCGAGCTTTCCTCTTATCATAACATGCCCAAAAAAGTGGATTGCCACTTTCTAACTTGTGAAATAAGTTTCCTTTGTGCATTGGTTTCATTCTGGACACCCTCATTACTCTTTTTGGCTGTCCATGGTATTTTAACATTCTTCTGTAAAACCACATCTTTGTGGTCTCTAGTGTCGTCCCTGCTTGTTTACTAATTGTCCATGACTCACTCTCATATGTCAGGATTGTTTTAAAAGTATAGAACATAATTACGCACATCGCATGCGCATAAAATATGAATGATATGACAAGGTATAAAATATGGAACTGATGACAAGAACCAGACGTTCCAGCAGGACGAAGAAAGGAGAAGATGGTTTTGGCGATGGGTAGGATATTGAGCAAACCTGTTGATAGTATTAGCAGGCAGTCCTTGTTCTGGAATCGAATGGTTAACTCTTTGATTCCGGAACAACGCTCAGAGCGTTGGTCAGATTTGACACCCGTGCCAAAAAACCCGCTCTGAGCGTTGTTTTTAGTCTATTACGAATTTAAATTACGGCGCAGGGTGGAAAATAATTCCGGAGTCAAAGAGTTAAGAGAGGTCGAGGGAAACGGAATAACTCTGGAAGAAGTGAGCTAGAGACAGACATATAAGAGAGTGATAAGCCTTAAACGGATGACACAGCACTTGAAGGCCTGTAATGAATTTTTTGCACTCATATACCTCTTAAGGAGCTGAAAGTAAAGATGATGTTGATGATGTACACATATTTGATGAAATTTTGTTTTTAATTTTTTCCAGGATTTAGGTACCCAACTATGCTCACATCTGTCCTGTTTGTTGGAATATGTGTTGTTTATACGGTAAGTACACATCCTTTAACACCTACTTTATGTTTGTACTGGAATGTGCATTACTTACATGGCAAGCAGTGTTTCTTGCGCCACATGAGTAATCTTTATTAGATCGTAAGCTGTCAATTTCCTTCTTCGTCTACATTTGAAATATTTGCAGGAAGATGAGTCATTTCCCAGATAGAGATGGGAAACCTACTGCAGGTTTCGGTTACCGCTGATACGCGTGCCAACATAGGCATGCGACGCTAATTACTATTTCATATTTTATTTTATTTATTTAGTTATTTTTTTTTACCAGCGGCACTTGGGCTTTCAGCCCTTCGGCCCAATGACATGTCATTGCGAGGCTGGGGAACATGAGGACTTTCCTTCCAACCCGGTCAGGAGCTTCGCTCCTTCCCATCCCCAGAGGGTTTATCTCAGGAGCCGTTCAGATTATTCAGTCATAATCCCGGTCGATGATACTCCTACAAATGCCCGCGCCCGGGCTTGAACTTTGAAAACCTGGTCGTCAGCGCAACGTTGTAACCATTACACCAGCGCGGTTCCCAATTATATTTTATGTTGAAGAGATTCCTAACACAGGGGTGTTTCTCCTAAAATTAGAGAGCGCACTGCGAAAAATGTAGATTTATTTCTTAAAATCAGTGATTAAGTTCACGTTTCTTGAAGTTATGTTTCAATTACCACTTCATTTTGAACACAGGGGAGACTTTTCTCGTGTGTGTCGATGTTCACTTCTACCAAGGAAAAGTTGTAAATAAAATTAGGAAGAAAGCCGCACGCAAAATAAATATCAAGCGATTACAAATAGACAATTGAAAATTGTGTTTTCATTCTTTAACCTGCTGATTGTGCGACATTTTTAAAAAATGAAGCGATCGTGGAACTAAAAGACAGAAATCAGCATAAATTTGTGCCAGAGTGTTATCAATTGTTGGATATCTAATACGCTGCGGACATGGCCAAGCCAGCGTTGTTTGCGTTATATATATATATATATATATATATATATATATATATATATATATATATATATATATATATATATATATATATATATATATATATATATATATATATTTTTTTTTTTTTTTTTTTGGAATAAAATTGGCTTCTATTTGTTACCTTGACAAAACCTGTCTGAAACAGACTGAGTAAAAGTCTCTTTTATGTAGATTCACTGAGTGCTTTCCTTATGAATATTTTATTTGACTTATGACAACGATAGAGCTCAACGAGCTACTGCTACGCGCGTACAGCAGTATCAAATAGTGTTTCAGGGCACCGGAAAGACCAAGAAATTGATGGATAGATAATATTAAAAAGTAAAATATGGCAGCGATTATGAAAATGTAAAAGACGCGGAAGAAACAAATGGTGATAATTAATGCAATATTCTAGCATCACGTAAATTGTATGTATTCATTCATTCGTTCTTTCATTCATACATACATTACCTCTAAGTTCCTTCAACAAGCACATGATCTTCCTGTCACGTGCCATCACTTCAAGATCTTTCCGTGTCTACTTTGTAATTGTCACTTCTGTCTCCAGTTCTCGTCACTATGTTTTATTTGGTCCACTTGTACTTCGTTTACCCTGGGGAATTCTAAAACACGGACTACCATTTACTGATATGACCAGGTTGTCCCAGAGATTAACCGATCCATCACGAGCGTATTCTTCTCAAATGTTATGCATCATTTCCTTTAGCTTCCAAATGAGCAACAAACTTATGATGTTAGGTCTTCTGTTCGGTGTCATCAGCTCAAGGTCTTCTTCATTGCCTTCATGTCTGCTACCAGTTCTCTTCTCCATGTGTTCCTCAGTCTATTTCTATGTCTCTTATCCTGTGGATTCCAGAGCAAAGGCTGCCTTGTAATACTATTAGCAGGTTTCCACAATGTGTGTCCTATCCATGGAGAATGTTTCAGCAACAGTAACAAAAGATGAACAAGAGGAAGGAAGAATGCAAGAGGGAACCGTGTGCCCGATTTTCAACCCTTGGAAAATTAATTTCTTTCGTACATGTCTGTCTAACTATCTACCTAGTCTGTCTAACTATCAACCTAGTCTGTCTGTCCCCTGTCACCTGGACACATGTGCGGACGTGTTTTTATTTGGCTCTACATTTTGGATATTTTATTCTAAGTTGTTCCCATTTAATATGGATGGTTTTGTCATAAATTAACAGTGATACAACGTTAAAATATCTCCAAACGATAAAAAGTAGGGATAAAAATAATGCGTAAGTTACTCGAGTACATGATCGCCCAGGCCGCGGGTCATCACCCGCCATGGAAATTAATTTGCTGGACGTGAAAGCAAAATGTTACCCTCGGAACGGGTTGAGAACGGAGATCAAAAGAGAAAAAAATATGACTGAACATGTGCGGGAAACTAGCAAGGCTAAAAGGATGCAAATTGGTGGGGAAAGGAGGAAAAAAATTCACGTTCCCAAGTTGACACAAGGTAAAGAAATCGACAGAAGGGACCATAGCTATTATAAGCAACAGTCATTTCTTGGACCCTTTTGCGATAACTTAGTCTGTTTATTTGAATTCAGCGGCAAACGCAGTATAGAAGATTCTAGAAAATATTTCGAAAAAAACCAACTAACCTTGAAAAGTAAATTTTTCTTAATAATAATGTTAGGAATATAAAAACTAGCTGGCCGGATGGCCCATCTTGAGCAGTGAAATAATATGCTTTCATTTATACAGTCGGATAGATAATAAGAAAGATATCGTCAAAAGACTGTGTTGTTCATATCAACGAGCGACTGCATTGAAACACTAATGTCATTCATAATTCTGGTAAGATAAAGTATTTATTTGTACATTTTAATATTTGTTTAAGGTTCGAGTGATTTGATACTGCAATAGCATAATCTGTTCCTTACAACAAGTAAGGGTTCGCTCTAGACCCCCCGCCCTAGTTCAGGGTCTAGAGACAAACTAAATACATAAACTCTAGCAGGGATTATGAAAGTCGGATTAAGTGTTGAGATCAGTGAAACATATCACCTATCATATTCTATGGAAAGAAGCTAATAATCATATTTCAGAATATGTAGTCTGGGGAAACTTATCCTATGTGAAACCAACTTGGTAGGTGTGCTGTATGGTCAGAGAGATCTGACCCTGTCTATGTGGTGTGGTTGTATAATGTTGTGTGTAGTAGTGGCTCAGGAGGTAGAGTTCTGACACAAAACCAATACTTTTATTTCAGAACTGTGGGTTTTTATTTGGCACCAATGTGGTGTCAAATGATGAGTTGAATATTACCAGAAGGGACCCGTGCAGTACATTTTGTCAGAGCAGCCTTTATTTGCCCCCAAGCAGGGAGAGGCGGGGCCAACAGATTTCAGCACCCGATTCCAGCACCAGAACCACTCAGTCAAGATAAGTGGGCATCTGGTCTGCTGGAGAGTCACCAACTTCGTTTATAAACCCCACTAACTATATTAACATCATTAAATGGACAATGTTGGTAGCCATATACAGGGAGTGATGAGGCCACTCCAACAGCACATCCATTCATCATTTTCCCAGCTTAATTAAAACTATAAACAGTAGAAATATTAACTAGTCTTGTAAAATACATATGTACACACCTTTCAATTATTATGCCATATATTCATGCATTTCATTTCTAAATTCCAAACCTTTCATATGTTCTGACCAAACTAAAACCTTGGTTCAGAACAAATAAATTTAAAGAAAATATTTCTATCCAAATTTTACACAGTTGAGTTAGTTCAGTGTGTTGTAACATTTTATTAATATTATTAGACTTGTTAAATATCTGTGTATGTGTATGCAAATTACCACAACACATTACATATCATTACCCTAGAAACTTAACGTAGCCACATTCATTAGTAAAAAAAGATAGGTGTGAGGTCGTAGTGGTAGCAAGAAGGGCCTTCTGACAATTCACAGCTACTTTTATCTCAGGAGCCTTCACAGCTGACCTCATACTTCACATTAAGTAAAATCACAAACATACAATACCATCAAAACCACTACAGGTTTATACATCACTGTGTTGGCGGTTTTGTTTGACATACAATGAAATTGTTTATATTGCAATTGTGTTAAATTCACGTATTAATATTGTGTTTTTTCTGTATGGAATGACGGTATTGTGTCCTGCCACCATTTGTCGATAAATCGAAAACTACTTCAACAGTTGTTACACATTCTAAATTCTGACGGTGACCTTCTGGCTATGGAACAATACACAATGTTAAATTACAGGGCTTGTCAGCCCTCAGGCATGTAATGTGATCTCAACATTACGGAATTTTCAAACACACTTGCCTAGAATACTACAAAAGCTGTTCCATTGAAACCCGGAGCGATCAACTAAACGCTATTGTTGAGGATAAAATAAGCACGGACCTCCTCACAATACATCTGTATCACACAAAAAATAAGATTTTAACACAAGGAACGACAGAGTGCGTACAGACATGGTTGGACGTCGAATTTTCTCACCTCCAAAGATCAGCTCTAGATAAAACCATGATTGTAACTGATCCTACTTCTTCTCCAACAATGATAGGAGACGAGTCTACCAACGCAAAATCTCAGCTAACCATTGAAGCCAGTCCTCCTACCCCTGATCTACCACCACCAACCTGTGATCCAACACCACCCACTTTCGATCCAACACCACCCATATTTGATCCATCAGGACCCACCTTTACCCCTGATCTAACACCACCAACCTGTGATCCAACACCACCCACTTTTGATCCAACACCACCCATATTTGATCCAACAGGACCCACCTTTACCCCTGATCTAATACCACCAACCTGTGATCCAACACCACCCATATTTGATCCAACAGGACCCACCTTTACCCCTGATCTAACACCACCAACGTGTGATCCAACAACACCCACTTTCGATCCAACACCACCCATATTTGATCCAACAGGACCCACCTTTAATGGACCGACATCTCAAAAGCCCACAATAAATTATCTAGAAGTTCACATCAACCAACCCACTGAAGTCAGCGTAAACCACACTTTGAAAAATGCATTCATCACTTCTTCAGATAACCCATCCAATATGAACGAGACCAGCCCATCATGCCTCCCAGATACAGCTACTTTCCAAGTCAGTGTAAACCACACTTTGAGTGATGTATTCCCCAATTCTTCAGATAACCCATCCAATATGAACGAGACTTGCCCATCATGCCTCCCAGATACAGCTACTTTCCAAGTCAGTGTAAACCACACTTTGAGTGATGTATTCCCCAATTCTTCAGATAACCCACCCAATATGAACGAGACCAACCCTTCCTGCCTCCCAGATACAGCTACTTTCCAAGTCAGCGTAAACCACACTTTGAGTGATGTATTCCCCAATTCTTCAGATCCCTCAGATAACCCATCCAATATGAACGAGACCAGCCCATCATGCCTCCCAGATACAGCTACTTTCCAAGTCAGTGTAAACCACACTTTGAGTGATGTATTCCCCAATTCTTCAGATAACCCATCCAATATGAACGAGACCAGCCCATCATGCCTCCCAGATACAGTTACTTTCCAAACAAAAGTGCCTGTCAATAGCGCAGATGTCTACTCATGCTCCACAAAATATCTATTAGCAAATGAGTGTGTTATGGAACAACTAAGCCAACGAACAGAGAAACACTTCTGTCAGGAGCTGGAAACTATAATTGAAAGTTCTCTGAAAAACGTCATTGAAAAATTCAAGCAGGATATAGAAAGCTCACTGAAAACAGAGCTTGAAACACTGAGACATGAAGTTATGACTCTCCGCAGAGAAAACACAAGGTTGGTTCATCACCTAAACCACCAACCTATTTCAAGTAATAAGAAAAAAGAAAATGGGGAGGTGATTGACAGCCCACGAGAAGCAATTCATCATGAATCTCCAGTTACACCACTTAACTTACCCACCCCTTCTCCAACACTCATTCCTCAAAACAAAGCATGCCCAGGACAGCATCATAATGTTAAAAGCCAAAAGGACATTAGCAGCAGTGTAGGAAGAAGATTAGGACCAAATAAAACATTCCCAATTGAAGTAAAAATTAGCAATCGATTTGGAAATCCATCAATCCTATCTACACAAGCAGATTCCGAAACAGCAACCTCAGAAGAAGATGACAGGGCACGTAAACTCCAATGTCACTTGACACAAGATTCTGCTGACCACCTACTGCAAGACAACGAGCAATGGCACCAACAACGCCGTCGTACTCGACCACAGCCACATCCTAATCGTCACATTCCTCACAACACAACCAACATTATTATTATTCCACCCAGCTATGGTAAAGCACGCCAAACTGTGGATATCAACAACAAGGTGCTTTACACTTTTTGTTCAAAGCATAACACGTCTTTCATAAACAACACACCCTTTTTCACATCTAAGTCAGGTGCGCCAAAAAAACTGCTATACAGAGATCAGGTACACACTTCTAAACTAGGGACCAGCTACCTAGCCAAAAATTTAAAGTTTCCTCAGAGGACACACCAGAAACACACACATTCATTCACCAGGGACACACATTATACACTTAACTTAGTAAACCCAGGCACAACAGCTCATAACCATCAATCACCGTCCTCAGCTCACAAGCAAGTATCTAGAAAAGCTACATTTAAGCCCACCTCCCACGCTAACCTTTATGACCAAATGTATCCGCCACTACCCACACAACAGTCCAGCCAGCTGCTAACTGCACAACAGACACCACTGGACAGATGGACAGATTGGACTACAAGTAACACCCATTCACTTAATCGCAACGCAGGAACTACAGCAAGAAAATGGGAGTTCTCTCACCCCGTCTCCACCCGCACAGAACGGAATTCTCACAATTCATCCGTTTTACGGCAACTGACTCAATATAGTCCAGAAATATTAATGCAGGCTCTTCAGATGTCTATAAACGGCTCTACGGAACAAGATTAAAACCAAGCAACTTAAAACTGTTTTTTTTTTAAAAACAAGTTTGCAGTGTAACATTCGACCTGACGCGTTCTCTTCGGAAGCACTTTAATGACCTTTGTCCTGAGATAAAAGACATAGCTGAGTATCAGCGTAGAACTTTTAGCTGTCACTTTTGGATGTTAATAATTTTTATTTTTTATTTTATTACATTGTCTGTTTAAACATTTCTTTCTGTTCGTCAGAGCAGGGCGTATCTAAATTTGTTTCCGATTTAGTAATAACTCTATCGTATTAATACTATTGTTTTCTTATTATTATTATCTCTGTGCTTATTCCTCTCATTCCTACGCTCACCATTCTCTTTTAAATCTCTTTTACATCTTTTATACATCTGCACCTTCGTTTTTTCATATTGAGGAAAATTAGGAAATCCACACAAAACTAACTAAGTCACAGCGTGGACCTTTAACTGTCCCGGAAGGATTAATTCTCTACATTGACTGTGCTTGAAGTAAAAATATTCCTTTTTGTTCGGAACAGACTGTATTTTAAGATAAAAACCACACTTTTTGCAGAGATTAAGATACTGTAAACAGTGTCCACGGACTCTAGCAGTGCATATTTTATTACTTGTCTACAATTTTGTATAAACCATTGTGTACCAATTTTATTGCTTCTTACTCATTCCTACTCCCCTCATTATTTCTTTCCTATTGACTATTATCATGTCCGAGTGCAAAAACTCTAATCAAAATATAGGCAATACCACTAATTCATGGCTTAAACTATCAGGGCTTAAAATTGGTCATTTAAACATTTACCACCTGCTAGGTAAGCTTTCTGAAGTCTCCACCTCCCTCCAACAAAACTTCCACATATTTGGTTTTTCTGAAACCCGTCTCAATGACAAAACTACAGATGACGAAATTAGGATTGATGGATTCACCACCATTCGCAGGGATCCTAACAGACAACATGAAACAGGGCTAGTCATATACATCTCAACATCTCTTCAGTACAGACGCCGTGATGATCTGGAACATACTGGCATTGAATGTTTATGGCTGGAAATAAAACTCCCCAACCTGACCCCCGTTCTAATTGGTTACCTGTACCGAAACCCTAGCTCTTCTGCTGTATGGTTTGACACATTCTCACGAATGATGGACAACGTTTGGGCTTCTTCGAAGGAAATTATTCTACTGGGGGATTTCAATATTGACCTTCACAAACCGAACAACACGTGGAATGATATCACCATCTCATACAACCTCATACAGTTAATCAATCATCCCACGAGAGTAACAGACTCATCATCTACACTAATTGATCATATCTATACGACCTGCCCAGAAAACATTATAGAATGCACAGTCCCACAGACATCATTAAGTGACCACTATCCTATTTGCTGTACCTGGACGAGAAAGGGGTTTAAAGCACCTAAAACGGAACACATCACAGTCCATTACAGGAATTTCAAAAACTTTAACATTCAATTATTCCTACAAGACCTACAAATATCCCCTCTCTCATACGTGTACCAACTTCATTCAGAAGAAGCCATAACATACTGGACACAAACTTTCAACAACGTATTCGACAAACATGTTCCTATAAAGCAGGTTCGGGTCAAAAACATCAGAAAGACCCCATGGATAACCAACGAAATACTATCAACAATGAGAGAGCGGGACGAAGCACATAAGCTCAAAGATTTCAGCAGGTATCGGATGCTTAGAAACAAAGTACAATATCTCATTCGTCAGGAAAAGAAACTACATTTCAGAAAGATGATTCAAGACAAAGCAAACAGCAAAGAAGTCTGGGCAGCCATTAGAACACTAACACACAAATCAAAGTCAATAAACTCTTTACCAAAAAGCTGCTCCCTCACGGCAACTCATTTTAGCAACCACTTCAAAACAGAAATTAGCCTTCTAAAGTCGACACTAAAGCCAATGGACTGCAATATTAGTAAATTGACAGCCTTCTGCAACACTGAACACACCACAACAGATCTAAGACATATTCCTTTTCTAACAGTACATGAAGTTCTCAAATATATCTTGGCATTAAAAAACAACAATTCATCTGGGCTTGATGGTATCAGCAATAAGATTCTACGTTACGCTGCGCCCATCATTTGCGACTCCTTAACCTATGTATACAACCAATGTATTGCACACAACTACTTCCCCACAGCATTTAAATCTGCCAAAGTGTACCCCCTCTATAAATCTGGCTCACATAGCGATCCCAACAGCAACAGACCAATATCCCTTCTATCATCTCTTTCAAAACCACTAGAGAAACACATTTACAACACCACATTTCAACACTTAACAACAAACAAACTGCTCATTGATAGCCAGTCAGGTTTCAGACCCAAACATTCCTGTCACACAGCGCTCACCAAAATGGCAGACAACTGGCTGTCGAACATAAATGATGGAAAATTATGTGGTGCTGTTTTTGTCGACTTCAAGAAAGCATTTGACATGATTGACCACACTATCTTGGTTCAAAAGCTGGAAACCCTCAGAATAGGCTCTAATCCACTAAACATCATCAAATCATTCCTGGCAGATCGACAACAGTTAGTGCTTCACAACAACTCGGCATCAGATTTCTCGAAGGTAGTTACAGGAGTACCGCAGGGCTCTATTCTTGGGCCCCTACTCTTCGCAATGTTCATCAACGACCTGCCACTACATCTAAAAATATTCAACTTGTGACCTCTTTGCAGATGATTGTACTATCTACACTAGTGACAATGACTGCGTGGCACTTGAAATGACTCTTCAAAGCGATGTAGACAATCTAACAAAATGGAGTAATATGAATCGTATGCCAGTAAACACAACAAAAACGAAATCTATGTTGATTACCACCAGACAGAAACTCCTAAGCTGCACCAAAAGATCGCTACAGCTACACGCGGAATCAATACAAATTGAACATGTAACAGAACACAAAGTTCTGGGGATCACGATTGACCAGCACTTAACGTGGAACTCCCATGTACGGAATTTAACCAAACACATAGCACAAAAGACGTACCAGCTAGCCAAAATAAAACACTTCTTAGACGCAGACACTAGACTATTGTTCTACACCTCACATATACAGACACATCTAGATTACTGTTCTACACTATGGGATTGTTGCCCTGCTTCCACCTCGAAGAGACTGCACTCCCTGCAAAAGAGAGCAGTGCGTCTGATCACCGATAATCGCACGACACCACACACAAGGACAGGAAAAGAACCCAAAATACTGTCGCTAAAAAAACGTCTTCTCTACAACAAAGCCAAGCTGACTCACACAATTCTATCTAACAATGCCCCGTCGTACCTAAGATCATTGTTTCAAACCAGTAGAAGGGAGGGACAACGATTACATCAGTTACGTCTGCCCAAACCTAGGATCGACCTGTTCAAAAAGAGTCTAGCCTACTCTGGTGCCTACTTATGGAACAGCCTTCCACACCACCTAAAAAGCCTTCCTACACAATATTCTTTTAACAAAGCACTTTTCAAACACTTCCTCAACACTGATTATCTACCCCCATAGAAACAGTATTTGCCTGTCAACATCTCATCCATAGGTCAACATTTCTTTTCCTCTTCCGCTCATTTTTGTGTGTGAATAATTTGTTTTATATCCATGTAATATCATTATTATATTCACTTTAAAATATTATTATATAATGTAATGTATGTGTGAATGTACCCACATAATACTGTACTTTAGAAATGTGAGTCGTGAGAATGTACCCGCATACCAAAAATACAGATTAATTGTAGACGGATTGACCGCATGAGTGAGTGTCGGTATACAGAATTTATTTATTTTTATTTATTGTTTTATTTATTTTATTTTATTATTACTTTTTTCCCCCATTTACTAGCTTGTTTGTTTCAAAAAAAAAAAAAAAAAAAAAAAACCCTACTCATTTTTTTTTTATTATGCTTGCATACTGTAAATGAATGCTGTTATGGTAACTTTATAATGTTGCATGCCTTTAAATTAATGCTTAAAGCATCATGTGGGAATGAAAGGATATAGTATGCAAGATTAATGAGAGTGGAAGGGCAGAATGTTAGACGGGCCTGCGCGCCCAATTCTTTACCCTTCGAAAATAAAGTTCGTTCGTTCGTTCGTTCGTTCTAACTATCTACCTAGTCTGATTCTGCTCTTGAGTTAGGGAAGGCAAAGACAGAAGGAGAGGAACTGGTTACCCCACCTCATGATGATGGACCTAGTATTGTGAAGGGTTACAACATTCCCTCCCTACGGCAGTATCTGCTATAGGACTCAAAGCTGCTCACCTTTCGCATACACTCACAAAACACACGGAGTCCCTAGTCATTCAGTAGCAGACTATTCAAATGTTTCACGAGTTCTTATAACACACCATCTGATTATGCCTCAAATCACATTACTAATTTACTGTATGAGGAATTCGATTTTTGTCAATCTTATTATGTGTGTTTTTTTTTTTTTTTCCTCATTTAATTTTTTATCTTATTTTTTTTAATTACATTTATTTTTAAAACATACTTTGATTATGATGAATATTACAAATGTATGATGTTATATTACTTTTTAATGATAAATGCCAAAATAATGCTTGCAGTAAATGGGGAGGTGAAAGGATACAGTACGCATGATAAGAGAGAGAGAGAGAGAGAGAGAGAGAGAGAGAGAGAGAGAGAGAGAGAGAGGAAGGGCAGAATGTTAGACGGGTCTACGTGCCCAATTCTTAACCCTTTGAAAATAAAGTTCGTTCTTTCGTTCGTTCGTTCTCCAGTGTCTTCTTATCATCTCTTGTTCCACTGACGCGTGTCTGAATGTTGTAATCAGTTCCATATTAGTGATCTTATCATCTCTTGTTCCACTGACGCTTGTCTGAATCTTGTAATCAGTTCCGTATTAGTGATCTTATCATCTCTTGTTCCACTGACACGTGTCTGAATCTTGTAATCAGTTCCATATTAGTGATCTTATCATCTCTTGTTCCACTGACGCGTGTCTGAATCTTGTAATCAGTTCAATATTAGTGATCTTATCATCTCTTGTTCCACTGACGCGTGTCTGAATCTTGTAATCAGTTCCATATTAGTGATCTTATCATCTCTTGTTCCACTGACGCGTGTCTGAATCTTGTAATCAGTTCCATATTAGTGATCTTATCATCTCTTGTTCCACTGACACGTGTCTGAATCTTGTAATCAGTTCCATATTAGTGATCTTATCATCTCTTGTTCCACTGACACGTGTCTGAATCTTGTAATCAGTTCCATATTAGTGATCTTATCATCTCTAGTTCCACTGACGCTTGTCTGAATCTTGTAATCAGTTCCATATTAGTGATCTTATCATCTTTTGTTCCACTGACGCTTGTCTGAATCTTGTAATCAGTTCCATATTAGTGATCTTATCATCTCTTGTTCCACTGACGCGTGTCTGAATCTTGTAATCAGTTCCATATTAGTGATCTTATCATCTCTAGTTCCACTGACGCTTGTCTGAATCTTGTAATCAGTTCAATATTAGTGATCTTATCATCTCTTGTTCCACTGACGCTTGTCTGAATCTTGTAAATCAGTTTCATATTAGTGATCTTATCATCTCTTGTTCCACTGACGCTTGTCTGAATCTTGTAATCAGTTCCATATTAGTGATCTTATCATCTCTTGTTCCACTGACGCTTGTCTGAATCTTGTAATCAGCTCCATATTAGTGATCTTATCATCTCTAGTTCCACTGACGCTTGTCTGAATCTTGTAAATAAATCAGTTCCATATTAGTGATCTTATCATCTCTTGTTCCACTGACGCTTGTCTGAATCTTGTAAATCAGTTCCATATTAGTGATCTTATCATCTCTAGTTCCACTGACGCGTGCCTGAATCTTGTAATCAGTTTCTTATTAGTGATCTTATCATCTCTAGTTCCACTGACGCGTGTCTGAATCTTGTAATCAGTTCCATATTAGTGATCTTATCATCTCTAGTTCCACTTACGCTTGTCTGAATCTTGTAATCAGTTCCATATTAGTGATCTTATCATCTCTAGTTCCACTGACGCGTGTCTGAATCTTGTAATCAGTTCCATATTAGTGATCTTATCATCTCTAGTTCCACTGACGCGTGTCTGAATCTTGTAATCAGTTCCATATTAGTGATCTTATCATCTCTTGTTCCACTGACGCGTGTCTGAATCTTGTAATCAGTTCCATATTAGTGATCTTATCATCTCTAGTTCCACTGACGCGTGTCTGAATCTTGTAATCAGTTCCATATTAGTGATCTTATCATCTCTTGTTCCACTGATGCTTGTCTGAATCTTGTAATCAGTTCCATATTAGTGATCTTATCGTCTCTTGTTCCACTGACGCTTGTCTGAATCTTGTAATCAGTTCCATATTAGTGATCTTATCATCTCTAGTTGCACTGACGCTTGTCTGAATCTTGTAATCAGTTCCATATTAGTGATCTTATCATCTCTTGTTCCACTGACGCGTGTCTGAGTCTTGTAATCAGTTCCATATTAGTGATCGTATCATCTCTTGTTCCACTGACGCTTGTCTGAATCTTGTAATCAGTTCCATATTAGTGATCTTATCATCTCTAGTTGCACTGACGCTTGTCTGAATCTTGTAATCAGTTCCATATTAGTGATCTTATCATGTTGCTTTAATTCTTGTATTCTTTATGAAAAGAAATTTGTATGCATATTTACAGATAACCGTTGAGTTCCTGACAATGTTTATCAACATCGCAGACCAACTTTTAAGTGCTGTGATGAATGATCCAAACATTGGCCACACCAATGTTTCCAAAGATTCCATTTATGACAAAGAATACCAGAATAAAAGTCAGCTTATCTACAATGCCATTTACATACTAAAAGGTAGGTTTCCAAAAAAAAAAAAAAAAAAAAGGAACATTGAGGCGCGAATGAAAAAAAAAGTAAAATTTAAAAGTTACTTTATAGCTTTGAAAATAACTGTTACAACGCGTCGTTGATTCAATCGCAATAGAACAATGGTTTACGGCACCCTTTATGCGTTTTAAAACGGTGGCTATCAGCTCTTCTCTCCTTTTTAGAACAGTGGTTTTCCCCCTTCTTTCCTATTTAGATCAATGGTTTTCCCCCTTCTTTTCTATATAGAACAATGGTTTTCCCCCTTCTGTCCTATATAGAACAGTGGTTTTTTCCCCCTTCTTTCCTATTTAGAACAGTGGTTTTTCCCCTTCTTTCCTATTTAGATAAGTGGTTTCCTCCCCTTCTTTTCTATTTAGAACAATGACTTTCCACCTGGTTTATCTAGAAGGGGCAGTAAAATGGAACAATTCAGCCACCCTCTGCCCTATCGAGAAGATAAAACCGTCATCCACAACAAGTACAACTACCAGCGGAAGAAGGAAGGTGATATATACCAGTGGTTCTCAACGTGATACGTGCTATATTTCTAGAGGGCCATAGTAAAATGGTAAAGCACCTTTTTCCAGCTAATAGCGACTATTTCGGGGCGGGCACAGAAGTAAATGCGGCTTAGAATGGGGCAATGAGCAAAAAAGAAAAGGTTGAGAAACCCTGATCACTGACAAACAACATTTTTCTTTCTTATATAAGAATAAGTGTTCTTAGGTCAGTTTCTTGCGCTGATTTCAAATTTGAAATCCGTTTATCTCTATCACATCGGGTTCTTAAGATATTTGTGAATAAATATATTTTTGGGAAACCGTTATTTGCTCCGTTTCATTTTTACTATATAACTTTATTAAAAATTAATAAAATGCAAAATAATTCTACTTTTTATACTGCTAAAAGATGCATGACATATGTTACGCTATTTTTCAAATAGTTACTGTATTTTGAAATAATTCTGAGCGAAATATGGCTTCTAGAAGTTGTAGAAATTCGGCTGATCTGTTCTGTTACGTGTGCGGATATTTTACCAATCGTGTTCACCAGAAAAACTTTACACAATTACTAAAGAAAGCATATGAACTTTATTTCGATTCAAAAGTTGATGATGCAAATAAATCTTGGAAGCCAAATGCAGTTTGTTCGACTTGTCCAAATACATTGGCAGGTTGGTTACGAAAATCGCCGAAGCATAAGTCGATGCCTTATGGAGTGCCAGTAATATGGCGTGAACCGACAAATCACGCTACTGATTGTTACTTCTGCTTGACAAATATCCATGGTTTCACTTTTAAAACTAGAAAGTCTGTGGTTTATCCAAATATTGAATCGGTTTAGAAACCAGTGCCTCATGATCCAATCACGTATCCGATCCCAGTTCCACCAGAACAATATCCGTTGGACGTGAATGAACCATCAGAAAGTGATACTCAACGAATGGCGACTTTTCATCGACTCTTCCAAGACTAGTCTAAAAGCCGTGTTATTGCATAACGGAAATTTAATTTCATCAATTCCAGTCGCCTACTCTGTTCATATGAAAGAAACTTATGACAATATGGCTATACTTTTGGCAAAAATAAAGTACAATGACTACCAATGGCGGATTTGTGGAGACCTAAAGGTCATTGCAATTCTCACGGGCATGCAGACCGGGTATACTAAATTTTGTTGCTTCCTATGTGAATGGGACAGCCGCAACAGACAGGAACATTATGCAAGAAAGGTGTGGCCTATCAGGGATCGTATGCAGCTCGGGCATAAAAATGTAATACACGAGCCATTAGTTAACAAAGACAGCATCATTTTACCACCGTTACATATATAGTTATGGCTCATGAAGAATTTCGTAAAAGCGTTAGATAAAACGAGCAAAGCTTTCTCTTATCTTCGAGAAAAGTTTCCGCAAGGTAGCGATGCAAAGATAAAGGAAGGTATCTTTGTAGGACCTCAGATTAGGAAAGTTATTGCAGACAAACAATTCGAGAACTTGTTACATGGTAGTGAACTTCGCGCATGGATGGCATTCAAATCGATCGTCGATAACTTTCAGGGAAATCACAAATCTGTCGACTATGTGCATATTGTTAAGCAGTGCATAGATGCATACAGAATTATGGGCTGTAACATGTCCCTCAAAATCCATTTGCTCGATTCGCATCTTAACTTTTTCCCTGACAACATTGGCGAAGTCAGTGATGAACATGGAGAACGATTCCATCAAGATATCGCCGTAATGGAGTCACGTTATCAAGGACAGTGGAGTGTGACCATGCTTGCCAATTATTGTCGGGTGCTTCATCGCGATGTACCACATGCCATTCACCGACGAAAGTCGACTGCAAAGAAATTAAAGCCTACATAACTGTTATACTTCTTGTACGAATGATGTTGTAATACTGTATGCGTTGTTAAAAAACTTCAATTGCGTATTTCTAGAGATCCCGACCTGATATAGAAAAACGGTTTGCAGATTTAAAAACAGCGCATTAAAACTGACCAGAAAAACATAGAAATGTTAGAGAAAGAAAAAAAATTTTTTTTGTTAGCCAGTGTATAATTTAAACAGATATGACCCAATCCACCAGCTTAATAGACACCAGCAGACCATCATTTTCCGCCTGAGAACTGGCCACTGCAGATTACTAGACCACCGCTATCGCCTAATGATATCTTATATGATTGAACGTCCACACGGAACCGGAATCTAGAGCCCTAAACAACATAAAAATTGCCCACCCACGATGACCCACGTCGCCTAACCCGGCCAGATGGTGCTGAGCTCAGGCAGAAGTTATGGGACTACCGCGCTGACCAGGAAAAGTATATGGACTTCGTCCTGTCGACAGGCTTGCACATTTAGCATGACTAAAAATGAACGCAGAAGAAGGACAATGACTTTCCACCATTTACTGGACAGTGGTTTTTCCACTGTGATGACAGTCATAATTCAGTCCTTACATTTTTCTGCGACTAGCCTTGCTTCCCTGTACTGCGCCATTCTTTTCTCTTCTCATCCGGTCATTATCTTGCTCTTCGAATCCATCTACCGATGATTATCTTTTTCTCGGATTGACCAGCTTGTCACATTCCTGACCTGTTTCTCTTTTCTTTGTGGCCGGCGGCGTTTAGCAAAGTCAGAGACCAATGTCACCTTGATTTGTTTTCTTAAGACGCCAGTGATAGACGTATTAAGCCTCTATCCCAACACTAGATTGCATAATTACTTCCGCTCAGCAGGTGAATGGGTCTCGTTGCAGTAGAAGAGATGGTAATTTAAGAGATAACGTGCGAGAGACGTGCAAAAATACGGCCCAACCTTAAGGTTATCCACTGCAAGAACGTATGACTGCTTCGTGCAGGTTTCCTCACATGGACCAATAGCAGAGGTAACCCCAGGCTTCATATAGAACAAGGAATGGATGATAATAACACCATGGTATAATATGTATTTTACCAACATTTGTAATTAAAATGTGTATGTATATGTCTATTGTCGTATAGTAGGGCTATCTTTATCGCTCTCTATCTTTTCCAACATCTTTCTTATTTCATTTTCACCCACATTTTGGTCTTTCATCGTTGGTCAAGTAATCTTTCAATAACCTTATCTTTCGGAACCCCACATTTCCTCGTTAGAAATCTTGTGGAACACCAGCTTGGTCATAAACAACTTCTTTGATATCTAAGTCCCCGTGTAAATATCGTTAGACATGCCACCTTGGAATATTGATTATTTTGGAAGACGTCCGGCTGATACAACATGGTAGTATTTTCATGGCTCAGCCGCTATTTAAACAAACGCCGGTCGCCGCCTCGCAATACAATAGCATCCGCGACAATGGACTCAGGCGACAACGGACTCGGGACGCACACCTGAATTATTGCTACCAGATGGAAAAAAAGAGCACGACAATGGCAGAGAGATTAAAAGACTGCAGTATGCAAGATAATCAAACAGAAATTACGCGAAAAGCGACATTGGACAACTGGAGTTGGGACAGGAGAAGGCGTGTGATTTTTTTTGTTAAACCGGCCAATCCGAAAACACAGGGTTGTCACGCAAACGAACCCATAGCACGCTTTTGAAGTTGGTGGCGAAAACCCCCACCTCTTTTGGCCAGGGACAGTCGCTGACAGGGCGCGAAAGATGTACAAATGGTCACAATATGGAGGCCTAGCGATTGGTTTAGAGGCGGAGTTTCACGTCACATGCAAGATTTGGGAACATATCGGCGATTCAGGAATATAATCTACCGATAAGCTCATCTGTGGTCAGTACGAAATTTTCATCAGTGTGGCGTAGAATACTTTCCCAAAAAGCATAGCCTGCTATTAATTCAGTGTGGATCATCATCTCATCTCAACCCGTCATGGGTCGTAGGGGTGCCATGGTGGAAGCATCACCAGACATGGCCCTCCACTGCTCTCTATCCTCAGCAATGCGTACAAGTGTGGAAAAACCGTGCCCTGCCCATTCTTTGATGTTATCAGCCCAGGATTTTCTTAGCCTTCCTCTTCTCCGTTTACGTTCAACTGTTCCCTGGAGGATCGTTGTCGAAAGGGAGTCATGACGAGTTACATGCCCAAACCAGACCCTTCGTAGTTTTACTCAGTGAAAGTCTAGAACTCCTCTGTGCTCTTTGATTTCGAAACGCGGGCATTCTGAAGAGAAACCCGCTAGCAGAGCTAAAGTCTTGGATGTCGGCCACCAACTTCAGACGAGAGACTCTGATAGTCTGAATCGTAATATATATATATATATATATATATATATATATATATATATATATTATATATATATATATATATATATATATATATATATATATATATATATATATATATATATATATATATATATATATATATATATATATATATATATATATATATATATATATAATATATATATATATATATATATATATATATATATATATATATATATATATATATATATATACTGCTGTTTTCTTAACCCCGCCATCAGAAAGTCAGAATTTGAATAGTCTAGAGCGCAGTCCGAGATATATATATATATATATATATATATATATATATATATATATAATATATATATATATATATATATATATATATATATATACTGCTGTTTTCTTAACCCCGCCATCAGAAAGTCAGAATTTGAATAGTCTAGAGCGCAGTCCGAGAACCATTTTTCTTGTTGGAAGTGTTTAGAAGTGATTCGTGGAGATTTTCGTTCTGAATTTTCTGGTAACAGGAAAATAGTGCAAAGGATTTAAAAGTGGTGATAGCATTTAAACACTTTTACTTCTCTTAGATTTTTTCTCGCTAGTAAGACCTATTAAATAAAATAACACGCAGCGATTTTTATACCAGTTATTCAATTAAAATGTTAGTCCACCACCCGACCGCTAACTCACTGAGATGAGACGGTAATTATGTTTACAGTGTAGACGGACGCGACACTTAACTCCTCAGGAGAGAGATATAAACTCAACTGTTAAGCAGACGGGACCGTATAGGCGTTATACGACTGATAGCGGGAGTATAGAATACATGTTTGTGTTCATTTGTAATTTGTTATTATAGCGTCTATTATTTTTAAATGCCATACGACAAACGAACATACACCGACAATTTAAAAGCTATTTAATGACAGGCGATTATTGTTGTAGGTGGTGCGTATGAAAAATTAAATAATAATTAACACCGTACGTTGACCGCCAGCCGCGAGCAGGGGTGGGTGAGTTATCATAAACTTGGTCCGACCCAGATTAGCGGCCAGCGACGTATGCGAGCGTGTAGGCGTAGGGAAACACCGTGTGTCTTTTGAACTTAGTCAGTACTGACAGAGAGGATGAGAGATCGTCTTGTCCCCGTCGGTATATATATATAGAGATATCTACATAGAATGGTAGCATTTTTTCCCACAAATGTTCTCTTATATTTTTCGCAAACCTGATCTCAAGGTCGACCAGCGGTCTTTTACTTTTCTGGCTCGTTATCCATTTCATTTATAAGCGTATTCGCCAATGATATTGGATGACAATAAATATAAATACTGGACTTACAAAATCCAGATTACCATTTTACCAGCCCACAGTGGTGTGTACATGTAACATTAGTATTGTTCCCCGAATCTGACACAGAGTTGGGCGACAGAAGAACCATCATCATCATATTTTAACATTTTTTTTAGCAGCCTGACGTATCCCAATACTGGAAATATTCCCCTCTCTAAAGGGTAAACCTCAAGGATTCTCACATTTCCAACTATTGGTAGGAACACCTATATCCAGATAGAAGCACCATATTCGGCGTTCATCTCACTAGTTTTATTTTGGGATGAACTGGGGCCAATTTGGATTGTCGACAGCTAGGGCTGACAGTGTAATGATAGTGAAATAGGAATTATGTTCATGGAATAATTCTGTTACCAACGGATACCACAGACCTACTATATGAGCCAATTAGGTAAGAGTGTGAGAAGTGGCCATTGTGCGAGAGAGTGTGTGATGATTTTCTTGTTTTGCTGGGAATTATTCATAAATCTGATTGTCTAAATTTTGTTTACTTTACTTGGTCTTATAGTGTACCAATATTGTTTTATTCTGTAACCTATTGCTAACCTTCAACCTTTTGGTTAATAATTTTGGGTTTTTCTCTCCATACGGGGAAGGCGAACCTCTCTTCTTTATTTTCTTTGTATGTAAATGATTTCTTGATATCTTTTAGATAATTGGTGTTGTCATGTTTAGTGATAATAAACTACAAAGAAACTTAACTTTGTGTGTTGGTCATACCCATACCCATTTATCCTTAGTTTTTCACGTTTGTGTGTCATTGTTGTCACATATTGTTGTGTGTGTGTGTGTAGAGTAACCTGTTCTTTCATTAGACAGGGAGACAAAGACTGTCCTGTAATAAAGCATAGTTGTATGGGATGGAAATTAATATAGAAAAAAGCAAGATATTGGTGAATAGCCATAAGAAACATGTTGCGACCAACATTACGTTAAATGGGCAAACGTTAGAAGAAGTTAACACCTTTAAATATCTCGGGTCCACTATATGCAGTGATGGAAGATCAATTAAAGAAATCAAGACAAGACTTGAGATGGCCTCAGCTGCCATGACAAGGTTGAATGTGATCTGGAAAAGTAACATCAGTTTTCCTGTGAAGATCAAATTATACAAATCACTTGTATTATCTATTCTCTTGTATGGGTGTGAGAGCTGGACACTCACTGCAGATACGGAGCGAAGGATTCAGGCTTTCGAGCATAAATGTTATAGAAGAATTTTGCGCATTTGCTATAAAGAGCACAAAACAAATGTCTATGTTAGAGAGAAGATAAACACCTATGCAGGCCACCAAGAACCACTTTTGTCAACAGTGAAACGTCGAAAGCTTGCCTGGTTTGGGCATGTAACTCGTCATGACTCCCTTTCGAAAACGATCCTTCAGGGAACAGTCGAAGGTAAACGGAGAAGAGGAAGGCAGAGAAAATCCTGGGCTGATAACATCAAAGAATGGGCAGGACACGGTTTTTCCACACTTGTACGCATTGCTGAGGATAGAGAGCAGTGGAGGACCCTGTCTGCTGATGCTTCCACCATGGCACCCCTACGACCCATGACGGGTTACGGGCTGAGATGAGATGAGTTGTACGGATGAGAGAAACCTGCTCACTCCAGAGACATATCTTTCCCTCAACCTACCACCTGTGAAATATATTTTCTATACATTCTCGTGTATCTGTCAACTCACTGTTTTCTCGCTACTCTCTACTTCTTCATTTCTCACGAGTGCCTGAAACATACCTTTATGTATGCATAATTTACTTATTTTTTTACTATTATTTATCATGTTGTTTACTTAGTTCACAATTTCTGTTCTTTATCTTGTTGGCCATTTGTCCCTGACGGAGGAATTCAGGCCCTGACGTAGGTTTTTTCTTCTTCTTGTCTCTTGTCCTTGTAAGACGCATTAACTCTTCCACCCTTTCCACTGTAATATAACAGTGGCTTATTTAGAGCAAAGATGGCGGGAAGATGCTAAGTATCAAGCAACAGCTCCCGTCCGCTAATTTCTGTTATTTGTGTTATGTACCTGGGAAGTTTAATTGTGTCATGCTTATACACGTTATATTACATAATCTTAGTAATGTTAGTTTAACTTTTTAAGAATATCTGCAATATTATTTAGAACATTTTATTATTATACAGGGTGTCCGAAAAGTTACTGTGCACTTGAATCTACTGCAAACTAGAATAGCGGTTTTGATGTGAGAGTTGTCCGTTCTACCCTGCAGAAGGTCTTCGACAATATGAAGAAGCGTGTTCAGGCATGTCTTGAGGCCTATGGTGGACATTTCCAACATCTGCTGTAGAAGAAACTGCTGCGTTGTTCGATGTACTTTACTGCACAGTAACTTTTAGGACACCCTGTATATGAGGGGGTCGAAATGGCATAGAGGTATGGCGTCCGCCTCTAAGTCCAAAGGTACCGGTACCGGGTTCGCTCTCAGGATAGGGAATATAACTGATGAAATTTTTTTTTCAGAATCAGGGGTTCCTAATGATGTCATACTCTCCCTTGATCTCTTGGGTAGTGAGATCGGATGCTTAGTTAGATCGGAGGACCCATGTTTAAGTTGGGCACGTTAAAAATCTCTCATCAGTTGAAAATCGTAAAGAGTAGGTCATACGGCCGCTGCCTTGGCAAAATTAAAAAATACATTTAGGAAACCCATCAATCACCAAAATATTTATACAATGTTTGATTCCTGTATACACACATTGGGATCCTCGCTGGTGCTACGGAGTTCGTGCCCTGTGCTGAGATCTTCCTTGTGTGATCTAAGGGAGGAGGTCGGAGCGCTAGATGGAGTTTTTCGTGTGCAATGAAGATGGTAATTAAAACCAAATGAGACTGAGATACCATCTGTTCAACAAACTGACAATCAACGGACAGAAGTGTATCTATATGATGGCAGGAAAAAATAAGAAGGTTGAAAATGTACGTAACAACTGTCGGTTCCATGACAGAAGCAGGGCCTTCTCCAACACAGTTGAGGGAGAAATTGTATGGTGACAAGAGAAGCCTGAGACGGACAGCCAGCTTTATACGAGAGATGGATGTGGTTGTTTGAGAGCGAATGACGAAAAAAAGAAAAGAAATTCTAATCAAGATCCCCAGTCTTCTAAACGTGCTGCAGACGATGAAATGGTAAGATGTTGGTTTTATTTCTTCCCATGTCATTGTCTTGACAGGTATATGCCTACTAGCTCTTAACTGTATGAAACTCTAACGATAACGTCTGCTAATTTTAATAGCTTGTCTGTAAACTTGACTTTCTATCGCATGATTTATTTGTTTCCTTTTTTATTCCCTTAAGATATTTGAATAAGTTGTACATCTTTACGTTTTTTATGTCATTCTACTCTAGTGTCCATAATTGTGGCCATCACTGCAGCATGTATTATTACGCTCCTAAATACTTTTCACACGATGGTGTCATTTAGGTAAGTCAAATGTAGTTCTAATTATACAGGACATTGTTTTTAAATAAACATAAACATTTGTTTTTAAATAAACATAAACATACGAATGACTACAACAACTTGGAAAAATATCCGTGCTTGGGATAATGAGAAACTAATTAACCATGGAAAATACATAAATCAGAATGTTCAATTCAAATGTCAAGTCAGTCCTATTGTATGGCTCTGAAACATGGAGAATAACAAAAACAACAACCTACAAGCTACAGACTTTTATAAATGGATGCTTACATAGAATAGAAGGGTTTCAGTAGTATGACAAGATCACTAATGTGGAACTGCTGAGTGGAATTAGACAAGTGCCAATGGAACAAGAGATGAGAAGAAGACGATAGAGATGGATATGACACATGTTGAGAAAATCTATTGATAGCATTACCAGGCAGTCTGTCTTCTCGAGTCCCTCGGGGTAAGAGACGTAGAGAAAGACCAAAGGACACATAGAGAAGAGAACTGAATACAGTCATGCATTTTTTTCCTATTTCTTGACATTTACAGTTTACAGCATTTACAGTTTTGTTTATTAAGTATTAGAACATTCTGACTATATTTTTTAGCTTGTTTTTTCTCTATTACTGTTATTATCATTATTACTAATATTGCCACTGTTATTACGCGTATGTGGAACGGGATGTGGCTACCCTAAACTAGTGTGATATGAAGTATCGTGACAGGAGGATAGGAGGGTCTCAGGCACTTCAAATCCTGTGTTTCGGAGTTGGGAACATCAAGATGATGGGTATTAGAAGCACCCCACACTCGATGTTCTGCCTCAAGGAGACCGCCGGTTTTGCTGACCTTGACCATTGTGTCACTGCCAGAGCACCGTATGGTGCTTGCTATGTTGACCATTTCGGCACTTAACTTACTTACTTACTTACTTAGTCGTTCCCCTTCTACCGTGAGGTGTAGAGGTCAGCACTTAAACCACGTCTATTTTATTCTACGCCACACATACACACATAAGACATTGCACATACCTTTAGACTTTATAGGAATCTTTCAATTTCCATTCTTCTGTGATCAAACATTGCTTGAATATGTTACGCTAACTTTAATTTTCAGGAATAATCTGTTTGCCATATACAAAGGAGATTACAGCGTTATCCCTCCACCACCCAAAAAAAGTGCCGTTTCTTTATGTGTAAGTAACATATAAAACGTTGTCCATGTTGCTTATATACTTTATGGGACTACTTTGTATTCATCTCTTGATTATTACCTTCCCATTGATAGCGCTGTCTTATTCTTACTCGTTTGTCTTCCACTTTTTCCTGTCATGGTTTTATTGACTCTTGAAATCATCCACCCACTTCCAGAGATTCCCCTTGTGGTGAAACTTGTTGAGAACCCACTTCCAGAGATTCCCCTTGTGGTGAAACTTGTTGAGAACCCACTTCCATAGATTCCTCCTGTGGTGAAACTTGTTGAGAACCCAGCAATGCACACTAAGCTTAGAGAAGTCATTTGAGCCGCAGGCGTAATTCTTTGGATTTGACTTGGTTGACTGCATTGTGACGATACGGTTGTGCGATCTCAAGTCCACTTCGGAGGATTGCATTACCTTCACGTGCGGGTGATATTTTCTTATGTTTCTCTCCCCTGTCATTATTATGTGGCATATTTTATGCACCATTATTTACTCTCTATGCTGAATCTAGTAGGGAGAAGTCTCTAACACTCCACACCCCTACGGAAGTATTGACCACGGGACTATCTTTAATTTTCACATGTTTGCTTTGAGCCGATCCCAGACTGAACTGTAATAACGCCATGTAATTTGACCGTTCAGCGACTGATAAGTTTTCGCTTCATTCGTCTAGCCACATTTGATAGAGACGGTCATCTCTACTGATCCCTTTGAACGTGACGGTCCGTCACTGGATTCTAAGTGCTTAGCAACTATCCCTATGTTTGCACAAGACTGGAGATAATGAGGTAATCGCTTCCGATGTACGTTCTGTATCATGATTACAGATAAATATGTCTGGAAACTCAAAATTTGCAGACGATAGCATCGGGGCAGTATCAGTGCACAACATTTGTTTGTGAAGATAGCTCAAGATGCCGGCAGAATAATGGCGCAACGATATAAAGAGGTCACGCGTGGATATTACATTTAATATTTTGAAACACGTGTGGGTCTTTTTTTAATTTGAAGCACCCCTACCCACGAACTGCTGAAGAGATTCGATTGGATTGGTTGATTTGAGAGGCAGGAATATACAAGAAATTTCATTGGAAAATTAGGCGGAAACACAGCTGGAATTTCAACTGAGGATTATAAGATATAATGTAGTGAAATCAACGTCAGTACACACACTACAGAGCAAACGTCAGACTAGCGACCCCTAAAAGCCAGAAAGAAAAAGGAGACATTGGATTTAGCAATTCCACAACTATTAGCAACAGATCAAGTATTGGGCAACTTTGGAATTCACAAGTAAACATGCAATTTTAATACAAAACTGGAAATTTAGGACTTTGATCACAACTCATAGAGGAATTGAACAAACGTTTTTCAGGCCAGTGATTTTGCAGAACATCCTCCGTCAGAGAAATTAACTCTAATTTCCCAGACCAAGTCATAGAGAAATTAAACAAAAGTTTTCCCAGACCAGTGATTTTGCAGAACACCCGCCGTCAGAGGAATTAACTCTAATTTCTAGACCTAAGGAATTCGAAGCATCTAATACAGAGCTGTGTCCAGTCTAAATCTGTGGAAGGAGATTGTTTATTCCCGAAATTTTGGGGTAAATGTAAACAATTTATTTACTAATGTGAAATTTGACATGTTTCTTGCTAAGTGGTTATATGTGAGGCTGGCAACCTCAATATATGAAAACAGTATATGCATGAACCACTACTGCAAGAGTTGATGATTGTTTCTGACTAGGCGTGCGGAAACCCAACAACAGAGGTGACCCCAGGACTCCGACTAGAGCAGTAATGAGTGATGATTACATCATGTGTACCTCAAGTGTAGCATCTCATTTTTGAGATGTATGTAACTCGTTAATGTTAGTTCAGGCACAAATAATATTCTCACTGTCCAGACATATGTTACCCGTTAATCCTCAGAGTAATATTGGTGAATTTTAACCATCTTCTCGGAGTTACGTTGTGCGGGCTCGAGAATTAAATTCTTCTGAGAGTTTAACATTGGTGGGCGGACATCGGGAACGTGAGCCTGTTAGAGTGCTCCAAACAAATGTACTTAGCAGAGGGCACTTGTTATTCTATTTTTCTGAAGTTCGTGGTTACAAGCCATCAGACGATTTGTGTAACGCCGCTAGTGTGAGAGAAAAGTATCCACCCTAACCGCCTACAGTGGTCGAGAGTGTGGAGAAGGCCTTCGTCATCACAGAATTGATGAACCACAGCTGCAGGACTCAGCTAGAATTAAGTTTCTTGTAAAATAGGCGAAAGCAACAGACTTTTGATAAATCCTCACCTACGTCTCCGTGATGAAAACTTTTATCTAAATTTTACCAATCTTTCCATATTTATTTTAACTGTTAAAGACTAATTCATTATTTAAATTATTACATGTTGTTTTAAAAATAAACAATCATAGTCGCTTCAGTTTTTTTTTTAATATGTATTAAAGCAAACGTATGAGCGATAATATTTTATATATATATATATATATATATATATATATATATATATATATATATATATATATATATATATATATATATATATATATATATATATATATATATATAATATATATATATATATATATACAGTAGAACTCCATTTATCCGAACCCCATGGGACCGAGCATCGTTCGGATAATCAAATGTTCGGATAATTGGATTACATAATGTATCGAGTACATGTACACATATTTCTAAAAATAATTAACCATCACAAGGAAAATACACTATAAAACATATTTACTTGTACTGTAATAATAATACCCACACTGTATTAGATCACTGTATCACCAAAATTTTTTATTACACTGCAGTGCATGTACTACTTGTATTAATTATTTTTGTTAAGAAAGAGAAATGTTTTCAAAATAACATTACAAACGATTCAAAACCAGGCGCAACTTACGTATATATGTACTTGCACAGATGTAGCCCACTATTTAAAATAATGAGGAATCCTCTTTTGCACCAAACTGGATAGTCTCCTTTTGGCTGCTAAGTCCCGCATTCTCTTCAACAGCAGAAGCTGTGTAGGACAGCTGTCATCTTCTTGCTCGTACCAAGCCATCGTTGTTTCTAGTGCTATAAAGGCCTCTTCAGGACTTGGTCGACGTTTTGGTTTTTCTTCATAATCTACAAGTACATCATGTACTTCTGAGGAGTCTTCATCATCGGTCACTACGTGTATTTGGTTTTCTTCTTGCACAAAAGACAAAATTTCTTCGTCATTCAAAAACTGAAAACCAGAATCATTATCATCTTCTAGCCACATGTGTGCATCATCTTTGTCACAGTCCGAAAATCCGGGCATTGCTTGAAACAGTTCCACAACTTCATTTATACAATCATCATTTGTGTCCACTGCAGTAGTTTCATTTCCTCCTTTTTTCCCAAGCAATCTACTCCAAGCCTTGTTGAGATTATCTTGTGACAGGGTGGTCCAAGCATCAGCTAACATATAGCAGCAGTCTTTGAGATTAAGCTTTTTGGAAAACGCCACCACACTTTCTTCATCTTCAGCCAACAATAAACGACGCAGGACTTCCTTCTTGTACATCTTTTTAAGCTTTGCTATTACACCCTGATCCATTGGTTTAAATCAGTGCTGTTACATTGGGAGGCAGAAAAAATTACTTTAAAAATTTGCATCAACTGCATTCAATGTATCCTTCTCTGGATGAGATGGTGCATTATCCAGTAGAAGAATTACTTTTCCAGTTTTCTTTTTCTTGTTCTCTCAACCTCTTCACATTTGGGATGAACTGATTTGTATACCAATCAAGAAATATTTCACTATTCATCCAAGCACTCTTCTGTGCTTTGTAACACAATGGGAGACATGTCACATTCTTTAAACAACGTGGTTTTTTTTGGCTTTGCCGATCATTAGCACCGGTAAACGATGACTTCCACTGGCATTCGCGGCTACCAAAATTGTTACTCTCTCTTTGCACTTTTTAAACCCAGGGGCAGCTGCTTCGCGCTGAGATGCAAGTGATTTTTGAGGCAATGATTTCCAGTATAAGCCAGTCTCATCGGCATTATACACATCATCGAGTGAATAACCTTCTTCTTCCAAAAAAGCCAAGAATGTTTCTTTAAAATTTTAAGCGGCAGTTGCATCGCTAGATAAAGATTCCTCTTGAATCTCCAATTCTCGTATGCCATGACGAGATTTAAAGTTTCTTAACCATCCCTGGCTAGCCTTAAAGTCAGGAGGACCGTCAAGTTGATTGTTGAACTGAAGTGCCTTTTCACACAACAGAGAACCAGAGATAGGTTCCTCTTTGCTTCTTCTTTGCACAAACCATATATACAAAGCCTCTTCCAATTTCACATCTTTCGCATTTCTCATGGTTTTACGTTTCTTCGACCCATTTTCACTATCAAATTTCGATGCAAAACTCATAATTTTATCCTTGTTACTTTTGATGTCAGAGACGGTAGCTTTCCCAACATTGAAAATCCTCGCAAGTGAAGACACAGTTTCACCTTGTCCTAGTCTCTTGATAATTTCTGTTTTCGTTTCAATTGACAAAACATTGCGGTTCCTTTTATATGCTTTAGGCCTACTGGAAGATGCCATATCGCACAGAGAAATACTTGTACACCAAAATTATTCTGCTGTAGTAGCAGACACAATTATTTTAAGTTGAACTGTCTGTTTAGCCAGTGTTCTACCTAGAACGCACACGTACACTGGATTGGTAAACCAGATATTAACTGACTTTATGATCTAACTGACTTCCTGTACGTAAGCGACCGACCATTAGCCATCCCATTCTCTACAAATTGTTCGCACACATTTGAAGTTTGCCGCATCAAAAGATTCAGAATTTTAGTCTAACGTGACTGTGGCATCTGATTTTTTTTTTTCTTTCTTTCTGGAAAATGTGTTCGGATAATTGGATGTTCGGATAATTGGGGTTCGGATAAATGGAGTTATACTGTGTATATATATATATATATATATATATATATATATATATATATATATATATATATATATATATATATATATATATATATACCTAGACATATATTTACCTCTAAACAGAGCTATTACTTATAAGAGGTATTTCGTTGGATTACACCAACTGGTGGCTTGAACGGGCTAAACCATTGCTTAAATCCTTCACAAAAGGCGACGGACCAGATATAATGCGTTAACAATTGCTCAGCCCAATGCAACATTGTTCGTGACATGGAAATATCTTGTGATACGTCCTTTAAGGTAGAAGTGTCATTAACCTTCTATCTACGTCTCTGCCAATAGTAATCTTGCGCGCAGGTAGATACCTTGGAAGCCAATATTTGATACTCTTGAGTTTTGGTCACTGTTGGACCACTACTGCAAAGCAGGGGTTGCAATCCGTGATATGCATGCAGAAGGATCTCACAGTGATATGCAGGGGAAGCTAAGAAGGGGCTCTGTGCAGGACGTGACAATTCCTTGAGAGAGCCCAGAACCATAGCCCAGTATTTTAGCTCTGTATAGTTGGAGAGCCCCTTTGGATGGCGTGGAATGCACAGTATGCTATGCACTTCATACTCTACTTTGGGACCAGACGTGACGATCTTTTAAATGCAAGCCAAGCTGGAGAAACTGGAGCTCACGACTTCAACTCAGCACGTTTCGGAATGTCAGAAAAGCCACAGGAAAAGCCTAGATCTACAGTGTAGATAAAACCAAGGAGTCTTCAACTTGGTATTGGCTGCTAAAGAGCGAGAAGCTCAGCAGCCTTAGTTAAACAACAACAACAACAACAACAACAACAACAATAGTGTATCCACGCACGGTGATCATTGCCCGGTGGAGTTGCCGTTTTGTCCATACTGCATTTCGGCGACAGTGACGACGTATATTTCCACTTTCGGGTCTTATCATTTTTATTCGTGCTTTATGTATTTAACTTCTCTCTCACTTTCTTTCTCTTAATGGTGTGTCCGTGACGAAGACCTTGAGACTGGACGTAGCCAATTATCTGTGTCCTTTGTCTTAGTCATCATCATCCTTTGCGTTCCTTACGGAACAGGGACCCACCGATGTAGCTGGTTATCTCATAGTAAGCCTGCACCAAGCATTTAATATGCTCCTGCAGCTGTGTATTATGTAGCGAATTGTTTTACGTGATGAGGTTGTCACTCACAAGTCTTTGTACCAGCAAAATCTGTTTTTTCCCACATTTTTGCTGAGCTGGTTTATGCACTTTCTTTGAAATATATTGTTGTATTTTGTTCATCTTTCGCGACTAAAATTCTTTTGTCTCCAGGACTTTCTGTCAGCATAATCATTATGACTTTTCAGTTGCTTGTGGAGTATAAGTAGTTAGCTAACTCATGTCAGGTCGTCCTGCCTGTACTAGCCGTTCAAATTTTTTTTATCAAACGTCTTCTTTATCTGTTTTCATGTCTGTCTTCTATTCGGTTCTATTTTTGTTTTTGGTCTCGTAGTCTTCCATTACATGGGAACTCCGGAGCAAGAACCATACAGTAAACCTGCTGATAGCACTACAAGGTAGTGCTTGTTCCGTAAACAGTTGAGTAAGAGGTGGAGGAGAAAAAAAATAACTCATAGAAAAGAGAACTGGAGATAGACATGAAGGGAGAAACAAAACTCTTTAGCGGATGCCACGGGACAGGAGGGCTTGAAATGAATTTGTTGAAAGCCCATGCTCATTGGGGAGCTTATGGTAATAACTAAATAAATGAAATTATTTTCTTACGACTCCAAAAAGAAAGGATAACATGGTCACTAACTTAATAGCCGTGTGATATAACCTGTCTACATAACATTGAAAAGGTAACAGGTGCAGTTCCTACTCTGGTGGACGATTTTCTAAATTTCCTGTGTTCATTTTTGAAGCAGGGACCTTGCGATTATGTCATGTTTCTAAGAAATATTATACTATACCATAGAGTACCAGCGTAGAATTATTTTTTAAACGGGTCACAGGAGAAACGTCACAATCACTGAGGTTTACAAAAAGGGAGTTCTAAATGTGACTCCACTACTCGTGAAGTGCTTAAACTGAGTGACTCTCACTTCTCGATCTCATAGAAGCATGTTCCAAATGAAAACCTCCACGAAAGAACGTATGTGCTCTTCAGTGGTTATCCCTGTATCAGTTTGTTTTACCCGATAAAGAAGCTAGCTCCACGCACAAACTCACCTTAATCATCTTCTACGACACGCCAGAATTTGCCATGAAATGCTGATAGCTTGTTTAGGCCTACTTGTGGTCGCAATGCCAATTTCTATCCATTTTCTGTCTTCCTCCTGGCCTGGTTCCATTCTAGTCCTCGGTTCTTCAAAGATTGTCTAATGTTGTCCTCCCAGCGGACTCTGGGTCGTCCTCGGGGTCTGAATCCCTGGCTCTTAGTTTTCCATGCTTGTCGTGGTAGCCGATCTTCTTCCATTCCGCAGACATGGCCAAACCATCTTAATTGGGACTGTTCTACTTGGGTCTGCAGGGGTTGTGTTTTTAGGCCTTGACGTATCGTCTGGTTGCGGATCATGTCTCTTCTTGTTACATCAATCACCTTCCTAAGATACATCATTTCTGAGGTTTGGATCTGGCTTTAGTGGATTTTAGTCATTGCCCATGACTCGCATCCATATGTCAAGACTTGGACATAGGTATACAACTATCTTCGTCTTCATTATATGCCACCATTATCTGATTACGTTTCAAATTATGTCTTATTTACTGTATGAATGGTTTAGATTGTGTTTGTTAGTTTTTTTATTTTTATTTATTTTTTTTAAGGTATTAATTTTTGTTAATTTATTTTAATTAATAATCCCCCCCCCCCCCTAAATTTGATTATGTCTGGATGTTACAAATGTATGTTATTATTTTACCTCGATAATGTTGTATGCTTAAATAATGCTAAAAATGCATGTGCTATTGAAAGGATACGGTATGTAAGATGACAGAGAGAAGAAGGGCAGAATGTAAGACGGGCCTGCGTGCCCAATTCTTAACCCTTTGAAAATAAAGTTCGTTCGTTCGTTCGTTCTTGCCAACTTCTCCTTTGCTGAGGAATCGTCGATTTATGGCCTGAAAAAGTCTCCCAGCTGCTGCTATTCGGGTAGCCAACTCTTCTTTGATGCTTCCCTTCCTGTCTATGACAGCTCCAATGTATTTAAAGTGGTTGACCAGCTCCAGGACCTGTTCTCCCAGCTTAATCTGATGAAATTCATTCCTCTCGTGATATCACCATGGTTTTTGTTTTAGAGCTACTGATGACCATCCCTCTATTCTTCAGCTCTTCCTTCCAGAATTGTAGGTTAGATTGAAGATGTGCCTCTGATTTAGCAATCAGGGCAACATCATCAGCAAATGTCAGCTCTGAAGTACACACTTGTCTCACCAGCCAGTGCCCCACCGAATACTTCCTTGTCCTCTCCCTATAAACCTTGATAACATGGTCCATGTCGTAGATTTTAGATAGGAGAATTAAGACTTGGGTTGGTCCCTTCTGAATAGGTTGGAATGAGTGAGAGTCACAGTGTGAAGTAGTAAAAGAAATAGATTCCACGAGTGAGATGATAGAATGTGATATAGAGGCTGTCTTTGAGAATCGAGATAATCTTCTCTCTCTCACCTATCTTCTACGACCGCTTTTAAAAGAGTCAGACAGTCTAAACCACAGATATATATTACATAAATCTATCTACTCACGGACACGCATATACACGTGACGACAGTTAAACACACAGTCGTGGGAATCTATAACAAATGATATATGTATATATTATTTGAACGAGCTGACCAACGCACTGATTTAGTTCAAGAGAGATTTTTATTATTATCATCTAAAAAAAATCTTCTCACAACACCAAAAATTTCATCAAGGAAAAACATATACAAATAGTCATAAAATTTAAGAAAAAGTTACAAGGATGATAGCCCGTTAGGATCTTACTCTAGGTTTAGCCCACAGCCCCGTTAAGAGAACAGATGATGGCCCAAAGAGTTATAGATACATAGGGTTGAGTCTAAGAGGTTTCGTTCTTTCTCGTAAATGTATGAACAGAGTTGGATAATCTGATTTAGCCTAAGAAAAAGAAAACTCTAGCCTTTTGTAACAAAATTCTGCAGATTAAAAAAAGTTAAGACAGCAAATGGGTGACAATAATACACCGGTAAAATAACACTCAGACCTGTGTACTCTCATTCATTCAGCCATGGCCTTGCTCTCACATATATACTCACAACTTTGCTCGCTGCCTCTGGGAACATAATAATTCTAGGACCTCCACACAGACCCGAAAATGCAGTCATCGACCAAGAAATCCCCAGTTCCAAAAGACGTACTGAACTCTCTGTCTCAGGGAACGATTCCTTGGGTGTTCTAATTTTTTCGAATGTCTGATTAAGTCGCATAAAATTTGTCCAGGCACGAAAGTTAGCAGAGCACAATGTCATTAGCTTTGGATTCTAGGATTTAAGTAATGTCAGATCGGTGTCTTCTTCCAGGAAGGTACTATATTTGGTCACCACAATACTAGTCACAATCTCTGTCGGAATGTTAATGTTATTCTTGTAACTATTCTCGCCGCCAGGCAGCATGTACATTTAAATTTGTGGAGCAATATGAACTGGCTCAAAAGCCCAATATATATTTCTAGTCTTTAGAAACCGTTAGTGGGATTGTTATTACTGTCTCTCTCTGATGGCATATGCACTGTCAGACCAGTGTTACTTGAAACAAAACCCCCACGTGGTTAAAGATAGGAAATGTCTATGCTTCTCACAAATATGTCTCTTTACTAAATGCTGGTAAAGTTCGGGTCACCCCAGTATTTCACTGTATAAAAGGAAATGCACATATAAATCATTTACATATTATGTACTCAATATAACTTACATTTTCAAACTGCAAGCGTACCGCTTGACCTATCATTAAAACTTCCCAAAAAATAAGTTATATAAAAATCAATCATCAGGAATTAGGAATATCGCGTATTCCGTCAATATTCACTGATGTCGCATCTAGCATTTTTTCAGTTAGATTTAGAAAAATATGATCTCGACTGATTATTTAGCAGTAAATTAACTTCATTATAGCTACATTATGGTTTAATGCTAGAAATATAATTTATTCTGCTTTCCACTGAAACGCGTCACTAGAAAATAATCCAGACTATATAGATTAAGCACTCTGTTCAAAAGAACTAGTTTAAAATGAAATCGGCGATTTAACACTTAATCACTTCACAAAATTCTAGAGAACTACTATATAATATTCACCTCAAACACAGAAGTACTAAGAACTTAAACCACTTCGACCAAACTATAGGCCATCTCTATTAACAGAGATTATTTAGAAATCGAACGAAGGTTGTTCTAGTCTAACTGCCAAGTTACTGAGTGAAATGAAATAAAGTTTCAAACTCGGGCCAATATCTTAAAATCAGACAAAGGGCCCCAACTTATTTCGCCAAGCGAAATTATCTCCCCTACTCCCAACATTTACGTCAGCTTAACGCGTGTCGTAACTGCCACCTACTGACCGAGATGTACGCGTGTCAGTTTCAAATCCCAGAAAGCCGGTCTGAAACTGCGACTATAAGGTGTAAATATTCGCTCCTACTTAAGCGTACGGCCGATGCAACTCGTGTTGACCGGTGAAAATGCAGACGGATGTCGACTCTCTCCTAGCATTCTCACGCGTTTACGTCGAGAATCTAACTCAGGAGTGTCGTGTCATCTGAAGGTGTAGACCCAAGTCAGCTCGATGTCTGAGATGGACTGCAACTAAATCGCACTTCACGTCTGACTGACATCTAAGTAATAAAATTACGTATCCCAGTATGAGAAAACACAAGGTAAAGTTTGAGGATACTGAAGAAAATATTTTTCGCAAAACAAGTGATGCAAAAAATACAGGAAAAAACCAAGTAAGGAAAGATAATAAAATAAAGGATGCGGGTGAGAGAATAGGAAGAAGATGTAGGCAATTTAATGATATAAAGACCTACGTGACAGGACGTCCCCCCTTTAAGATATGGAAGCACTCCATGTCTACGTTATGGAATTAAATTTCCTATAACCGTAGCTTCGGGGTGTCTGTCTTCTTCCCTCTCATCTTTCCCCTCCATCTCTCTCCAATATCTACTCCAGTCTACTCCCCAAAGTTTCCTTCCTCTGGAATGTCTCCCATGTGCGCTTGAAAGAGCGTCGCCGCTTCTGACATTTTTGAAAGATTTCCTGTGATAGCGGTGGAATATCCCTTCCACTATCATCATCTTCGTCAGCTCTGGCGATCGTCAGGAGATGGTCGGAGGTTGGCACTGGCTTTTCCAAGTATCTCTTTAAGAGATTTAAATGGAAAACCTTCTCCTTTCCTTCAATAGAGATCTGGTAGTTGGCCTTAGAAATCTTTTCCAGGACGGTAAACGGCCCTTGCCATCCGATCTTCAGTTGGTTGTTCTCGGTAGGGAGTAACACCAAAACTTTCTCTCCTGCTTCCAGTTCTCTTTCTTTCGCGACTTTCCTGTATCGGTTAGCGTGCTTTGTGCGTGCTCGCTTAAAGTTAGTCGTTGCTAGGTCCCACCCTAGTTTCAACCTTTCCTTTAAAACCGACACATATTTACTTGCTGAGACAACTGTCTCATCCGCCTTCTCGTCTGTCAGAGACTGAAGTAATGCTTCAAGTGGCCCCTTAATAGGTCTGCCGAATAAAAGCGTAGCTGGCGGAAATCCTGTGGAAGTATGAGGAGATTCTCTGTAGCCAAATAATGCTGCAGGAATACAAAGATCCCAATCTTCAGGTTTCACTTGTGCCAGTTTACTTAGCATCATGTTGAGGTTTCCATTAGCACGTTCCACGAGCCCATTTCCGGCCGGAGTATATGGCTTAGTGTGGATGTGTTGGGTCCTCAAGATCTTCACGATCTCATCCATCAACAGGTTTCGGTATGGAGATCCGTTATCCGTCAGCACTTGCTGAGGGAATCCCAACCGAGTGAAAATCTGCACGAGGGCTTCTGCGACATGCTTGGTATCTGCGCATGTTAGCGGGATAGCTTCTGCCCATAAAGTGCATGTATCGACTAAGGTCAGGATATACCTGTTCCTTCTTTTAGTCCTGTCGAAAGGCCCTAAAATGTCGATCACAACCCGTTCGAATGGTGTTCCCATTATTGGCATTTCACCCATGTGGACTGGGGGTGTCCGTTGCTTGGGTGGTACACGTTGGCACTGGGCACAGGATTTGACATATCTGATAATATCAGTATTTACTCCTGGCCACCAATAATGAGTGGTTATTCTTTGGTTTGTGGCGTTCTGTCCCATATGTCTGCTGAAGGGAAGAGAGTGCCCCATTTCTAGGATTTGGCTTCTGTACTGTTTCGGTACTAGGAGCTGGTTGTAACCTTGGTCAGGCTTGCCCGTTCTCCGATAAAGTACGCCATCCTCAGAAAAAATGTCCCCGTGCTGTCTGGGTTCCTTAGCCATGGGCAGTTTCCTAAAGCAGGGTGCCAAAGTAGGGTCCTTGTATTGCGCTTCTTTAAGTTCCTTGGGTAACAAATTCGGCGCAGGCTCCCGTTCCTTCTTGGTTTGCCCTCTTGTAGTTACTGCTGCCACAATCGGCTCTTCCGGTTTCCCAATAGACACGTATCTACCGCCAAGTATGACTGGGTAGATGGGATCATCCATAACAGCCGCTTTGATCACGCCTCTGACAAATCAGAGTGTATCTCCACCAATGCAATGGGAAGCGCTGTAGGTGCATCACTCTTACGAACTCCACAAAATTTCCCTTTGCCACCTTGTCCTTTCTGGCTACGCTGCCATGTAGGGCGGTCGGGTTGATCAGACTGTTTGGGGTGGTTGGGGTACTTGTTCTTGTAGAACTTGGATTTTTCAGGAGGGGGGTTTTGAGGTCCAGTTTCTCTGTGGTTATTTTGGTTAGAAGCCTGAGAAGATTGCTCTAGGTTATGTTTTCGAAAATGCTCCTCTGTCGGTTTCCGCATTGTGGCCGGTAGTTCAGCCAGCGCATTGTGATAACGCTCAGACTTTTCCAAAATGTCTTCAAGTTTTTCTGCCCCCTGCTCAGCTAGAAATCTCCGGGTATCAGCAGACAAAGTGTTCTTTATTTGTTCTTTTAAAACAAATTCCTCAAGACCTTCATAGGTAGAGGGGAGCTGCGAGAGCTCAAGGCACTTTGTCAAATATCCCTTTAGACGGGAAGAGAACTGGTGAAAAGATTCAGAATTCTCCTTTCTGCTGTTGCGAAACAGTTGCAAAAATTTGCGAGCGTTCATTTCAAAGCGCTCCAGTAACGCTTTCTTCAACAGATCATAGTTGTCTTGTTGGCTGCTTTCCAGTTTGGCGTAAACATCATACGCAGAACTTTTCAAAGCCTGGGAAAGCTTCATGTTCCAACGCGAACTCTCTAAACCGTACAGAGTTGCAATTTTCTCAAATTTTTCTAGCCAAGTGTCAATCTTCTCATTTGGACAAGGGAAAGACTCAAGAGTGAAGGACATAGCGTTGAGTTGAAGAGATTGAGTGTTAGAAGGATCAGTTAAGGAAGAATGAGGAGAAGACTCTCCATTGCTGGAGGTAGAGGCAGCACCAAGACTTTGGACTTCTAGAGCCTTAAAAGCCAACTCATGCTGTCGTCGTTGCTCATTTTCTCTTTCCAAATGCTGTCTCTCCTTCTCTCTTTCCTCATGCTGTCTTTCCTTCTCTCTTTCCTCATGCTGCATCCTGCGAATTTCCATTTCCTCATCCATCTTCTTCTGCGGTAATAGCCGGTCTTCCGCTTCTTTCCTCTCCACATCGTATCTCTCAAGTTCGTCTCTGACAAAAGCTTTCGCTTCTTCGCCTTCCAAACCTTCTTCTCTTGCCTCGTCCCTGAGAATCTGTCTCAGTTTTGCCCTCTCGGCCATATTTAGTCAGTGGCTGAGACGTAGACAAGAAAGAAAAAAAGAAAAAAAAGATACACTGGTTCCTACCACTTACGAGAAGAATACCAAATAAAAGATGATATACTTAACCCTGGGATACCTCCTCCAAAAATAAAAATCTAACTATCGCTGCTATTAATCGGCAATAAAGCACCTAATGCAAAACACGACTACGCCAACTAAAGGGTAGTTAAGATTTACTCACTGAAAAATAAGTTGCTACAGTGGAAAACACAATGATTATAGCAAAAATTTCGGAGGAAAAAAAAATATCCCCTTAATTTTTAATCCACTATCAAGTTTACCCCTGAAGACAGTTCGGGTGAGGGAGGGAATTAATCTGGACGAATAGTCCGAAACGCACTCCTTAGCTTTGCTCAAACACCTACCTGCTTCAGAACCCTTGTGAATGTTATACACTCACAAAACTTTACTAGCGTTTAGTATTACAAAATCAGGAATTAACATATATTCCGACAATCAACCTGTAACTGAAATGTATATTGTTTCTTAATGCTGTGGGAAAAAAACTTATCAGTTTGTGTGGTCAGCACGCTCGTAAACAGATCGTTAGTCTAGGGGATAAATTATTTAAAGTTATAACAACTCACAAGACATCAACTCTTACTCTATTACAGAATAAAGAATCTTAAGTACAAAATCTCGATAGACGAGTCCACATTTATCTTACTCGTCTTCCTATTCTAAGTTCAAAAATCCGTCGGGCGAGACCCCATTTGTCGTAGATTTTAGATAGGAGAATTAAGACTTGGGTTGGTCCCTTCTGAATAGGTTGGAATGAGTGAGAGTCACAGTGTGAAGTTCAAGAGAGATTTTTATTATTATCATCAAAAAAAAAATCTTCTCACAACACCAACAATTTCATCAAGGAAAAAACATATACAAATAGTCATAAAATTTAAGAAAAAGTTACAAGGATGATAGCCCGTTAGGATCTTACTCTAGGTTTCGCCCACAGCCCCGTTAAGAGAACAGATGATGGCCCAAAGAGTTATAGATACATAGGGTTGAGTCTAAGAGGTTTCGTTCTTTCTCGTAAATGTATGAACAGAGTTGGATAATCTGATTTAGCCTAAGAAAAAGAAAACTCTAGCCTTTTGTAACAAAATTCTGCAGATTAAAAAAAGTTAAGACAGCAAATGGGTGACAATAATACACCGGTAAAATAACACTCAGACCTGTGTACTCTCATTCATTCAGCCATGGCCTTGCTCTCACACATATACTCACAACTTTGCTCGCTGCCTCTGGGAACATAATAATTCTAGGACCTCCACACAGACTCGAAAATGCAGTCATCGACCAAGAAATCCCCAGTTCCAAAAGACGTACTGAACTCTCTGTCTCAGGGAACGATTCCTTGGGTGTTCTAATTTTTTCGAATGTCTGATTAAGTCGCATAAAATTTGTCCAGGCACGAAAGTTAGCAGAGCACAATGTCATTAGCTTTGGATTCTAGAATTTAAGTAATGTCAGATCGGTGTCTTCTTCCAGGAAGGTACTATATTTGGTCACCACAATACTAGTCACAATCTCTGTCGGAATGTTAATGTTATTCTTGTAACTATTCTCGTCGCCAGGCAGCATGTACATTTAAATTTGTGGAGCAATATGAACTGGCTCAAAAGCCCAATATATATTTCTAGTCTTTAGAAACCGTTAGTGGGATTGCTATTACTGTCTCTCTCTGATGGCATATGCACTGTCAGACCAGTGTTACTTGAAACAAAACCCCCACGTGGTTAAAGATAGGAAATGTCTATGCTTCTCACAAATATGTCTCTTTACTAAATGCTGGTAAAGTTCGGGTCACCCCAGTATTTCACTGTATAAAAGGAAAAGCACATATAAATCATTGACATATTATGTACTCAATATAACTTACATTTTCAAACTGCAAGCGTACCGCTTGACCTATCATTAAAACTTCCCATAAAGTAAGTTATATAAAAATCAATCATCAGGAATTAGGAATATCGCGTATTCCGTCAATATTCACTGATGTCGCATCTAGCATTTTTCAGTTAGTTTTAGAAAAATATGATCTCGACTGATTATTTAGCAGTAAATTAACTTCATTATAGCTACATTATGGTTTAATGCTAGAAATATAATTTATTCTGCTTTCCACTGAAACGCGTCACTAGAAGCCCCAACTTATTTCGCCAAGCGAAATTATCTCCCCTACTCCCAACATTTACTTCAGCTTATCGCGTGTCTTAACTGCCACCTACTGACCGAGATGTACGCGTGTCAGTTTCAAATCCCAGAAAGCCTGTCTGAAACTGGGACTATAAGGTGTAAATATTCGCTCCTACTTAAGCGTTCGGCCGATGCAACTCGTGTTGACCGGTGAAAATGCAGACGGATGTCGGCTCTCTCCTAGCATTCTCACGCGTTTACGTCGAGAATCTAACTCAGGAGTGTCGTGTCATCTGAAGGTGTAGACCCAAGTCAGCTCGATGTCTGAGATGGACTGCAACTAAATCGCGCTTCACGTCTGACTGACATCTAAGTAATAAAATTACGTATCCCAGTATGAGAAAACACAAGGTAAAGTTTGAGGATACTGAAGAAAATATTTTTCGCAAAACAAGTGATGCGAAAAATACAGGAAAAAACCAAGTAAGGAAAGATAATAAAATAAAGGATGCGGGTGAGAGAATAGGAAGAAGATGTAGGCAATTTAATGATATAAAGACCTACGTGACAGGACGTCCCCCCTTTAAGATATGGAAGCACTCCATGTCTACGTTATGGAATTAAATTTCCTATAACCGTAGCTTCGGGGTGTCTGTCTTCTTCCCTCTCATCTTCCCCCTCCATCTCTCTCCAATATCTACTCCAGTCTACTCCCCAAAGTTTCCTTCCTCTGGAATGTCTCCCATGCGCGCTTGAAAGAGCGTCGCCGCTTCTGACATTTTTGAAAGATTTCCTGTGATAGCGGTGGAATATCCCTTCCACTATCATCATCTTCGTCAGCTCTGGCGATCGTCAGGAGATGGTCGGAGGTTGGCATTGGTTTTTCCAAGTATCTCTTTAAGAGATTTAAATGGAAAACCTTCTCCTTTCCTTCAATAGAGATCTGGTAGTTGGCCTTAGAAATCTTTTCCAGGACGGTAAACGGCCCTTGCCATCCGATCTTCAGTTGGTTGTTCTCGGTAGGGAGTAACACCAAAACTTTCTCTCCTGCTTCCAGTTCTCTTTCTTTCGCGACTTTCCTGTATCGGTTAGCGTGCTTTGTGCGTGCTCGCTTAAAGTTAGTTGTTGCTAGGTCCCACCCTAGTTTCAACCTTTCCTTTAAAACCGACACATATTTACTTGCTGAGACAACTGTCTCATCCGCCTTCTCGTCTGTCAGAGACTGAAGTAATGCTTCAAGTGGCCCCTTAATAGGTCTGCCGAATAAAAGCGTAGCTGGCGGAAATCCTGTGGAAGTATGAGGAGATTCTCTGTAGCCAAATAATGCTGCAGGAATACAAAGATCCCAATCTTCAGGTTTCACTTGTGCCAGTTTACTTAGCATCATGTTGAGGTTTCCATTAGCACGTTCCACGAGCCCATTTCCGGCCGGAGTATATGGCTTAGTGTGGATGTGTTGGGTCCTCAAGATCTTCACGATCTCATCCATCAACAGTTTTCGGTATGGAGATCCGTTATCCGTCAGCACTTGCTGAGAAAATCCCAACCGAGTGAAAATCTGCACGAGGGCTTCTGCGACATGCTTGGTATCTGCGCATGTTAGCGGTATAGCTTCTGCCCATAAAGTGCATGTATCGACTAAGGTCAGGATATACCTGTTCCTTCTTTTAGTCCTGTCGAAAGGCCCTAAAATGTCGATCACAACCCGTTCGAATGGTGTTCCCATTATTGGCATTTCACCCATGTGGACTGGGGGTGTCCGTTGCTTGGGTGGTACACGTTGGCACTGGGCACAGGATTTGACATATCTGATAATATCAGTATTTACTCCTGGCCACCAATAATGAGTGGTTATCCTTTGGTTTGTGGCGTTCTGTCCCATATGTCTGCTGAAGGGAAGAGAGTGCCCCATTTCTAGGATTTGGCTTCTGTACTGTTTCGGTACTAGGAGCTGGTTGTAACCTTGGTCAGGCTTGCCCGTTCTCCGATAAAGTACGCCATCCTCAGAAAAAATGTCCCCGTGCTGTCTGGGTTCCTTAGCCATGGGCAGTTTCCTAAAGCAGGGTGCCAAAGTAGGGTCCTTGTATTGCGCTTCTTTAAGTTCCTTGGGTAACAAATTCGGCGCAGGCTCCCGATCCTTCTTGGTTTGCCCTCTTGTAGTTACTGCTGCCACAATCGGCTCTTCCGGTTTCCCAATAGACACGTATCTACCGCCAAGTATGACTGGGTAGATGGGATCATCCATAACAGCCGCTTTGATCACGCCTCTGACAAATCAGAGTGTATCTCCACCAATGCAATGGGAAGCGCTGTAGGTGCATCACTCTTACGAACTCCACAAAATTGGACGGTCTCTCCTGTCTCTTGACCGGGTTTAACCAGGTTTCTGGCAACATTGCAATCATAAGAAAGCCCCGTGTCAAATAAGCAAGAAGTTTGAGAACCGTTCAAAGTAACAGTACCTCGCGTTGAGGGTCTATCCCCAACAGGTTGGGAATCACTGTCAATAATTCCGCCTTGCGAGACTGTTAATAAGCATCCGATGCGTTTAGGCTCGGTGTGCTCGGTCTGATCATACGTCCCGTGCTCAGGGGTTCTCCCTTTGCCACCTTGTCCTTTCTGGCTACGCTGCCATGTAGGGCGGTCGGGTTGATCAGACTGTTTGGGGTGGTTGGGGTACTTGTTCTTGTAGAACTTGGATTTTTCAGGAGGGGGGTTTTGAGGTCCAGTTTCTCTGTGGTTATTTTGGTTAGAAGCCTGAGAAGATTGCTCTAGGTTATGTTTTCGAAAATGCTCCTCTGTCGGTTTCCGCTTTGTGGCCGGTAGTTCAGCCAGCGCATTGTGATAACGCTCAGACTTTTCCAAAATGTCTTCAGGTTTTTCTGCCCCCTGCTCAGCTAGAAATCTCCGGGTATCAGCAGACAAAGTGTTCTTTATTTGTTCTGTTAAAACAAATTCCTCAAGACCTTCATAGGTAGAGGGGAGCTGCGAGAGCTCAAGGCACTTTGTCAAATATCCCTTTAGACGGGAAGAGAACTGGTGAAAAGATTCAGAATTCTCCTTTCTGCTGTTGCGAAACAGTTGCAAAAATTTGCGAGCGTTCATTTCAAAGCGCTCCAGTAACGCTTTCTTCAACAGATCATAGTTGTCTTGTTGGCTGCTTTCCAGTTTGGCGTAAACATCATACGCAGAACTTTTCAAAGCCTGGGAAAGCTTCATGTTCCAACGCGACCTCTCTAAACCGTACAGAGTTGCAATTTTCTCAAATTTTTCTAGCCAAGTGTCAATCTTCTCATTTGGACAAGGGAAAGACTCAAGAGTGAAGGACATAGCGTTGAGTTGAAGAGATTGAGTGTTAGAAGGATCAGTTAAGGAAGAATGAGGAGAAGACTCTCCATTGCTGGAGGTAGAGGCAGCACCAAGACTTTGGACTTCTAGAGCCTTAAAAGCCAACTCATGCTGTCGTCGTTGCTCATTTTCTCTTTCCAAATGCTGTCTCTCCTTCTCTCTTTCCTCATGCTGTCTTTCCTTCTCTCTTTCCTCATGCTGCATCCTGCGAATTTCCATTTCCTCATCCATCTTCTTCTGCTGTAATAGCCGGTCTTCCGCTTCTTTCCTCTCCGCATCGTATCTCTCAAGTTCGTCTCTGACAAAAGCTTTCGCTTCTTCGCCTTCCAAACCTTCTTCTCTTGCCTCGTCCCTGAGAATCTGTCTCAGTTTTGCCCTCTCGGCCATATTTAGTCAGTGGCTGAGACGTAGACAAGAAAGAAAAAAAGAAAAAAAAAGATACACTGGTTCCTACCACTTACGAGAAGAATACCAAATAAAAGATGATATACTTAACCCTGGGATACCTCCTCCAAAAATAAAAATCTAACTATCGCTGCTATTAATCGGCAATAAAGCACCTAATGCAAAACACGACTACGCCAACTAAATGGTAGTTAAGATTTACTCACTGAAAAATAAGTTGCTACAGTGGAAAACACAATGATTATAGCAAAAATTTCGGAGGAAAAAAAATCCCCTTAATTTTTAATCCACTATCAAGTTTACCCCTGAAGACAGTTCGGGTGAGGGAGGCAATTAATCTGGACGAATAGTCCGAAACGCACTCCTTAGCTTTGCTCAAACACCTACCTGCTTCAGAACCCTTGTGAATGTTATACACTCACAAAACTTTACCAGCGTTTAGTATTACAAAATCAGTAATTAACATATATTCCGACAATCAACCTGTAACTGAAATGTATATTATTTCTTAATGCTGTGGAAAAAAAAACTTATCAGTTTGTGTGGTCAGCACGCTCGTAAACAGATCGTTAGTCTAGGGGATAAATTATTTAAAGATATAACAACTCACAAGACATCAACTCTTACTCTATTACAGAATAAAGAATCTTAAGTACAAAATCTCGATAGACGAGTCCACATTTATCGTACTCGTCTTCCTATTCTAAGTTCAAAAATCCGTCGGGCGAGACCCCATTTGTCGTAGATTTTAGATAGGAGAATTAAGACTTGGGTTGGTCCCTTCTGAATAGGTTGGAATGAGTGAGAGTCACAGTGTGAAGTAGTAAAAGAAATAGATTCCACGAGTGAGATGATAGAATGTGATATAGAGGCTGTCTTTGAGAATCGAGATAATCTTCTCTCTCTCACCTATCTTCTACGACCGCTTTTAAAAGAGTCAGACAGTCTAAACCACAGATATATATTACATAAATCTATCTACTCACGGACACGCATATACACGTGACGACAGTTAAACACACAGTCGTGGGAATCTATAACAAAAATGATATAGGTATATATTATTTCAACGAGCTGACCAACGCACTGATTTAGTTCAAGAGAGATTTTTATTATTGTCATCTAAAAAAAATCTTCTCACAACACCAAAAATTTCATCAAGGAAAAACATATACAAATAGTCATAAAATTTAAGAAAAAGTTACAAGGATGATAGCCCGTTAGGATCTTACTCTAGGTTTCGCCCACAGCCCCGTTAAGAGAACAGATGATGGCCCAAAGAGTTATAGATACATAGGGTTGACTCTAAGAGGTTTCGTTCTTTCTCGTAAATGTATGAACAGAGTTGGATAATCTGATTTAGCCTAAGAAAAAGAAAACTCTAGCCTTTTGTAACAAAATTCTGCAGATTAAAAAAAGTTAAGACAGCAAATGGGTGACAATAATACACCGGTAAAATAACACTCAGACCTGTGTACTCTCATTCATTCAGCCATGGCCTTGCTCTCACATATATACTCACAACTTTGCTCGCTGCCTCTGGGAACATAATAATTCTAGGACCTCCACACAGACCCGAAAATGCAGTCATCGACCAAGAAATCCCCAGTTCCAAAAGACGTACTGAACTCTCTGTCTCAGGGAACGATTCCTTGGGTGTTCTAATTTTTTCGAATGTCTGATTAAGTCGCATAAAATTTGTCCAGGCACGAAAGTTAGCAGAGCACAATGTCATTAGCTTTGGATTCTAGGATTTAAGTAATGTCAGATCGGTGTCTTCTTCCAGGAAGGTACTATATTTGGTCACCACAATACTAGTCACAATCTCTGTCGGAATGTTAATGTTATTCTTGTAACTATTCTCGCCGCCAGGCAGCATGTACATTTAAATTTGTGGAGCAATATGAACTGGCTCAAAAGCCCAATATATATTTCTAGTCTTTAGAAACCGTTAGTGGGATTGCTATTACTGTCTCTCTCTGATGGCATATGCACTGTCAGACCAGTGTTACTTGAAACAAAACCCCCACGTGGTTAAAGATAGGAAATGTCTATGCTTCTCACAAATATGTCTCTTTACTAAATGCTGGTAAAGTTCGGGTCACCCCAGTATTTCACTGTATAAAAGGAAAAGCACATATAAATCATTGACATATTATGTACTCAATATAACTTACATTTTCAAACTGCAAGCGTACCGCTTGACCTATCATTAAAACTCCCCGTAAAGTAAGTTATATAAAAATCAATCATCAGGAATTAGGAATATCGCGTATTCCGTCAATATTCACTGATGTCGCATCTAGCATTTTTCAGTTAGTTTTAGAAAAATATGATCTCGACTGATTATTTAGCAGTAAATTAACTTCATTATAGCTACATTATGGTTTAATGCTAGAAATATAATTTATTCTGCTTTCCACTGAAACGCGTCACTAGAAAATAATCCAGACTATATAGATTAAGCACTCTCTTCAAAAGAACTAGTTTAAAATGAAATCGGCGATTTAACACTTAATCACTTCACAAAATTCTAGAGAACTACTATATAATATTCACCTCAAACACAGAAGTACTAAGAACTTAAACCACTTCGACCAAACTAAAGGCCATCTCTATTAACAGAGATTATTTAGAAATCGAACGAAGGTTGTTCTAGTCTAACTGCCAAGTTACTGAGTGAAATGAAATAAAGTTTCAAACTCGGGCCAATATCTTAAAATCAGACAAAGGGCCCCAACTTATTTCGCCAAGCGAAATTATCTCCCCATACTCCCAACATTTACTTCAGCTTAACGCGTGTCGTAACTGCCACCTACTGACCGAGATGTACGCGTGTCAGTTTCAAATCCCAGACAGCCTGTCTGAAACTGCGACTATAAGGTGTAAATATTCGCTCCTACTTAAGCGTACGGCCGATGCAACTCGTGTTGACCGGTGAAAATGCAGACGGATGTCGACTCTCTCCTAGCATTCTCACGCGTTTACGTCGAGAATCTAACTCAGGAGTGTCGTGTCATCTGAAGGTGTAGACCCAAGTCAGCTCGATGTCTGAGATGGACTGCAACTAAATCGCGCTTCACGTCTGACTGACATCTAAGTAATAAAATTACGTATCCCAGTATGAGAAAACACAAGGTAAAGTTTGAGGATACTGAAGAAAATATTTTTCGCAAAACAAGTGATGCGAAAAATACAGGAAAAAACCAAGGAAGGAAAGATAATAAAATAAAGGATGCGGGTGAGAGAATAGGAAGAAGATGTAGGCAATTTAATGATATAAAGACCTACGTGACAGGACGTCCCCCCTTTAAGATATGGAAGCACTCCATGTCTACGTTATGGAATTAAATTTCCTATAACCGTAGCTTCGGGGTGTCTGTCTTCTTCCCTCTCATCTTCCCCCTCCATCTCTCTCCAATATCTACTCCAGTCTACTCCCCAAAGTTTCCTTCCTCTGGAATGTCTCCCATGCGCGCTTGAAAGAGCGTCGCCGCTTCTGACATTTTTGAAAGATTTCCTGTGATAGCGGTGGAATATCCCTTCCACTATCATCATCTTCGTCAGCTCTGACGATCGTCAGGAGATGGTCGGAGGTTGGCATTGGTTTTTCCAAGTATCTCTTTAAGAGATTTAAATGGAAAACCTTCTCCTTTCCTTCAATAGAGATCTGGTAGTTGGCCTTAGAAATCTTTTCCAGGACGGTAAACGGCCCTTGCCATCCGATCTTCAGTTGGTTGTTCTCGGTAGGGAGTAACACCAAAACTTTCTCTCCTGCTTCCAGTTCTCTTTCTTTCGCGACTTTCCTGTATCGGTTAGCGTGCTTTGTGCGTGCTCGCTTAAAGTTAGTTGTTGCTAGGTCCCACCCTAGTTTCAACCTTTCCTTTAAAACCGACACATATTTACTTGCTGAGACAACTGTCTCATCCGCCTTCTCGTCTGTCAGAGACTGAAGTAATGCTTCAAGTGGCCCCTTAATAGGTCTGCCGAATAAAAGCGTAGCTGGCGGAAATCCTGTGGAAGTATGAGGAGATTCTCTGTAGCCAAATAATGCTGCAGGAATACAAAGATCCCAATCTTCAGGTTTCACTTGTGCCAGTTTACTTAGCATCATGTTGAGGTTTCCATTAGCACGTTCCACGAGCCCATTTCCGGCCGGAGTATATGGCTTAGTGTGGATGTGTTGGGTCCTCAAGATCTTCACGATCTCATCCATCAACAGTTTTCGGTATGGAGATCCGTTATCCGTCAGCACTTGCTGAGGGAATCCCAACCGAGTGAAAATCTGCACGAGGGCTTCTGCGACATGCTTGGTATCTGCGCATGTTAGCGGTATAGCTTCTGCCCATAAAGTGCATGTATCGACTAAGGTCAGGATATACCTGTTCCTTTTTTTAGTCCTGTCGAAAGGCCCTAAAATGTCGATCACAACCCGTTCGAATGGTGTTCCCATTATTGGCATTTCACCCATGTGGACTGGGGGTGTCCGTTGCTTGGGTGGTACACGTTGGCACTGGGCACAGGATTTGACATATCTGATAATATCAGTATTTACTCCTGGCCACCAATAATGAGTGGTTATCCTTTGGTTTGTGGCGTTCTGTCCCATATGTCTGCTGAAGGGAAGAGAGTACCCCATTTCTAGGATTTGGCTTCTGTACTGTTTCGGTACTAGGAGCTGGTTGTAACCTTGGTCAGGCTTGCCCGTTCTCCGATAAAGTACGCCATCCTCAGAAAAAATGTCCCCGTGCTGTCTGGGTTCCTTAGCCATGGGCAGTTTCCTAAAGCAGGGTGCCAAAGTAGGGTCCTTGTATTGCGCTTCTTTAAGTTCCTTGGGTAACAAATTCGGCGCAGGCTCCCGATCCTTCTTGGTTTGCCCTCTTGTAGTTACTGCTGCCACAATCGGCTCTTCCGGTTTCCCAATAGACACGTATCTACCGCCAAGTATGACTGGGTAGATGGGATCATCCATAACAGCCGCTTTGATCACGCCTCTGACAAATCAGAGTGTATCTCCACCAATGCAATGGGAAGCGCTGTAGGTGCATCACTCTTACGAACTCCACAAAATTGGACGGTCTCTCCTGTCTCTTGACCGGGTTTAACCAGGTTTCTGGCAACATTGCAATCATAAGAAAGCCCCGTGTCAAATAAGCAAGAAGTTTGAGAACCGTTCAAAGTAACAGTACCTCGCGTTGAGGGTCTATCCCCAACAGGTTGGGAATCACTGTCAATAATTCCGCCTTGCGAGACTGTTAATAAGCATCCGATGCGTTTAGGCTCGGTGTGCTCGGTCTGATCATACGTCCCGTGCTCAGGGGTTCTCCCTTTGCCACCTTGTCCTTTCTGGCTACGCTGCCATGTAGGGCGGTCGGGTTGATCAGACTGTTTGGGGTGGTTGGGGTACTTGTTCTTGTAGAACTTGGATTTTTCAGGAGGGGGGTTTTGAGGTCCAGTTTCTCTGTGGTTATTTTGGTTAGAAGCCTGAGAAGATTGCTCTAGGTTATGTTTTCGAAAATGCTCCTCTGTCGGTTTCCGCTTTGTGGCCGGTAGTTCAGCCAGCGCATTGTGATAACGCTCAGACTTTTCCAAAATGTCTTCAGGTTTTTCTGCCCCCTGCTCAGCTAGAAATCTCCGGGTATCAGCAGACAAAGTGTTCTTTATTTGTTCTGTTAAAACAAATTCCTCAAGACCTTCATAGGTAGAGGGGAGCTGCGAGAGCTCAAGGCACTTTGTCAAATATCCCTTTAGACGGGAAGAGAACTGGTGAAAAGATTCAGAATTCTCCTTTCTGCTGTTGCGAAACAGTTGCAAAAATTTGCGAGCGTTCATTTCAAAGCGCTCCAGTAACGCTTTCTTCAACAGATCATAGTTGTCTTGTTGGCTGCTTTCCAGTTTGGCGTAAACATCATACGCAGAACTTTTCAAAGCCTGGGAAAGCTTCATGTTCCAACGCGACCTCTCTAAACCGTACAGAGTTGCAATTTTCTCAAATTTTTCTAGCCAAGTGTCAATCTTCTCATTTGGACAAGGGAAAGACTCAAGAGTGAAGGACATAGCGTTGAGTTGAAGAGATTGAGTGTTAGAAGGATCAGTTAAGGAAGAATGAGGAGAAGACTCTCCATTGCTGGAAGTAGAGGCAGCACCAAGACTTTGGACTTCTAGAGCCTTAAAAGCCAACTCATGCTGTCGTCGTTGCTCATTTTCTCTTTCCAAATGCTGTCTCTCCTTCTCTCTTTCCTCATGCTGTCTTTCCTTCTCTCTTTCCTCATGCTGCATCCTGCGAATTTCCATTTCCTCATCCATCTTCTTCTGCTGTAATAGCCGGTCTTCCGCTTCTTTCCTCTCCGCATCGTATCTCTCAAGTTCGTCTCTGACAAAACCTTTCGCTTCTTCGCCTTCCAAACCTTCTTCTCTTGCCTCGTCCCTGAGAATCTGTCTCAGTTTTGCCCTCTCGGCCATATTTAGTCAGTGGCTGAGACGTAGACAAGAAAGAAAAAAAGAAAAAAAAAGATACACTGGTTCCTACCACTTACGAGAAGAATACCAAATAAAAGATGATATACTTAACCCTGGGATACCTCCTCCAAAAATAAAAATCTAACTATCGCTGCTATTAATCGGCAATAAAGCACCTAATGCAAAACACGACTACGCCAACTAAATGGTAGTTAAGATTTACTCACTGAAAAATAGGTTGCTACAGTGGAAAATACAATGATTATAGCAAAAATTTCGGAGGAAAAAAATCCCCTTAATTTTTAATCCACTATCAAGTTTACCCCTGAAGACAGTTCGGGTGAGGGAGGCAATTAATCTGGACGAATAGTCCGAAACGCACTCCTTAGCTTTGCTCAAACACCTACCTGCTTCAGAACCCTTGTGAATGTTATACACTCACAAAACTTTACCAGCGTTTAGTATTACAAAATCAGTAATTAACATATATTCCGACAATCAACCTGTAACTGAAATGTATATTGTTTCTTAATGCTGTGGGAAAAAAACTTATCAGTTTGTGTGGTCAGCACGCTCGTAAACAGATCGTTAGTCTAGGGGATAAATTATTTAAAGATATAACAACTCACAAGACATCAACTCTTACTCTATTACAGAATAAAGAATCTTAAGTACAAAATCTCGATAGACGAGTCCACATTTATCGTACTCGTCTTCCTATTCTAAGTTCAAAAATCCGTCGGGCGAGACCTCATTTGTCGTAGATTTTAGATAGGAGAATTAAGACTTGGGTTGGTCCCTTCTGAATAGGTTGGAATGAGTGAGAGTCACAGTGTGAAGTAGTAAAAGAAATAGATTCCACGAGTGAGATGATAGAATGTGATATAGAGGCTGTCTTTGAGAATCGAGATAATCTTCTCTCTCTCACCTATCTTCTACGACCGCTTTTAAAAGAGTCAGACAGTCTAAACCACAGATATATATTACATAAATCTATCTACTCACGGACACGCATATACACGTGACGACAGTTAAACACACAGTCGTGGGAATCTATAACAAATGATATATGTATATATTATTTCAACGAGCTGACCAACGCACTGATTTAGTTCAAGAGAGATTTTTATTATTGTCATCTAAAAAAAATCTTCTCACAACACCAAAAATTTCATCAAGGAAAAACATATACAAATAGTCATAAAATTTAAGAAAAAGTTACAAGGATGATAGCCCGTTAGGATCTTACTCTAGGTTTCGCCCACAGCCCCGTTAAGAGAACAGATGATGGCCCAAAGAGTTATAGATACATAGGGTTGACTCTAAGAGGTTTCGTTCTTTCTCGTAAATGTATGAACAGAGTTGGATAATCTGATTTAGCCTAAGAAAAAGAAAACTCTAGCCTTTTGTAACAAAATTCTGCAGATTAAAAAAAGTTAAGACAGCAAATGGGTGACAATAATACACCGGTAAAATAACACTCAGACCTGTGTACTCTCATTCATTCAGCCATGGCCTTGCTCTCACATATATACTCACAACTTTGCTCGCTGCCTCTGGGAACATAATAATTCTAGGACCTCCACACAGACCCGAAAATGCAGTCATCGACCAAGAAATCCCCAGTTCCAAAAGACGTACTGAACTCTCTGTCTCAGGGAACGATTCCTTGGGTGTTCTAATTTTTTCGAATGTCTGATTAAGTCGCATAAAATTTGTCCAGGCACGAAAGTTAGCAGAGCACAATGTCATTAGCTTTGGATTCTAGGATTTAAGTAATGTCAGATCGGTGTCTTCTTCCAGGAAGGTACTATATTTGGTCACCACAATACTAGTCACAATCTCTGTCGGAATGTTAATGTTATTCTTGTAACTATTCTCGCCGCCAGGCAGCATGTACATTTAAATTTGTGGAGCAATATGAACTGGCTCAAAAGCCCAATATATATTTCTAGTCTTTAGAAACCGTTAGTGGGATTGCTATTACTGTCTCTCTCTGATGGCATATGCACTGTCAGACCAGTGTTACTTGAAACAAAACCCCCACGTGGTTAAAGATAGGAAATGTCTATGCTTCTCACAAATATGTCTCTTTACTAAATGCTGGTAAAGTTCGGGTCACCCCAGTATTTCACTGTATAAAAGGAAAAGCACATATAAATCATTGACATATTATGTACTCAATATAACTTACATTTTCAAACTGCAAGCGTACCGCTTGACCTATCATTAAAACTCCCCGTAAAGTAAGTTATATAAAAATCAATCATCAGGAATTAGGAATATCGCGTATTCCGTCAATATTCACTGATGTCGCATCTAGCATTTTTCAGTTAGTTTTAGAAAAATATGATCTCGACTGATTATTTAGCAGTAAATTAACTTCATTATAGCTACATTATGGTTTAATGCTAGAAATATAATTTATTCTGCTTTCCACTGAAACGCGTCACTAGAAAATAATCCAGACTATATAGATTAAGCACTCTCTTCAAAAGAACTAGTTTAAAATGAAATCGGCGATTTAACACTTAATCACTTCACAAAATTCTAGAGAACTACTATATAATATTCACCTCAAACACAGAAGTACTAAGAACTTAAACCACTTCGACCAAACTAAAGGCCATCTCTATTAACAGAGATTATTTAGAAATCGAACGAAGGTTGTTCTAGTCTAACTGCCAAGTTACTGAGTGAAATGAAATAAAGTTTCAAACTCGGGCCAATATCTTAAAATCAGACAAAGGGCCCCAACTTATTTCGCCAAGCGAAATTATCTCCCCTACTCCCAACATTTACTTCAGCTTAACGCGTGTCGTAACTGCCACCTACTGACCGAGATGTACGCGTGTCAGTTTCAAATCCCAGAAAGCCTGTCTGAAACTGCGACTATAAGGTGTAAATATTCGCTCCTACTTAAGCGTTCGGCCGATGCAACTCGTGTTGACCGGTGAAAATGCAGACGGATGTCGGCTCTCTCGTAGCATTCTCACGCGTTTACGTCGAGAATCTAACTCAGGAGTGTCGTGTCATCTGAAGGTGTAGACCCAAGTCGGCTCGATGTCTGAGATGGACTGCAACTAAATCGCACTTCACGTCTGACTGACATCTAAGTAATAAAATTACGTATCCCAGTATGAGAAAACACAAGGTAAAGTTTGAGGATACTGAAGAAAATATTTTTCGCAAAACAAGTGATGCGAAAAATACAGGAAAAAACCAAGTAAGGAAAGATAATAAAATAAAGGATGCGGGTGAGAGAATAGGAAGAAGATGTAGGCAATTTAATGATATAAAGACCTACGTGACAGTCCATGAGGAGTATGAAAAGATAAGGTGACAGAATATCTGTAGCAATTTGTTTAACATAATGAGATTGCCAGCCCCATACTTACTTACTTAGTCGTTCCTCTTCTACCGTGAGGTGTAGAGGTTTGGAAGAGAGAGCGCCAGACTATCCTATCGGCTGTCTTTTTCCTGGCCTGGTTCCATTCTAGTCCTCGGTCCTTCAAAGATTGTCTAATATTGTCCTCCCAGCGGACTCTGGGTCGTCCTGGAGGTCTGGATCCCTGGCTCTTTGTTTCCCATGCTTGTCGTGGTAGCCGATCTTCTCCCATTCTGCAGACATGGCCAAACCATCTTAGTTGGGACTGTTCTATTTAGGTCTGCAGCGGGTGGGATTTTAGGCCTTGACGTATCGTCTGGTTGCGGACCATGTCTCTTCTTGTTACTTCAACCTCCTTCCTCAGATACCTCATTTCTGAGGTTTGAATCTGGCTTTTGTGGGTTGTAGTCATTGCCCATGACTCGCATCCATATGTCAAGACTGGGACATAGGTGGAGCGGTATACAGCCATCTTCGTTTTCTTACCAACCTCTTTCTTGCTGAGGAATCCTCGATTTATGGCCTGATAAAGTCTCCCAGCCGCTGCTTTTCGAGTGGCCAACTCTTCTTTGATGCCCCCCTTTCGGTCTATAATAGCTCCGAGATATTTAAAGTGGTCGACCTGCTCCAGGACCTGTTCTCCCAACTTAATCTGATGTTTTCTTTCTTCTCGTGATATCACCATGGATTTTGTTTTAGAGCTGCTTATGACCATCCCTCTCTTCTCCAGCTCTTCCTTCCAGACTTGCAGGTTGGATTGGAGATGTGTCTCTGATTTAGCAATCAGGACAACATCATCAGCAAATGCTAGCTCTGAAATACAGACCTGTCTCATCTTCCAGTACCCCACTGAATACTTTCTTGTTCTCTCCTTACATGCCTTGATGACATCGTCCATGAGGAGTATGAAAAGATAAGGTGACAGGATATCGCCTTGTCTTACACCAGTGGTGGTCCTGAACTCTTCTGACTTATAGTTTGCTGTCCTCACATAATTTCTGCAAGACTTGTAGAAGCTCTGTATAGCATGAATCAGAGGTGCTGGAATGTTCTTCCTTGCCAAACAGTCCCAAAGTTCGCTCCAGGGGACCCTGTCAGCCCCATACACAAACACATATTGGTCGTCTTGTACGACATAACTACTCTATCTGTGTCTCTTCACGGACCTCTGTGAACTATAAGCGGCTATGTAATTAATTCGTTTTTATTCCTGATGTTATATTTCCGTCGCTTCAAAGACAAAAGAACACAATGTTACTTGCCTGGGTAATGTTAGTCATTAAAAATACCGATATCAGACCTAAAGTTCATTTATATTTGGACATGCGCCCTAATATAACAGACTAAGTTGAACGGGATGCACCTCGCAAAAACGAGGCAAAAATTGTATTTTTTTAAAAATCTCAGTCATGACAGTTCATCGTCATCGTCGCGCTGCTCTTTCCATAATACGCGTAAAGCCTTTCTAGCCTGTGCTATTAGTTCAAGGTCCTTCCATATCTTCCTTATCCCGTTCACATCCATATCTAATACATTTTTCCATGTGTTTCTGGCCTGACTCGACAGGAAAAATGTAAGAAATTGTAACGTATACATTATCAAGAATTGTCGGATGTAGCAACTCCATATACGGAGGATGACTTTGAAATTTTCAAACGCATGAGTCAAACAGAGTACTATATGAGGAAAGGTTTTCATAATATGAACTTTGAATGTACTGGCTGGCATGTGAGGCGCCAATAAACAACTACACAGATTGGGAGTTTTGTCGAAAACGACAGGGGGAAACGTGGGCCGGGAACCTATGATACAACGCAGAAAAAGTTCGACATACGACATTGCATTCATGAAATCATCAACGTAGACAGCTCGGACCTTCCCACAGACAAGAGTAGAGTTGGATTCTGATTTTTAGGAGTGGGAAAAACGTATTAGAGCATCTTTTATCCACTCGAAAAGAAAACTCACTAACATTAATACGGAACCTGACTCCTACAGAAACAAGTCACAGAGGAATTCTAGAATAAGAAATAATAACCCAGACGTGTGTTCGATACATATGTGGTAAGTTGCCAAGACTATTTACCTGAACAAGACGTCTTAGCGCTGGTGATTGCGTCATGCTAGTTCTCACGAAGTAACCAAAAGCAGAGGTAATCCCAGACTCCAAGTGGAGAAAGGAAGTGAATGATGATGACCTCATACGTATTATCATTTGTAATGAGTTGTATGTATGCTTAAAGTTGTTCCTTCATGCACAAGCCACTTGCCGCTGTCCAGTTGAAATTTTTTCTTTCCATTAACTAACAGAATGGTGTTTTTTCATGACATCCTCTGAGTTATATGATATACGCTCAGGGAGATTACAAATTCTGATGAAAGAATCGGTGACGGACAGCGGGGAAAGGCACCTGATCTAAATCGGAAAAACAAATACGTAACAGCGGAATGTGTTCTTTTATTCAATCTAAAGTTGTTGGTACGGATTGGAGAGAACATTTGTGGTTCTATTCACGTTACCAGCTGTACTAGACTGTGGTTCAAAGCTTGAGATTGACAAGTGAAACCTATATTCCACGGATGGTGAATATCCCTGCCTTGACCGGAAGCGGTTACCTCCAAAATCCTTTGAAGACTTGCATTTACCACAGAGAAGAAGGGACGGAACCAGCAGCATCAACATTTCAGCAATTTGGAAGCTAAGTTATAAGCTTAGCTGGCCACACCAAAAGACTATATATTATCTCCCAAACCGAGATCTATAATGAACCATAATCTCTCATAATTACCATTTCATATTTATTTACATTTGTTTCAAAGTTGTTGGAGCCGAGGTAGCACAGTGGTCAGTGCACTGGCTTCCTAGCTCGGTGGTCCATGGTTCAATCCCCATTTGAGGTGGGATTTGTAGACCGCAAACGGCTCCGGGGTCGACCAAGCTTCATAAATTGAGTACCAGAGAAACTCTGGGAAGGTTAAGGCGGCCGGCGTGATGCTGACCACGTCACCCTTAGTGTGCCGATGGTCGAGAAAATATGGGCCTAACACCATATTCCCAATATTCCTCAATGGGCGTGTAACTGGATCCTTTAACTTTACCTTTTTTCAAAGTAATTGAGCATTAAATTTATATATGTTGATTTTGACAAATTCATAGTTGAATTATTCATTACAGAGAGAAAGGCAAATGTGTGATCCAGGACCTCTAGCATCTTTTGCACGCTACATCTGAGTTTTATATTTGAAGTGAATGTAGTGCTCACGTATGTTTGCACATCTTTTGTCGCTATGCGTAAGTCGTATATGAAGTGCCTTTGTTTTGGCCAGCGATAAGGGCAATTCCGCTGTGTTTACTTGAGGTGTATGTACGTATGTTTTTCAGTATGGAACATGTTCCCAGTGGAACTTATACGAGGTGGCTTCAAAAAGTTCCCGGAATTTCTGTATTGTATAGAAATAAGTAACAATACAATTATTTACACTACAAAGGTCTGATGTTGTCTTGGCGAGCGTGAAATTCACAGGGAAATAAAACTGCGAAATGGTCAGGCTATATTCCTTTTTTCCAAAGCGTTGTTGTTATGAATCTAATCAGAAAGATCCAATCATTTCAAATCATGCAGATAGGGTGTGATATTTCAAAATAGTCCCACGTGAAATAAAGTGCGTCACATTTTACCATATATGGACATACACTCTTACAAACACATTTGTAGACCATATTGTCTAAAATGTAATAACTCTGTGATTACTTTTAACCAATTGACAGGAAGCAATTATTTCACACTTGTCTGCCCCCAAGTGTCACACAGACAGTAATCTCGTTATCTGTCGCATGAGTATGCAAACTCCGTGTCTTATCGGTGATTAAGCCGATAGCGCTGGCCGATGTACGTGTTAATCTGCCGCGCCTATAACCAACAAATCTGGGTAGCGCCAAGCAAATGTTATATTTATCACCTACAGGGTGATTTGATAAAATCAAATATCAACTGCTTAGTAGGAAAATAACGAGGAAAGAAAGAAAGAGAGAAAGAAAAGTACGATAATTGACAGCATATAATAAAAATCAGTACCACAAATGTACCGATACTGCCGGAGAGAACCAAAATCGTTAAGGTGTCGTCAATTTCGACACAGTGGTAACCATTACACCAGCGCGGCTCCATATATATTGGATAAAAATTACTTCAAGAAGTTGCTTTTTTATTATGGATGAAGGTCGTTGATGAGTTGATGACTGTTAAAAGTCAAGTTATGGACAAACGAATTGATATGGCCCAACAGTTTGACTGTTAAATGGATATTTTATCAAGTTACTGGAGGAAATAAGTACCAGCAAAATATAATTTCAAAGCCCGTAAACAACACTTGATCTTTTGTCAGAAAAGATATATTTAATTTTTGCTTCCGTGGCCAGAAATGAACCTGACATTATTAATTAGTCGAGTACTGAACTACTGCACTACTGCTTGGCAAACTGTCAATTTCACCGTGGACGTTTGCATAGACGGGCCTGCTGCAAATCGTTGTAACTGCCGTCGTTATTGCACAGAAAAAGATAAACTGCCCGATTGCTGTAATCGAAAGGTGACCTCAACCGTCAAGGAAACAGAGACGATCGTCAACAGCCAACATCTAATAGAGGACATTGATAAATACAGTAGAACTCCATTTATCCGAACCCCAATTATCCGAACATCCAATTATCCGAACACTTTTTCGAGAAAAAAAAAAATCAGGCGCCACCAGTCATGTTAGACTTTATTTTTGAATCTTTTGATGCTGCAAGCTTCAAATGTGTGCGAACAATTTGTAGAGGATGGAATGGGCTAATGGTCAGTCGCTTACGTACAGGAAGTCAGTCAGATCATAAAGTCAGTTAATATCTGGTTTACCAATCTAGTGTACGTATGCGTTCTAGGCAGAACACTGGCTAAACAGACAGTTCAACTTAAAATAATTGTGTCTGCTACTACAGCAGAATAATTTTGGTGTGCAAGTATTTCTCTGTGCGATATGGAATCTTCCAGAAGGCCTAACGCATATAAAAGGAACCGCAATGTTTTGTCAATTGAAACGAAAACAGAAATTATCAAGAGACTAGGAAAAGGTGAAACTGTGTCTTCACTTGCGAGGATTTCCAATGTTGGGAAAGCTACCGTCTCTGACATCAAAAGTAACAAGGATAAAATTATGAGTTTTGCACCGAAATTGGATAGTGAAAATGGGTCGAAGAAACGTAAACCATGAGACATGCGAAAGATTTGAAATTGGAAGAGGCTTTGTATATATGGTTTGTGCAAAGAAGAAGCAAAGGGGAAACTATCTCTGGTTCTCTATTGTGTGAAAAGGCACTTCAATTCAACAATCAACTTGACTGTCCTCCTGACTTTAAGGCTAGCCAGGGATGGTTAAGAAACTTTAAATCTCGTCATGGCATACGAGAATTGGAGATGCAACTGCCGCTGAAAATTTTAAAGAAACATTCTTGGCTTTTTGGGAAGAAGAAGATTATTCACTCGATGTGTATAATGCCGATGAGACTGGCTTATGCTGGAAATCATTGCCTCAAAAATCACTTGCATCTCAGCGCGAAGCAGCTTCCCCTGTGTTTAAAAAGTGCAAAGAGAGAGTAACAATTTTGGTAGCCGCGAATGCCAGTGGAAGTCATCGTTTACCGGTGCTAATGATCGGTAAAGCCAAAAAACCATGTTGTTTAAAGAATGTGACATGTCTCCCATTGTGCTACAAAGCACAGAAGAGTGCTTGGATGAATAGTGAAATATTTCTTGATTGGTATACAAATCAGTTCATCCCAAATGTGAAGAGGTTGAGAGAACAAGAAAAGAAAACTGGAAAAGTAATTCTTCTACTGGACAATGCACCATCTCATCCAGAGACGGATACATTGAATGCAGTTGATGCAAATTTTAAAGTAATTTTTCTGCCTCCCAATGTAACAGCACTGATTCAACCAATGGATCAGGGTGTTATAATAATAATAATAAATTCTTTAAGCGCCAAACACGGCGCATAAGGCAGAAACCAGTGCTCTCCAGGTTGTTCGTTGTGACGCCACTCCTCTTAGCTCTTGCACATTATTTAGGCCCAACGTTCTTCCTTCTCTTATTATTGTTCTTCTGAGTGTTTCTTTTGGTCTTCCTTTTTTCCGCTTACCCTCAGGAACCCAAGTGAGCGCCTGTAGTGGTATTCTGTTGTTTTGCATTCGTAGGACATGACCGATATATGACCATCGTCTTTTCCTTATATAGTCGGAGACATATTTCTGCCTAGAGTCTTCTCTTATTTGTCGATTAGTCTTGAATTCTTTCCAACTGATGTTCATGAGTTTTCTAAGACATTTGTTCTCGAATGTATTCAGCTTGTTCTCCAATGATTTTGTTATTTTCCAACTCTCACAGCCGTATGTTAACACTGAGATAACATTTGAATTAAACAGACGAAGCTTGGTATGTATATTCAATGATCGTAATTTCCAAATGTTAGATAATCTATTGAAGGCGCTAGCTGCCAAAGCAATTCTAGTATGGATTTCTCTTGTTGTGTCACCATCCTGAGTCATTTTACTGCCTAAATAATTGAAACTTTCAACTTTCTGTAGTTTTTCCCCGTTCAAGATGATATCAAAGGTCTCGTTAGAAAAGTTCATAGCTTTAGTTTTAGAGGCATTTATTTGGAGACTAATTTTAACCGAGAGATGACACAAATTATTTATTGCTTCTTGGGATTGTCTTGGTGTTGAACTTAAAAATGCTACATCATCTGCGAAATCCAGGTCCCCCAGGAATTTTCCATTTGTCCATTTTATACCCAATTGTTCATTGTGGGTATAGTTTCTCATAACCCAATCAATAGCTATTCCAAAAAGTAGTGGTGACATAATACAGCCTTGTTTCACCCCTGTTTCTACTGTAAACCATTCTGTATTCCCTTTATTTGTTCTAACACAACATCTTGCATTGTCATATAGCGCTTTGATTATATTCACATATTTTTGTTGGAAAACCATAGATTGTAAGTATCTTCCACAATGATGGGCGGTGTAGACTATCAAAGGCTTTTTGAAAATCGACGAAGGTGATAATAAGTGGCGATTGCCTTTCCACTGATTCTTCTATAATTGTTCTTAGTGTGAATATTTGATCAATACATGATCGTTTCGGCCTGAAACCCGCTTGTTCTTCTCTGATCTTTTCGTCAGCATGCAAAAACGATGTACAAGAAGGAAGTCATGCGTCGTTTATTGTTGGCTGAAGATGAAGAAAGTGTGGTGGCGTTTTCCAAAAAGCTTAATCTCAAAGACTGCTGATATATGTTAGCTGATGCTTGGACCACCCTGTCACAAGATAATCTCAACAAGGCTTGGAATAGATTGCTTGGGAAAAAAGGAGGAAATGAAACTACTGTAGTGGACACAAATGATGATTGTATAAATGAAGTTGTGGAACTGTTTCAAGCAATGCCCGGATTTTCGGCCTGTGACAAAGATGATGCACACATGTGGCTAGAAGATGATAATGATTCTGGTTTTCAGTTTTTGAATGACGAAGAAATTTTGTCTTTTGTGCAAGAAGAAAACCAAATACATGTAGTGACCGATGATGAAGACTCCTCAGAAGTACATGATGTACTTGTAGATTATGAAGAAAACCCAAAACGTCGACCAAGTCCTGAAGAGGCCTTTATAGCACTAGAAACAGCGATGGCTTGGTACGAGCAAGAAGATGACAGCTGTCCTATACAGCTTCTGCTGTTGAAGAGAATGCGGGACTTAGCAGCCAAAAGGAGACTATCCAGTTTGGTGCAAAAGAGGATTCCTCATTAATTTAAATAGTGGGTTACATCTGTGCAAGTACATGTATACGTAAGTTGCGCCTGGTTTTGAATCGTTTGTAATGTTATTTTGAAAACATTTCTCTTTCTAAAAAAAAAATAATTAATACAAGTAGTACATGCACTGCAGTGTAATGAAAGATTTTGGTGATACAGTGTGGGTATTATTATTACAGTACAAGTAAATATGTTTTATAGTGTAATTTCCTTGTGATGGTTAATTATTTTTAGAAATATGTGTACATGTACTCGATACATTATGTAATCCAATTATCCGAACATTTGATTATCCGAACGATGCTCGGTCCCATGGGGTTCGGATAAATGGAGTTCTACTGTACATAATGTCTGCCATGGATAATCGACGCTATATTTGTGGTCGTGTCGTTGGTACGCTTCTTCGATTCTTTTTTTCGGACGACGGACTTATTATCACATTGTAAAGCCTGTCGATCGTTGCCTAGTGCCGCTGCGGAAACTTGGCTTTTACTTGGGCACACCACAAGACTGTTTACGTTATCGAAGAGATTTACACCTTCATTTTTTTCCATACGACTACGGCGAATGGTGTATACCATCGGAATCACATATGTACTGCAGTGAAGAAACAGCAGAACTTGGTTATACAGATAAGTACATTGTTTGTGCAGTGCCTAGGTTGTACGTTTAGAGTGTTCTGAGGCGAATCTTAAGTCTTTCTTTTTTTTTTAAATTCCATAACCGTTTTACTTACTGTTCGTTGGACGGTTGGTAGGGAGCGTGAATAATTTTCATCTTATGATGTTGTTCATTGCTGTTCTACAGATCTATTATATAACAGTCTCTATCGGAGGCCGGCATTCGTTGCTGAGAGGTATTTAAGCTCCGGTTGAGCCTTTTGTATTCGTACGTGGTTAGTAGTGACGTCACGTCTTTTCTTGTATTGTCTTTCACGTCCTTTCTAACTTTATTTTCATTCTTTTAATGTTTGTGTAGCACAATATTTGCCTATCTTTTTAATTTTTACAGCATCTAAGTCATGAGTTTATTGCGTCTTGTTTTGTCTTATTTTGGTGGAAGCATTTGTTTTATTTTAGTGCGATTGTTTTTCTAGACACTATACTTTCTGTTTCACCCGTGTGTTACCGGGGCCCAAAAGGGGAGCAAAGAATAGTAACACTGTTTCCTTCCATGTATGTCGTAGAAAGCGACTAAGGAGGGTTGGGCATGGGGGCTGGTTACCCCATCCTGTAAAACAATTTTAAACAACAAAAAACTTCAACAAACATGGACAAGTCAATTAAGGAAAATAAAACACAGCCATCCAAGACAGGGGAAGGTCCTCTCGCAGGGAGGCGTATGATGCAACACAGAGAAAGCCGAAAGGAGTCTGTGTTACTGACTAATATTCTTTCTTCTAGGAGAACTTCCAGATTTGGCGCCTGGAATGTTCGGACATTAAACGAACAAGGGAAAGTGGCACAAGTAGCAGAAGAAATGAGGGAATATAAAATCGAGGTTCTGGAAATGTGTGAAACAAAGTGGAAGGGGGTTGACAAGAAGAAACTCATCACAGGTGAATTGGTGCTGTCCTCGGAACATGAAGACGAAAGTTCACACCACAGTGAAGGGGTAGCTCTTATGATATCTAAAGAAGCACAGAAAGCACTCATTGAATGGGAAGCTGTTGGACCCAGAATAATAACAGCTTCTTTTAAAACAACTAAAAAGAAAATAAATGTAAATGTCATCCAATGTTATGCACCAACTAATGACAAAGAAAAGTCTGTGAAAGAAGCATTTTATACTAGACTACATAAAATTATGGAAAAAAGTAAAAAGAAGAGACATCACAATTGTGATGGGTGACATGAATGCAAAGATAGGTACAGTCAACACCGGCTTTGAAGAAGTCATGGGAAAACATGGGCTAGGAATAATGAATGAAAATGGGGAACTATTCTCAAACTTCTGTGCTTCAAATCAACTGGCTATAGGAGGAAGCATGTTTCCACATAAGAGAATACACAAGGCAACATGGATATCACCAGACCATAGAACAGAAAATCAGATTGATCATATATGCATAAATAAGAAGTTTAGATCATCATTGCAGGATGTAAAGGTATATAGAGGAGCAGATGTTGCATCAGATCACCACCTTCTGATAGCCAAAGTAAAATGAAACTCAAGAGATATGCAACAATGCAGAATTATAGACAACAATTTAATGTAGGACATCTAAGAAATCAAGAAACAAGAGACAAATTTGCGGTCACAGTATTCAACAAATTCCAAGTGCTCCAACAGCTGGAAGATGTAGAGAATACAGAAGACTGTTGGCAGCAAATGTAAACTGTATGGAATGAGACATGTGAAGAAATACTGGGGAAAGGCGAACGACAACAAAAAGCATGGATAACAACAGAAACCATTAAAAAGATAAAAGACAGAAAAAACAAGAAAGCAGATTTAAACACAAGCAAAGCCAGAAGTTCCAAAGCCAAGGCTCAAGAAGTGTACACAGAAGCAAACAAAGAAGTAAAAAGAAATATCAAAAGAGACAAGAGGAAGTATATTGAGGAGTTGGCAAGAGAGGCAGAAGATGCTGCAGCCAAAGGAAATATGAGAGAACTGTATAGCAGCACAAAGAAGCTAACATGGAAATACAAGCAAACAAGTTGCCTAATAAAAGACAAGAATGGAACACTGCTCAGCAATATACAAGAGCAAATGAAGAGGTGGACTGAATATTTTGAGGACCTTCTCCATAGACCAACTCCACAAAACCCCCGGACATTCAGCCAGCAGAAGAAGAGCTACAAATTAACCGTGAAAGACCAACGAAGGAAGAAATAAAGAAAGCCATAAAGCTTCTAAGAGATGGAAAAGCATCTGGACCTGATGGCATTCCAGCAGAGGCCATCAAAGCAGATATCGACACTGCTACAGAGATGTTATAAAAAATACTTGGTAAAGTCTGGGAAAAGGAAGAGATACCAGCAGAATGGAAAGAAGGATATCTGGTTAAGTTGCCTAAGAAGGGAAATTTACAAGAGTGCACAAATTATAGAGGAATATTGTTACTATCAGTGCCAGGAAAAGTATTAAACAGGATTATCCTTGAGAGATTAAAAGAGTCCATAGACAAGAAACTGAGAGATGAACAAGTAGGTTTTCGACAAAACAGATCATGTACAGACCAGATAGCCACTTTGAGAATAATAGTTGAACAAAGTCTGGAATGGAATTCACCACTATACATCGGATTTGTGGACTACGAAAAGGCATTTGACAGTGTAGACAGAGAATCACTTTGGAAATTGACGAGACATTATGGAGTTCCCCTGAAGATCATTAATTTAATAAAGAAAACATATGAAGACATGACATGCAGAGTTCTTGATGAAGGACAGCTTACAGAAACGTTTGGGATAAGAACAGGAGTGCGACAGTGATGCCTCTTGTCTCCATTTCTTTTCTTACCAGCAATAGACTGGGTTATGAGATCATCGACAACACACAACAGAAATGAAATCCAGTGGACTCTGACTAAGCAGTTGGATGATCTGGATTTTGCTGATGACTTGGCTCTTCTGTCCCATAACTGTAACCAGATGCAGGATAAATTGAAATCACTCGATGAGAGGTCACAGCAATTGGGTCTGAAAATACACAGGGTAAAGACAAAAATAATGAGAATAAATGCAGGTAATGATAACATGGTTGAACTTGAAGAAACACCAATACAAGATGTAGAATCGTACACATATCTTGGCAGCAATATAGACAAAGTTGGAGGGACAGACAGTGATATCAAACTTACTTACTTACTTAATCGTTCCCCTTCTACCGTGAGGTGTAGAGGTTTGGAAGAGAGAGCGCCAGACTATCCTATCGGCTGTCTTCCTCCTGGCCTGGTTCCATTCTAGTCCTCGGTCCTTCAGAGATTGTCTAATGTTGTCCTCCCAGCGAACTCTGGGTCGTCTCGGGGGTCTGGATCCCTGGCTCTTTGTTTCCCATGCTTGTCGTGGTAGTCGATCTTCTCCTATTCTGCAGACATGGCTAAACCATCTTAGCTGGGACTGTTCTACTTGGGTCTGCAGGGGGTGCGATTTTAGGTCTTGACGTATCGTCTGGTTGCGGACCATGTCTCTTCTTGTTACTTCAACCACCTTCCTCAGATACCTCATTTCTGAGGTTTGGATCTGGCTTTTGTGGGTTGTAGTCATTGCATATGACTCGCATCTATATGTCAAGACTGGGACATAGGTGGAGCGGTATACAGCCATCTTCGTTTTCTTACCAACCTCTCTCTTGCTGAGGAATCCTCGATTTATGGCCTGAAAAAGTCTCCCAGCTGCAGCTTTTCGAGTGGCCAACTCTTCTTTGATGCCTTCCTTTCGGTCTATAATAGCTCCGAGATATTTAATGTGGTCGACGTGCCCCAGGACCTGTTCTCCTAGCTTAATCTGATGTCTTTTTTCTTCTCGTGATATCACCATGGATTTTGTTTTAGGGCTGCTTATGACCATCCCTCTCTTCTCTAGCTCTTCCTTCCATACTTGCAGGTTGGATTGGAGATGTGCCTCTGATTTAGCAATCAGGGCAACATCATCAGCAAATGCCAGCTCTGAAATAAATACCTGTCTCATCTAGAAAATATTTACGCAGTAAAATTGCGTTTACAACAAATCATTCCTATTTATTTCATATAAACTATAAATTGCAGTTAACGTATCACCTGACAAAAATTCAGATAACAGAACAGCCCAAGTTTTCTTTGGGATGTTCATGTTTCTTTGGGAGGTACGAGACTTGAACCTCAGGAGAAATGTATGTCATCAGTCAATGGTGCAAAACATGGCAATTTTAATTTATAGTATGGAGTGGTCCCTCCCATTGTCTGTCGAATCTGTATTTATGGTTGCCTGTTGTTGAATGCGAAGCTTTTCAGGCTCAAAAGATTTCTGTCGTTCAAGTTCTTTGTCTCTTTCAATCTCTGCTAATTTGATTTTCTCTTCATTAGCAAATCTTTGTAGTTCATGTTCTATCGCTGCCAATCTAATTTTCTCTTCTCTGTCGAGAGCTCTTTGCTCTTTCGCGTATTTTGGGAGAAGATCGGCTACCACGACAAGCATGGGAAACAAAGAGCCAGGGATCCAGACCCCCAGGACGACCCGGAGTTCGCTGGGAGGACAACATTAGACAATCTTTGAAGGACCGAGGACTAGAATGGAACCAGGCCAGGAGGAAGACAGCCGATAGGATAGTCTGGCGCTCTCTCTTCCAAACCTATACACCTCACGGTAGAAGGGGAACGACTAGATAAGTAAGTTTTTCTTGACGATAATGGTTTTCGACGTAAGTTGAATACGTTGTTACCAGAAAATAACAAGAATTTTGGTGAATTCATTGCTTTCTGCTATCAAGATCTGCCTTATGCGATGGATAGATTCATATTCTTCTTCTTCTTCTTTGATCCTTAGCCGCCGGCCATCAAAGCAGTCAGTGGCCATCACGCCTGGTGGCGTCTTGTAGGGCAACAACAAATTGATTCCACTTTGCTCGGTCGGTGGCCATCCTTCGTACAGTGCCCCAACTCTGGTTCATTCTTTGCATCTCAGCTTCCACAGTCCTCCACCAAGTAGTTTTTGGTCGGCCTCTCTTTCGTTTTCCTTCAGGGGTCCATAGCAAAGCTGTTCTTCTGATGGCATCGGGGTCTCTTCTGAGGACATGGCCAACCCAGCTCCAGCGTCGGCTAGCTATGATGGTGTGCATGTCCTCTTGCTTGCTCCGAGTAAGCAGATCTTGGTTGGTGATGGTATTCGGTCAAAAGATTCGGAGAATTTTTCTTAGGAATCTTGTGTGAAAAGAGGACAATTTCGACATTTCCTTCTCTGTAACTCTCCAGCATTCCGGGCCATAGAGAAGAACAGAAAGCACACAGCTCTGATATAATCTTAATTTTGTGCTGTACTGAAAGGACTTGCAGATGTTGCTTAGGCTAAAAAAGGCTGTTCTTGCTTTGTTCATTCTGTTGTTGATGTCTTTGCTTGCCACGCCGTCTGGGGTTATTATGCATCCTAGGTATGTGAAGGTGTCTGTCTGTACCAGGTGCTGATTCCTTACTGATATGGGCTCAGGGTTGCTCACATTGAGCGTCATGACCTCAGACTTCTTTAAATTGATATTCAAGCCCACCTGCTGGCTAAACTTATTAAGTCTATCCGTTTTTTCCTGGATGTGTTGATGTGAATGTGCTAGTAGTGCAATGTCGTCCGCATATTGCAGATCTTCCAATGTAGAAAATGTTGTCCATCTTATTCCTCTTGGACTGCCCTCTGTTGTCTGGCGCATCACCCAGTCTATGACTGTTAAAAATAGAGTGGTTGATAAGGGGCATCCCTGTCGTACTCCTGTCTTCACCTCAAAGGTTAGGTTGCTCTGCCCAACACTACACATAAAGTTGGCATAGAGGCTTTTTATGATTGACACTATGCAGCTTGGAATTCTATAAGCCCTCAGTATTTTCCATAAACTGTCCCTATGTATGCTGTCAAAAACCTTTTCAAAATCAACAAAATTAATGTAAAGCTGTCTTTGCCATTCTGACCACTGCTCTATAATGTTCCTGAGAGTGAATATATGATCTACACATCTCCTGTTCTTTCTAAATCCTGCTTGTTCTTTCCTCAGTTTGTGGTCTGCTGCTTTTGAAATTCGCTGTATAATTATCTGCCTAGAATTTTGCTTGGAACTGAAACGAGAGTTATTCCTCTCCAATTATTGCAGTCTGCAAGATCTCCCTTCTTGGGCAATTTGACAATTATTCTTTTTGTTTCACTCCGTTGGTGTTGTCCCTGTTATCCAGACTTGTGCAAATAGTGGTTCTAATAGTTCTGCTGCTAGCTCAGGGTCTTTAATAGCTCTGCATTTAAGCTATCATGGCCACGAGCTTTTCCATTCTTTAACCCTTTGATTGCTGTGATGATTTCTTCTTTTCGTGGAATGTCTGTATTAACATCTAATCTTTTTCAGCCTCAGGAACATTCAATTGTGTGTCTGGTGGTTCCTTGTTCAGAGTTTCCCTGAAATGATTTGCCCATCTTGTTTCCTGTCCCTTTGCTGTCGTTATGAGATTTCCTTGCTTATCTCTTACTAATTTAATATTGTTTGCACCTCGTTTTCCGCTGATGATTTTAGTTATTTTGTATACTGTGCTTTGTTCACTTCTAAGTGCTGCCTCTTCTGCCTGTCTTGCAAGATCGTCTAGGAAATTCCTTTTGTTGGCTCGGGTTTGGCGTTGAACTTCCTTGTCCAGCTGACTGCACTGTTCGCTATATAGTTGCTTTAACCTGGGGGACTTCGCTTCTGTTTAATGTTTATGGTGTTATCCAGTCTTGCTTCTTCCTTTCCTGTAATCGCAAGCATGATTTGCTGCTTTCCTTATATATTGTTGAAATGGTGTTGAATTTCTGATCTATATCATAAGTCAATGTCTTTTCCTGACTTTTGGCAAATTGATATCGCTTCTTTTTATCAGCCGCAAAAGCTTTTATGTTAAAGGGGTCCTTCAATTTGCTGATGTCAAAACTTTTCTGTGTAGTTACAGTTGGTCCAGCCGTTCTTAGATTCACTTTCAGTTTTGCTTGTTCTAAATGGTGATCACTTCCCACATCCGCACCTCTTCTTACCTTCACATCTTGTAATGCATGTCTCCATCTACCGTTAAACATAATGTGGTCTATCTGGTTTCTGTTCCGATCATTTGGTCATTCCCATGTTAATTTGTGAATTTCTTTGTGTGGAGATTTATGAATAGCGAAAACATTTGAGGGACTTGTTGATTTGATTTTAAGAGACAAGGTGCTATCATCTTGAAGTACAGATTTGATAGCTTATTTTCATGAACGTAGGACATTTTCTATTGCTGATGTTGAAAAATTAGATTGACAGTACATGACAGCACATCCAAATAAGGCTGCCAGTAAATCTAATGTCATGGAAACCTTACCAGTATGCGCCGCTGATCGAACCAATGCACATAACTTTGAAAGATCCCACATACGTAGCGTTGATAGACAATTCTGTAGGTACACGAATAACTCGTTTCGAGGGCGTTATAATTGTCCACGCCACCGTTCTTCTTCACGGGGATATTTTAGGCGTAACACTAATTACTAGGGCAGTGGGTATTGGCGTCATGCTAGAGGTAATGTTTATGATAGGTCAAATTTCATAAATCATTACTCACCACTGTCACATGTTTGGAAAAGTTTCAAATGTTCCCATGATTACCATAAGGGTCATTCATCTTATGATAATCTACGTGATCATAGGACGTTCCATTACAAACGAGGTTATAGTAAGGAGCGTTCACAGGTAAATGCATACCAGACTGATGGTTCAATTATAAATTAAAGGGATAATGATACTAATAATCACGCAAATGCATGTAGTGCTGATTTAGGAAACAATGTGAATTGTGGAGAATGCAAAGCTTTGATTCAACCAGGTACAAATCCCAGACTATAGTGCGGACATGTCTTACTAGTGTTGTCTTCACATGACGGCACGGGCTCTCTCAATTTTCATAAAGGTTTGCTGTATAATAGACCTTGTTCAGTCCTGAGGGATACTGGTTGCATAACGGTAGGGGTGAGACGATCTTTAGTGGATCCATCCTGTTTTACGAGAACTTCTGTTGTGTGACATTCGGTGGTATTATCGAGTGCTACCCCTTGGCAGATGTAGAAATTGATACTCCTTTTTTCACGGGAAATGTAAGAGCATGTGCACTTCCCGGTCCGTCGCTGACATAATTATCAGTAATATCACAGGAATCAAAGATTGCGCTCCAAAGGACATCAATGGTTGGGAGATGTCACATCCTGTGTCAGCTAATGCTGTCACAAGAAAAGCTCAGATGTTGGCAGAAACACAGGTGCAACGTGGCACACTACATGAAACTAATATACATAATGCATGTCATAACATTGACAGACAGTCTTTTAGTAAACAATAAAAAGAGGACACGCCATTAAGACGTTTGTTTGCTTTCACTGATACAAATAACATTAAACACACTAAGAAATCAAAGTTTTGGTTTTGTCTCAAAGACAACATTTTGAAACGCTGTTTCAATAATTACATATCCATACGCAAGTGGGTGTTTGTTTCTAGTTCTTTAAGACAATTAATTTCTTATATTATTAAGTGAATTTATAGAACATATAATCAATAGATACATTACAAAATAAAATGGTATGCACCCCTTGGGGTCGATGCACAAAATGGGAAAGTAATAACCCCCCAAACTGGAATGGAGGTAAATGCAATGTTTATGCTATTATAATACATGGTGACTTTACTTAGGACATAATTCTTTTACAGACTGGTGGTTAACTTTCTAGACTGCCGTGTAAGTTCTAACTGTGTCTAACTGCCCAATAGGCCTATCCTAATTCCACACCCAACCACGAGACGTTTCTCTCACAAATTAAAGAATACCTACCTTCTACAATTCAGTCGTAATAGCGAAGACACGTGACTAGTCAGGTTTATTTGAATACGTTACACCACTGAAATTCCCCAAAAGTAAGGTCAGCTTGTGTTTTCCATGTGTTTTTTGGTCTACCTCTGCCTCTCTTTCCCTGTGGATTCCAGAACAACTACTGCCATGTAATGCTATCAACCGGTTTCCTCAAATATGTGTCCTATCCATCGCCAGAGTCTTCTTCTCAGCTCTTGTTCCACTTGCACTTGTTTGGTTCTTGTCATCAATTCCACATTTGTGACTTTGTCATACCATTTCAGTCCTTCTATTCTATGCAAGCACCCGTTTATAAAAGTCTGTAGCGTTTTAGTTGTTGTTTTTGTTGCTCTCCATGTTTCAGAGCCATGCAATAGGACTGACTTGACATGTGAGCTGAAGATTCTTATACACATGAGAAGAGAGCTAGATACAGAGGTGAAAATGATGAGGAAAACATGGAAAGAACTTGAGCGGAAAGCACGGGACAGGAAGACTTGGCATGTGATTTTTGAAGGCCTATGCTTCTCGGGGAGCAAAGGGGTATTGATTGATTTAAGGTCAGCTTAAGCTTACCATTTAACCCATTGTAAGCACTGAACAAGACTGTGGAGTTCTTCGCCGGTTAAGTATCTGTTAGCTTAAGTTTACTATGTAACCCATTATAAACACTAACACTGTTACGAGCGAAGAGCGTTCCCCTAGTCTGGCATGCTGCAGGTGCATCTTAGGTAATATTATCTTAATTTGCCGATCGCTGAGCCACTAAGGACCGAGCGATGAATTTATAATGAGAGCCAGAAGCGAAAATAAAAAACCAGACACGCCTTTGGATGGTGGTCTGAGCGGGGAATAATAAGACTACGGTCGCGATAGAAGAATTAACAAAAAACTAAAGTTCATGTAGCCGGCAAGAACAGAAAAATTTGAAGAGTAAGGCAAGTGGGACGGATTGCAAAATTCAAATTATCTGTCATGTTGTCACAATGCGTTACAACTGCAATCGTATGATTATTCTGCTTTACCCTTAAAGGGTAGAGATAATGTTCTTGCAGACGTCCTCTCAAGTTGCACAAATTGACTCCTCTATCCGAGTACCGTGTATGTCGGATGATACATCTGGATTTTGGATTTTTGAGTTTTACGTGTGATCTTTTCAGATATTTGCTGACTGTTATTTTTGGGATTTCATTGACTACTTGGATTCACATAACTATTTTTTATCTCATACTTATATTTCGAGAACATGGTGGACATAGTGAATACCTTGGTCATTATGAATAACATAATGCTGTTCATAGTTGAATACTTAGTATAATATCTTCGTTCAGAAGCGTACTAAGGGGGTTGCGAGGGGGGCCCCAGGTGACAGCCAAGAAGGGGGTACCATCGGACACTAATAATATATTATTTACTGTTAAAATGATACTTACTAGTGCGTTTATTTATTGGTTCTTGATATGTTATAGGTAACATCCGCCCCGGGTCCCAAGTATTTTAGGGACGCATCTGTCTTCGTTAATTAGTTGATTTCATATTATATTAATCTTAATTTGTGACATTCTGATTAGATATTTTAATACCGTCTGAAAACTTGCAGTTTTCAGTTTGAAGGGCGGGAGTAATTTGTGACGAGCATCTTTTGCACACCACATGTGAGGTTTTTTTAGGTGAATGTAGTGCTCATGTATTTTTGCACATCTTTTGTCGCTATGCGTAAGTAGCGTATGATGTGCCTTTGTTTTGGCCTAGCGGCAAGGGCAATTCCGCTGTGTTTACTCAAGGTGTATGTACGTATGTTTTTCAGTAGGGAATATGTTCCCATTGGAACTTGTAGATAAATAAGGGAAATATATAGTTTGCGTACGGATATGGACTAAGCTGTGGAATTTGGATCATTAATACCAATTGTTATAAGGAATCATTCAATGTGTAGAATACTGATGTTCGTGATGAATCATAGTAAATTGTCTTTTTGGACAGAGGAACTTATGCACTTGATGCCATTGCCACAGCTGCCAGTTATATTGTTTGATATTGTTTTGAGATGTTTCATCAATGACTCGTGCCATCTGTCTCGAACTAGTGAAAGCAAAGGCTGTCGTGAACTAAACTGATCATCCCGCCCTATAAAGCTGAGACCTAATATAAGGAAAGTCTCAAACACTTCAGTTCCCTACAGCAGTATTTGTCGTGTGACTATTGTTAACCTTTATTAAATGGTTTTTTTTTAAATATAAAGCGTCGTGGAGTGTTGTACTTTCTATATTCTTGAGTAAGATGCGTCTTTTGTGTGCTATTGATGCAGTGGTTTGTGTAAAACAAATTTTTGCACGATGAGGCTTCGCATGTAGTGAATTGATGGCGGAACAAATAAAGGCATAAGTAACCAAATGAATAAAGCCAGAATTACCATCGTTAACGTAAACAACATCTGGAAATCTCCCCAGTACAGTACAAACACTAAATTTAAAAAATTTGGGAGCTGCATAATTTCTGTACTTTTGTACGGTGCAGAAAGCTAGAGAGTAACATAAAAGAAAATGTCAAAATTGTCCTCTGTCCACAAAACGTGCCTAAGGGAAATTCTTCAAATTTTCTGACCCAACACCATCACCAACCAAGAACTGCTAACTCGAAGCCACAAAGAAGACATGTGCGCCATCATAGCAGGAAGATACTGGAATTGGGTTGGCGACATCCTCAAAAAAGACCCTGATACCATCACCAGAACGACCATGCTTTGCACTATAGAAGGAAAACGAAAGCGAGGCAGATCGAAAGCTACCTGGCGGAGAACTGTCTAGGCAGAGCTGCAAATTATGAACCAGAGCTGGGGCACCACATGAAGGGTGGCTACAGACCGAGCAAAGTGGAGACAGTTTGTTGCTGCCATACAAGACGCCACCAGACGTGATGGTCATTAATTGCTTCGTTAGTCAAGGACCAAAGTGGAGACAGTTTGCTGCTGCCATACAAGACGCCACCAGACGTGATGGTCATTAATTGCTTCGTTAGTCAAGGACCAAAGTGGAGACAGTTTGTTGCTGCCCTACAAGACGCCACCAGACGAGATGGTCAATGATTGCTTTGTTAGTCAGCAGTCAAGGGCCAAAGAAGAGAAGACATTGTTTTTATAATTTGTTTTTAAATCATGCTTATATGTGACGTCTTAATAATTGACATCTCTATCATCACCAGGCAAGAATTTACAGTTTGATTTAATTTTGCAGGGTACGTCACCCAGTGTATGGTTCTATTCCTTGTCTGCGTTGTTTTTTCTGCCGTCGTCTCATTCATGGCTGACTGGATGGCGTCCGAGTTAATAAAGCTGTTGTAAGCAGTCATGCTAGTGTTGGAAGAAAAAAAACCATTACATGTTCATTAGCGCTTATGCTATAATAATCATCAAAGCCCTTCATCTCCCCGAACTAGGCTAGGCTTTATGTAAAGTCTTCAATTCTTCCTTTTGATTTTTATTTGTCTGCAACTGTTCTTTGTGTGTTGTTTTAGTTTTGGTTTCTCTTTACGTCACCTGTCAACTCCCACAAGAGCTTAGGCCTTCATCAAACGTATGTCAAGTCTTCCCGTCCCATGCCATCAGCTCATGATCTTTCCATGTCTTTATCCCATTCATGTCTTTCTCCGATTCTCTTCTCCATGCATGTTTCTGAGTCACTGTATCTCTCTTACCGTGATGATTCTAGAACAAAGACTATCTGATGATGCTATTAAGAGATTATTTCAACGTGTGTCTTATCCAACCCCAGTGACCTTTTGCTCCACTAGCATTTGTCTTGCTCCTGTCGTGCTCTTGTCGTGCTCTTGTCGTGCTCCTGTCATGCTCTTGTCGTGCTCTTGTCGTGCTCCTGTCATGCTCTTGTCGTGCTCTTGTCGTGCTCCTGTCGTGCTCTTGTCGTGCTCTTGTCGTGCTCCTGTCATGCTCTTGTTGTGCTCTTGTCGTGCTCCTGTCATGCTCTTGTCGTGCTCTTGTCGTGCTCCTGTCATGCTCTTGTCTTGCTCTTGTCGTGCTCCTGTCATGCTCTTGTCGTGCTCTTGTCGTGCTCCTGTCATGCTCTTGTCTTGCTCTTGTCGTGCTCCTGTCATGCTCTTGTCTTGCTCTTGTCGTGCTCTTGTCGTGCTCTTGTCGTGCTTTTGTCGTGCTCTTGTCATGCCTTAGATATTTTCACTTATCAGTTATGTATGTCAGGACGAGCGATAGAAAGAGAACGTGACTGGATAGCAGGATAAAAGGAAAGGCTAACGGATCTAGAGATATGGGGATGACAATTAAGTATACGTAACCAACAATCCTGCAAGCATTCAGTGTGCAACAAGACGTGATGGCAAGAGGTTGGTGTTGAGGAACATTCAAGAAACCAATTGGTAGCATTACAAGGCAGTACTTTTTATGGAATCTCCCAAAGTAGGACAGGTAGAGACAGCACATAAAGAAGGAAATTGAACACAGACTTTCAAGGATCGATGGAGACATGGACAAGCCATGAACGGATGTCATAGGATCGTAGGCAGGGCATGAATTTCTTGAAGGTATGTTCTCTAAAGGGAACAAATAGACAGACATAAAACAGAAAAGCTTGCCAAGACCCAAACAAATTCCTCTCACAACTTGCCTTAGAAAATCTCATGCACGTACAAAATCTATTCTTCAAACGATGTAGACTTCACGCCGCTTTCGTGTAGATTTCACCGTGTAAACTTCATGTGCATTCACGTAGATTTCACTATGTAGATATCATGCCACGTTTATTAATATTTCGCCATGTAAACTTCACGTGTACTCACGTAGATTTCATTATGTAGATATCACGCCACGTTTATTAATATTTCACCATGTAAACTTCACGTGTACTCACGTAGATTTCACTATGTAGATATCACGCCACGTTTATTAACCTTTCATCATGTAAACTTCACGTGAATTTACGTAGATTTCACTATATAGATATCACGCCAATGTTTATTAATATTTCACTATGTAAACTTCACGCCGCATTTATGTAGATTTCACCACGTAAACTTTATGTCGCTTTTATCTATACTTCACCATGTAGCCATCTCACTACATTCATGTAGATTTCACCATGTAAACTTTATGCCGTATTTACAGACTTCACCATGTAGCCATCAAGCCGCATTCATGTAGATTTCACCATGTAAACTTTATGCCGCGTTTATCTAGACTTCACTATTTAGTTATCACGCCACGTTTATGTAGATTTCACCACGTAAACTTTATGCCGCGTTTATCTACACCAAGTTTTCTCACGGGCTTTGGGCTGATGTTAGTCCAGACAGTGCTCGCAAAGTACGTCTTTCTACAGAAACCGGCCAAACACTTACATTTAAACAACAGGCAAGTTTTAATTTCTATGCCATCCTCATCATAGCTTTCACATAATTGTGTTCGCTCTCTTTTCCTCTCCGGCAGTATTGAACTACTTTTATTGTGCGTACTAATTATGTGCGCTATTCGATTGTCGGCACATTCTATGTTCCTAACTTCTGACAGTATTTGGTATTTTCGAGTCAATGTTTACACTCTTTCCATTCATTTGTGTCGTGTTTGTTTACCTGAGAGTTTGATACAAATCAGACGAGATTTGGCTGGCAAGGTCATTTTCGTGTAGTGACCCAGTGTTCGTTTGCACAGGGAGAGCCGGTCAATTATCGAACTGGTGACAGATTAGACACACGAATGATGTAAGAACCTTCCGGACAGACTTGTTTGACCAAGAAGTTGCAAGGGGATTAGAAATTTATCATAACATGTACTTTTGAATGTATTGGCTGGCATTTGAGGCGCGAATAGACATTCACGTGGATTAGACGTTTTGTAGGAAACACAAGGTATGAGCGTGGCCGGAAAATTGCAATATAATATAGAACATTTAAACATACGGCACTGCATTCCTAATCGTCACAAGTAAACAGCTCGGACTGAAGCCAGAGACGAAAAGAAGTAAAGATTCTGACAAGAAAACGCGTATTGGAGCACCTTGTGATTGATACAATAAGGAAACTCCGCCTGTTAATACGGAAACGGGACTTCTACAGGACCTACTCACAAAGTCACCGAGGGGTTCCATAATAGAAATAAAACCCCAGACGTGTGTTCGAAGCAATTGTATCAAGTTTCTGAGACTATTCAACGGAGCAAGAAGTCTATATTCTATTACTGGGTTGGTGGTTCGGATCGAAGAGACCATTTGAGGTACTACTCTACGATACCATCTGTATTAATATTCTGTGGTTCAAAGCTTGCGATCGTCACTTGAAATCTATATTCAACGGGTTGTGAAGATACCTGCCTTGACCGGGAGCGATCACGTCTTGAACTACTCAGGAGACATGTCCTGCTACAGAGACGAATGACGGGATCAGCAGCATCAGCCCTTTGGAGTTTTGATGTCTATGTGACATTACTAGCAGGCCAAGCACAAAAGAAACACTAAGCCTCCAAAAACCGATCTAATCTCCCTGATGACAACTATCTTTTATGAATTACCAGTTCATATTTATTTACATTTGTTCCAAAGTAATTGATCATTAAATTTGTTAAATGTTTTTTTTTAAAACAAATTCATAGTTGATTTAGTTATTACAGAGAGAAGTGCACAATGATGAGTCAGCATGTTTTATATATCTATATTTACATCTATAGAGCCAAATAATAATAAGAATTTCACTGTTAATTTAGTTGGGGGCTTGTATGAGCTAAATTAAGCTATATGCTATAATCAAATTATAAATTATTACTATTATTTAATCCCTTCACAAAAGGCGGCGGTAAAGTGATACAAACGTGTTTTCCTGTGCTCCTCACTAAATGTTATTCAGGCCTTTGAAACCACCGCTGATAACGGCGCTAAGTCTAAATATTATAGTCTGGTTACACTAGGGTTCCCATTCGTCCCGTTTTTCCCGGGACAGTCCCGTTTTTTTATAAAATGTCCCGAATTTATTCCAAATGTCCCGCTTTTTAAGGGTCCTTCCTGAAAAAAAAATCTTTGGGTAACGAATTTTATTCCGTGTTTTAGTAGTGTTACTTTATCAATTTCCGGTTACAGTGGACCCTCGGTTTGAATCTCGAACAAAAATTAGAAAGTCGACCAAAACAGTGTTCAGTGAGCATCTACCAAATGATTTAATGCGTATTAGCATTTTTATACAGTATTTTTATCGTTTTTCATCCGCATAACGCCGAAACGTAAGTGCAGTATAAATGATAACATTACAAGAGAATTTCCCTTCATTAAAGGTGTAGATGAAAATGTGGAATGTACTTTATGCAGCTCTAAATTTTGCATTTCACATGGTGGTCGGTCAGACGTAGTCAACCACGTGAAAACGAAAAAACATGAAGGTGCTTTTGAAAGTAAGGCTTCCAACAGCAGTGTAAGTCATTTCTTAAATGCGAAAACCCAGAGTGAAAAGGAAATGGAAAAACAGTTATCATTGGCAGCATAGGAAGCAACCTTCGCTTATCACACGACGGTGCATAACCACAGCTTTAAGTCCATGGACTGCACAACAGCCATCGTGAAAAAACATTTCAACGATAAAGTGGAAGTTGTGTTAGTTGAGCACTGTCTTGTTTCCTCTTGAAACATAATTTTATCCAGTGGCCCCTCTTTCTGCAGTAATGACATGTAGAGTCTTTAGCTGGACAGTGGTTTTGTATGTGGTTTAGGCCACAACATTTACACATAGCACCTCTGCTTGTGTTGTGTTTTTCTTGTTGCTTCGAACCGGTTGCTTTGTTTTGTTTGGGTTTATAGCTTTTTACTGCATCCACCTGGGCTGTTACTGTACCTTGCTGAATTTGTTTAATGTTTAGTGCTTGTGCCTCGTGTTTCCTGCCTTCATCCAGAAGTTGTTGTAAAGTTAGTGTATCACTCTGGCTCAGTATCCATTTCTGGAACTCTGGCATTGGTGTGCTGAGAAGGATCTGTTCGATAATTCGCTCTTTTTCTTCTTCTTTGTTAAATTTGCATACACTTGTTTTCTCCTTGATGCGAGTGAAAAAATCATCTAGACTTTCACCAGGTTTCTGTCGCAGGTGGTGAAGTTCAAATCTTGCCGCTCTAAAGTTCATGTGCTTTATTATCAGACGTTTTTCAAATTCGTCCAATATGGCTGCGGGGTCTGTCGCCGACTCCACAGGCATGGCGGTAGCAAAACTGTTGTAAATTTTCAAACCTTCATCGTCCAATGCTTCTAGGATATATGGAGTTAGGGTTTGTCCTTCCAGACCAGTGGTCTTGGAATATAGATCTATGCGTTGGCGCCATAACAAGAAAGCTTCACTCGTATCATCTTTACCGGCGAATCTCATTTGCGGTGCGTTGCGATATTGTTTCGCCGCCATGGCTGACCTCGATGACGAAAATTAGCCGAATACTGTACTCACGTGTTATCGTGTAGCTGTTTTTTGCGTCAGTCCGGTATCGACCGCTGCCACCATGTAATGTTATGATGTATGTATATAAGCATTACCTCGTCATCTACACAAGCACACACATGTTTCAGAAGGCACTCAGTAAAAGCATGTTCAGTTTGTAGCCATGTTTATTTTACAGAATCTCGTACATGTCAAGATTCGCATTATATTACAATGTGTGGTTCGTACTTTAATGTATTCATATTACAGCCTACACAAATCTTCATTACACAATAAAGCCTGCTCACCCGGCAGCTATAATAATCTTCATATGGCCTACACAAATCTTCATTACACAATAAAGCCTGCTCACCCGGCAGCTATAATAATCTTCATATGGCCTACACAAATCTTCATTGCTCAATAAAGCCTGCTCACCCGGCAGCTATAATAATCTTCATATGGCCTACACAAATCTTCACTGCAGTTTATCACATAGGCTGTACACACAGCGAAATATATAAGTCGACATTTTCTTAAGTCCTACGTAGGCATACACTATCCAAAAACCACTGGGACTCGACCTACACGGTCCACGCCCAAAACACAACTCCCCAAATCACACACTAGTCCCGCCAAAAAACCCCGTCACGAGACTCGGCTGTCTTGAACACCGCTCTCGATAACACATGCAGACTAGCTGCGAGCTATTCACATGACTCAAAACAGTACAGAATAAATACCTCTCAACATTTGAGATTAAACAGCGTTCACACGCTTATCTGTACTCTGCCACTCCAAAAATAGGAAAAGATAATTCTATCCTAAAGTCAAACAAGTATCCGCTTAATCAAGCGTTGCAACTCGAACATAAAGCTAAAGAGTTAACACTGCTAAGATTCATTCAGCATTGTTTTCGATTTCTTAAATATAATGTGAAGACTCCGTCATCATCATCCTTCTATCCGCATCTCTGCCAAGAGTAATCTTGTGCAAAGGTAGACACATTTGAAGACCACATTAGATACTCTAGGTTTTGGCCCTTGTTGGACCATCACTGCAGAGCAAGGGGAGGTAACCCGTGACAATAGCCTCCCATTTCATACCCTATGGAGCATGGTTTTATTAACATCACAGCTAGTCGCAAAATAGTCTGCACCAGAGCACACATTTTCAAGCAATCATTGAACTAGGGGTTTCTGTTGTAGGACAAGCAATCATTGAACTTGGGGTTTCTGTTGTAGGACAAGCAATCATTGAACTTGGGGTTTCTGTTGTAGGACAAGCAATCTATGAACTTGTGGTTTCTGTTGTAGGGCAAGCAATTTATGAACTTGTGGTTTCTGTTGTAGGGCAAGCAATAATTGAACTTGTGGTTTCTGTTGTAGGGCAAGCAATCATTGAACTTGTGGTTTCCGTTGTAGGGCAAGCAATCATTGAACTTGGGGTTTGTGTTGTAGGGCAAGCAATCATTGAACTTTGGGTTTCTGTTGTAGGGCAAGCAATCATTGAACTAGAGGTTTATGTTGTAGGACAAGCAATCATTGAACTTGGGGTTTCTGTTGCAGGCTGTTGTATATCATGAGGCTGCTAGTCCCATTATCAACCTCATATAAGTCTCCTATGACAAAATGCTTGAGACAGCATTAGTCATACTCTTTCTGTCGCCTCATGTAAAACAAAGAGCTACATGAATTAACACTGTCAAAGCATATAGAGTCTTTGATCAAGCATCTTACTAGGGGTCAGCTGTAATGGTGGCTCGAACCTGCATAAAAAGGAAAAAGAAAACAAAGGTGTTTGGTGATAACGATGATGGTGGCGATGACGACGACGATGATGGCGGTGATGATGATTGTCGCACAATGCGATTGGGATTCGATATCTAGGTAATCAACATAAGTAAACACCGTCGAAACATGTGCAATGCTAATAGCTCGACCAATGAAACGAGAGCTTGCTACACGGAGATCGTCTATGCATAACAATCCGGTAGGGAGGAAATCTGTGTTAGGATCACGCAGTAATAAATTCCTTATAAATCAACGGATTGACAGAAGGCAATTCTACTTCACCGAGTCATAGAGGGTGAGTAGGGCTACTGTACCTATTTTGTTAATGCATAATAAATGTAAATATGTCACTTCAATTGAACAATCATGCTGTGAAACGATCCTGAACTGATTTCTGAACTATACTTGTCATGTTTTAATGTGTTTATATGAATGTATCCTGCTCTATGATTATCCTATCAGGTTATATAATTGCTTATAACTTCAACATAGCACTATGTAACGATGGGCAACAGTTCAGTAACCATTGTTATGAACGTAATAATCTGACTGATAGCCAATGGTTCTCGAGGTTGAGACCTGGAACACACTCATATAGATGTAATGCTCAAGTAGCAACCATGTAAATAAGTGTTTCTTAAGCCCTGGCCGCAAGGACACCCCTACAGGTTTATGGCAGCATGGGAGACTATATCCCAGTGGTTCTCAACCCATTGGTACCAATGACCCCAAATTGATTTGACTGGTCTATGGGCACGAATTAGGCCAGGGGTTCTCAAACTTTTGACAACCCTAAGCAATATATGTCAGAACCATTCTGCTTGGATGGAAAGATAGCAGTTGGAAGTGAAAAGACACACACGAACTGAAAGAACGCAGAAGACAAAAGGAAAGAGCTAGTCACGTATTCCTTCATCATTGAGTATTTGTGCTGGCCTGCCTTTGCCAGAAGTAGTCCTGTTAGTATTTCCGAAAAAGACCAGAGGGTTTCGGTCATACATATAGACGTAAGCCAGAAGTGAGAACCCAAGTGTTATCCTGCATAGCGACACGGAGCACTACAGCTGGTCTACCTGGTTGTGCTGGTATCCCTACTACATGGGAAGATCAGCCGAGTCTATATAGTCGTGTGGAGCTCACCAACATTGTCAACCATCATTTAAGGAGCACTCAGTTAAGTGCAGAAACAAAAGAACATTCGATCAATTTATATGTGAAGAGTCAAGTCATATGAAGAAAAAGACTGGTTAACGTTTTTTGTCAGAAAAGCAGAGACACTGTAATTCAGTTAAAGTAAAATAATATCACTGTGATTTCTCTGGATATTGTGTAAATATAAAATTCCTATTCATATAGCATCTCCATCAGTTCCAAGAACAGACGATAAGAGAATCATTATAAATACATTGATGTTAATTGTAACTTGGTTTTTGTTAATTTCATAAAGTTACTATTGAGTTCAATTTAAATTTCATTGTTATTTAAAGCATAAGGTAGTTATTACGAGAAGACACTCTAGGCTCTTGATCTTCTTATTACCACCGGACCAGGGGTCTTTACTGTCTGACTATTCTTTGTGCTATTATTCACCAGTACTCATTTCTGAGACTGGGGTATATCGGGTAGTTCATTATTCTTTGTAGAACTATCATCAACTGTCATCAAGACAACAACCACTATAATACCATCTCGTTACAATGATGATGATGCTGATGATATGTCGGGTTTAGTCATATAAATTAACTCTACCGGTCGGCACCTACACAACTCAAGGGAGATCAAAGGGAATGCAGATAAATCGCATACTCTTAACAGCTCTTTGCTATTAACGTTAAGCATGGTCACTAATTGGCATGGGGCCAGCTGCCCCACCCTGTAGAACACTGTTAACCATAAAATAAATTCAACACACAACATAGACAAGTCAACACAACATGGACAAGTCAACACAACATGGACAGGTCAACACAACATGGACAAGTCAACACAACATGGACAAGTCAACACAGCACGGACAAGTCAACACAACATAGAACAAGTCAACACAACATGGACAAGTCAACACAACATGGACAAGTCAACACAACATGGACAAGTCAACACAACATGAACAAGTCAACACAACATGAACAAGTCAACACACAACATGGACAAGTCTAAGAATAAAAGCATTACTTGAAATGGTATGTCACGGTCACCAACGGGAAACAGATGACAAGACCCAGAAAAGTACCAGTGGAACAGCAGATGAGAAGAAGACGATGGCGATGGATGGGACACATATTTAGAGAGCCTGTTGGTAGCATTACAAACCAGTTCTAGTTGTGGAATCCCCAGGGCAGGAGAAGTAAAAGCAGATGGAAGACCACAAGAAGTAGAGAATAGAAAACATAAATAATGATGAGGAATACAAGGCAAGACCTGGCGCTGATGGCACGTGACAGGAGGAACTAGCAGGTGTTAGTTGATGATATATGCTCCTTGGGGAGCTAAATCGTATTGATTGATTGATTGATGGATGGTCACTACCTAAAGAGCAGGACATAAGGATCACTGCATAGTAGATGAGTTGTTTGTGAGAAGCTGCACTGTAACAGGCAGAAGGAGGAAACAGTAGAACACCACCTCCTAGAATACCTGGCACTAGCAGACCTGCGGAAGCAATTGCTACCAACCAAACCGCTCCATCACCAACACCCTGTATGGAGGTACAATGCTATTGAACAATATATATATATATATATATATATATATATATATATATATATATATATATATATATATATATATATATATATATATATATATATATCTTTCACTACCTGGCACAAGGACAAAAGAGTGACAGCTTGTAACCTAGGGGATCAGAAAAGTCAAATTCAACTTGTGAGAAGCTGCGATGGTCAGCAAACACAGTTTGGAATCTGGTAGGCACAATACCACAGCTGTATAGAGATGCATGTAGGCTTAATCAACTTGATTTAATAGAAACTGAATACAACAATAGCCCTTGTTTTACCTTGGCCCGATAGGGGACACAAAACTGTAACACCCTAACCTGCCAGGCAATCTCGTAAAGGCGACCAAGGAGGTTTGGGCATGGGGTCGGTTACACCATTCGGTAGAAGCATTAAGACACAGAAATCTCATCAACAAGATGGAAAATTCAACTAAAGAAAATTAATAAGACAGAAGAAGATTCTCTGGGAAGGTGGCATATGATGCACTTCAGAGAAAAAAAAACGAAAAGAGACTAGTCGCTCACTTCGTTTTTCTTCAAGTTTTTCGCCAAAATATGGCGGGAAATAGTTTTGTTGTGATCTGTCTGCTGCATGCCCTGATGACGGCACTAATCTCTAAATTTAGCACTTGGAACTTTCATGCATTAAACGAGCACGGGAAAACTCCACAAGTGGCAGCAGAATAAGAAAAAGGGAAACACGCGTAAAAGAGAGCTAAAGAGTGACTTGAAATGGGAAAAGGAGACATGGGCAGACCATGAGCAAACAGCACAGGTTCAAGAGGACTTAGCATGCATTAGTGGAAGGCAAATACTTCTTGTTAAGTAGTATGGTCATGATGATGATGATACACAACTTCAGCTGGACTGAATTGTTTTTTCATTCCATGTGTTTGTAAATTACGTTCTTGGTTTTGTTTTATTGAAATTTGTATTGATAAATTCTGTTCAATATTTTGTTTACTTTAATTGCTCTAGCTACACCAAGAGCCGGCTGTCGTGCGATGCTAGCGGGCGCCGTCTTGAGGAGGGGAGGGGGCGAAATGTGTATATATATATATATATATATATATATATATATATATATATATATATATATATATATATATATATATATATATATATATATATATATATATATATATATTTTAAAATTTAATTAAAATTACAAAAGAACAATTGAAACTGAATTGTTTCGGATTTTAAAGTACGAACTAGTTTTCTATTAACATTTATTTTATTTTTGAAATGTACAGTTTAGATTATTCCGTGTCTGTTTTATTTCTTAAACAACAAAAAAAAAAAAAACGCACTAACAATGTGAGATAAACAGAAAAAAAAATTTCCGCCACAAAAAATTAAAAAGTGTATTATGTTTTTGTTCCACATTTGTGACTTTGTCATACCATTTCAATCCTTCTATTCTACGCAAGCACCCGTTTATATTAGTCTGTAGCTTTTTAGTTGTTGTTTTTGTTGCTCTCCATGTCTCAGAGCCATACAATAGGACTGACTTCACATTTGAGTTGAAGATTCTTATTTTCGTGTTGGACTTGATTTCTCTTGTTCTCCAAATGTTTCCCAATGCTATGAAAGCTCCTCTTGCTTTTTGTATTCTTAATTTGATATCACTGTCTGTCCCTCCAACTTTGTCTATATTACTTCCAAGATATGTGTACAATTCTACATCCGTTAGTGGTGTTTCTACAAGTTCAATCTTATTATCATTTCTTGCATTTATTCTCATAATCTTTGTCTTTTCCCTGTGTATTTTCAGGCCAACTTGTTGTGGAATTGGTGACAAGAACCAGACAAGTGCCAGTGGAACAAGAGCTGAGAAGAAGACGCTGGCATGGATAGGACACACATTAAGGAAACCTGTTGGTAGCATCACAAGACAGTCCTTGTTCTGGAATCCACAGGGAAAGAGAGGCAGAGGTAGACCAAAAAACACATGGAGAAGAGAACTGGAAACAGAGTTGAAAATGATGAGGAAAACATGGAAAGAACTTGAGCGGATGGCACAGGACAGGAAGTCTTGGCATGTGTTTGTTGAAGGCCTATGCTCCACGGGGAGCTAAAGGGTATTGATTGATTGATTGATTGATTGATGTTGTTGTTCAATAATACAGTAAACTCCTGTGGAAATTACAGTGTAGTTGAAATTAAGCGCATGAATTTGAGTCACGTACGAGTACAATATTGTAGGGAACTGGGGGAGTAGGCGCTATCAGGACACCTTGCGCCACCCTGAAAACTCTCTGGAGCTGGCTCTATCAACACTTTATTTTTATGTGTAATTTCTTGTTTTCTCCACAGACGATTCCTGTTTATCTACACATTCTTCATGTTTTTCTTCAACATTTTCGTTGGTCTGCTCTCTTGTTTGCTGAGAATATTCTACGCTGTTGCCTTGGGAACTTTACATTTGTCCAGATTGGACAACAGCACTCTCCCACGAAAATACGAGTCCCACGACCCAGGTTTGTAAAACGTCATTAATTTTCTACCAGCAAAGTCACCAATTACAATAACTTGCAACATAAACAACTAATGCAGAAGCACAATTATACAAAACTCTATGCAGAGCTTTTACAGTAAAAAATAATCTGATTATCAGATGTGTTCCCCCATCAGACAAGTGTTTCGGCTTTCTAATTGAGTTATGAAAACATCGACATCGCACTACAGAAATGGAATCCAGTGGAATCTGACTAAACAGCTTGATGATCTAGATTTCGCAGATGACTTGGCTCTTCTGTCCCATAACCATAATCAGAGCACAATAAAGATGGCGTGAAGACTTGGGTTAAACACGATTGCTTATGCAGTATTCTGGTGCAGGCTTCCAGCAACGAAGCTAACTTTAAAGAAGCCCACAGCTCCGTAGGGAGAAAAAAGGAAGGACTGATTAATTGATTGATTGAGTTGTATGTACATATGCTCACTAGAACATGGAGTCTTTGTTTAATAGAATTATTATGGTTTTTGTAAAGCATGCATTTACCTGGTAGCTGTAGCGAGATCAGTGATACAATCGCCAAATACAGTAATATTTAACCCCTACGCCAAATAAATTTACCACCCCGCCCATGTTTGCCTAAAGTCATCACCCACGCCTGCGATTCGCGCTGGATTTGAAAAAGCATTAACGCCAAAGTGAACGATACCAAAACCACTAGCTTTTTCGTTGCTCTGTCCAAAGACTTTAACATAACACGTGTTTCGTTCCCCAAAAGAGTGATAGAAAAAAAGGAGGAGTGAAACAGAGAGGGAGGAATGAAACCTTGACTAAAGCGTTTTTTAAAATCTATTAATAGCACACAATGCGACAGTTGACGTTAAGGACTTGCTTATAGTAACACAAAACAAAAGCGAGAGGCTGGCGTTTGAAAATCAACTAGTGCCTTAGACAATTTTTTTCCCTTACCGTTAAGGTTTGAATAAAGTATTTGAATATTTGCTAATGCACGCGATGATACCACATCTCAAGACCCAACCGCCTTGGTCCCTCTCCGTCCTGAAAATTAAATCTAACACTAAAGACGGTTGGCATCTTGCCAAACGCTTGTTTAGTTTCCTAAGAACGAGCGAGAGAGGGAAAAAAATAAAGGGGGGATTGACATGGAGGAAATCTAAGCTAGCGTATGCATTGTGAAAGTGAAACTAAGTAACCAAAGTGGGAAGGGTAGCGAAAACGGTGGCAAAAGAAACATAGATGAAGTATCGTATTCTAATTGAATAATGAAGGAAAAGAAAGGACAGTTGACAACTGAAATGATAATACTTGGTTATTAGGAATATCATATTACTCATTATGATATATTATCTTACCGGAGAGAAAAGTATGTTATTTGAAAAACTGAAGGGGGGAATACAAAGATGAAAACTATGATAAAGAGAGGAATAAAAACATAAGGGCTAGATGACAGACAGTCGTCTGGTTAATAATTGCTTTTCCCCATTAAAATCGCTTAGATATTAACAAAAATATCGTAGAAAATAAAAATGAAAGACAGAAAGACAAACACAGTGATATCCCACATAACTTTGAAAATCGGGGGATGTCACATTTTTTTTAACGTGTATTTTTTAAAAGAGAGTCAAGTCGGCTTACCTTGATCTGATTGGTTTAGGGGAGCATAACTAACGAGGGGATATAACGAACGTTTTGCTAACGCTTAGTTGCCACTTGAAGATAAAATTTAAACAGTAAGGTTATCATCAGACACAAGGAATTCATGACCCATTGTCTTTGCTGTTCTGGCCAGTGGCGATCTCAGCTTGACCCATTGATCGCCGGTTAACCGTATATGTGTGAAATATTTCATTGATTGCGGTAAGATAAACATTATTATTGATATGTATATGTATTATTGATGTGTAGAGGGTAACATAGATAGGCGCCCAACCAAAAATTTGTGGTGTGCGACATTTGCCATTGTGGAAGCTTACGACAGGCATGTCTATGTATAATATGGAGCAACTGAAAGTACATGATGTTTGAAAATTGATCTATAATATTATGACTGTAAGACCGGCAAACCACTGGCCGTCTTCGGCAAGTCACAGTGTTTCACATGACTTGGAAAAATAACGATGATTTCCTATGAAAGGAATGTATCAAACTGATGATATGGAAGATTACCCGAGTATGAAGCAGTCACAGAATAAGATAGGGACGATAGCTATTTGTTTAGTACAGGAAGCTGATCTTAAACTGTTTAATGATGCTTAATTGTTAGTTGTGGAGAGATTTATGTATAAGTACTTAGGGGGCCTTAATCCTCTTATTGCAGGGTTACATCCTATAACACTCAGTGTGCCACAAAGTAATACTGGAGCTGCAGAGTTCGAGGCAACAGTGTTTATTTGCCTATATTCTGAAGCAAGAGTGCTGAAGCAGTCTCCAGGTCTCACTGTCGTGACGAATGTACTGTTGTTGAGAAAGTCATCAACTATTGCTCAAGGAAATTAAGTTAAGCCAAACCTTCTACGGGCTTAATGAGTGTTCATTTAACATTAACTCTCCACTATTGCAATAAAACAGTTTTAGGAAGTGATGAGAAAAGTCGTTCATCATAATCGTGACCAGTCAAAGGATCTAGTGCTTCATCAGGGAATTCCATGTTATAAACATTTACAGCTTGACAGTTAAGGACAAGTTGTCCGTTAGACTTAATTAAAACTGTAATATATATATATTTCCATTCCATTTTGAGTTTAAACATTCCTGTACCAAAAAAAGATTGGAGGTACAGGAAATTAAAATTGTAACATACTATTCTAACTTTAACCACTGACGTGTTTAATCCCTTTTCATTGAGTTAAGTTGTGTTTGTTGTCATACACTCACCATTACATTTTGCATTACCCTAGACATCAAGCCATATAAACAAACAGACACAAGAATATACAATAATAATAATAATAATAATAAATTCTTTAAGCGCCAAACACGGCGCATAAGGCAGAAACCAGTGCTCTCCAGGTTGTTCGTTGTGACGCCACTCCTCTTAGCTCTTGCACATTATTTAGGCCCAACGTTCTTCCTTCTCTTATTATTGTTCTTCTGAGTGTTTCTTTTGGTCTTCCTTTTTTACCGCTTACCCTCAGGAACCCAAGTGAGCGCCTGTAGTGGTATTCTGTTGTTTTGCATTCGTAGGACATGACCGATATATGACCATCGTCTTTTCCTTATATAGTCGGAGACATATTTCTGCCTAGAGTCTTCTCTTATTTGTCGATTAGTCTTGAATTCTTTCCAACTGATGTTCATTGAGGTCGTAGCAGTCAGTTACCCTAAGAACATCATCTTCAACTATTAGACTCAGGGACTTGCATAGCTGACCTCAATCTGTAGACAAGTAATATTTATCTCTTTTAACATCAAAACCCACCACAGTAGCACCCGATAGGCAGAATTATTGGATTATAACGGGTAGAGCGCTTGACTGCCAATAAAACCAGCTTAACACGTTGCAGAAAGTGTGAAGAGGAGCATCCTGGTCATATACAAAATGAAGCACATTACTAGCTTTGCAGAAGTAAACAAAGTCGTAATCTTCAGATTTCGCACAGGCTAAAACAGATTGGGATACCACCTATTCAACAAGCTAAAGATAGGAACTATTGATGAGTGTGACTGTGGCACGGATGAAATGACTGCTGAACATCTACTTCAAAGATGCTCAACGTATGAGGAACAGAGAAAGCACATATGGCCGTCCCCAGTACCATTCCTGGAGAAACTCTACGGAGATTCCAAAAGCCTCAAACTGACCGTTGGTTTCTTTGAACGTATTCAAGCTGACGTCTGAACGTATTCAAGCTGACGTCTGAACGTATTCAAGCTGATGTCTGAACGTATTCAAGCTGACGTCTGAACGTATTCAAGCTGATGTCTGAACGTATTCAAGCTGACGTCTGAACGTATTCAAGCTGACGTCCGAACGTATTCAAGCTGACATCTGAACGTATTCAAGCTGACGTCTGAACGTATTCAAGCTGACGTCTGAACGTATTCAAGCTGACGTCTGCAAGTGAACGAAGGAGAAGAAGAATGCTGTTCTTTTTCTGGAATCCCCAGGTAAGAGATATAGAGAGAGATCAACAAACATATGGAGACGTGAATTAGCCATAAACATGAAGGAACAAAAAGAAAGACATGGAGATACCTTTATTGTATACCACAGGACAAGGAGGTTTGGTGTGTTTTTGTTGATGGTCTATGTTCCACGTGGTACTGAAAAGTTATGAATGAGTGAAATGGCATTGTTGCAATTTAAAGACCCGTGGCAAGTGTTCGAGGCTGAAATCCTACAAGAGACCAACTACAGTGATTACCTTATGCTCCGTCAAGAGCGAAAACAAGGAAAAAGAAGGCATGTTAAAATGAACCAATCAAGTACGTCAGCTCGCAAGAAGGCATGTTAAAATGAACCAATCACGTACGTCAGCTCTCAAGAAGGCATGTTAAAATGAACCAATCACGTACGTCAGCTCTCAAGAAGACATGTTAAAATGAACCAATCAAGTACGGCAGCTTTCAAGAAGGCATGTTAAAATGAACCAATCAAGTACGTCAGCTCTCAAGAAGGCATGTTAAAATGAACCAATCAACTTCGTCAGCTCTCAAGAAGGCATGTTAAAATGAACCAATCACGTACGTCAGCTCTTGTGTTGGCTTCTCCATAATTGATGTTTTGCTAGCTTAATATTTCTTTATAAAAAATCTGGGTAGCCCAACTCCATGCCCAAATCTCCTTAATCACCTTGTGCGACATGCTACGTAGGTTACTGTGTTACTATTCTTTGCTCCCCTTTCAGGTCATGGTAACACTCAAAATTTAGGATTGAGTTAAATATGAAAAAGGAGAGTAAATTCCCCGCCAAAAAATGGCAGGAAATAATTATGCTTTGCTTTTTCCGCTGCACGTGCTCATGATGGCATTAATTCTCCCGTGGTTTGGACGCACTAGTTATCTTCTTCGTACACTCTCAGACGTCTACTTGAATGTTTTCAAAGAAAGCAGTTGTCAGTTTGAGGCTATTGAATCTCCGTAGAGCTTTTCCACGAATGGAACTGGTGTCGGCCAAATGCGCTTTCTCTGTACCACATATAAGGGGCAACTTTGAAGCAGATGTTCAGCAGTCATTTTATCAGTGCCACAGTTACACTGATCTGTAGTTCCTATCTTTAGCTTGTTGAATAGATGGTATCTCAATCTGTTGTGGCCAGTGCTGTGTCTGAAGATTACCACTTGTTCTCTTCTGTTGAGCTGGTAGTAACATCTTTCTGTGTCTGACCTGGATGTTCTACATTCCATTTGTTTCTGTATCTGACTAGTTTGGAAGTTATAGAGCAGCGCGTCAAAAAATGGCATAGGGAGAAGTGAGAAATGGCCAATGGGCTGAAAATGAGACTAATTAACTAACAGCTACTTTATCACAACATGTTTAGTTAATTTTCGGATATTTTTTTTTTTAAATCTTTGCCTTGTTACATGTATAAAAATATTACCAAAAATATTCAAAACAAACTTTCTATACCCCGCCCCCGATTCAATAAGTAAAGGAGTATCTACTTGAGCAACTAAATTGGCCGAGTTACTGTAAATATAACGAATTCCATTCTTCATTCATAATAACCCGAATAACAAATGGGGACAATTCAAGAAATTGTGCCGAATATCAACCATCCGCCGTTGTTAATGATGGGAGCACATTGCGCGTTGTTTCAAGATGCGCGCGATTTAATTCTGATCCCGAAAAATGCACCATGAAAAAGACTGCAACTTTGGTGGGAAAAGATGGGACTAATGGGGCCGAGGGATAAAAGATTTATTGTGGTTAATTGCTTTTGAAGACTATTTTAAGAATTTTACTAATTGTTTGGTACCTTATTACAATGCTCAACTTTCTACCTGTTTGCCAGGTTTTAGCGCATACCATGGCTATATCCTCATGCATGCCGCGCACACACATCCTGTAGTTAGTGTGTTCATACGGATTCTAGTTGCACTTAATGAATCCAGGAAATCCGGCAAAAACGATCCAGGTGGGTTGATGTAACAAAACCAAATTGTGTGGCGTAGTGAGGTAATTTACCGTGGTTTCATAATGTATGATATGTTGGCAGAAACTCTATTATTTGAGGAAATGATGTGATCATAATTATCCTTCAATTCCATAATGAGGTAACATATATCTTGTTAAGTGTTCTTGCTTGCTTAATTTTTTGTAGTTATTTCCTAGCATTACCTTTTTTTTTTTTTTTTTGTTTAATGCTTTTAATCTGTCTGTATCGCTCATTATAATTTTTATCAATTTTTTTCTTTATGTTTACCGTATCCACTATTTTTTCTCTCTCTTACTTGCTTATATTTATTGCCTTTGTCGCCTAATTGCGAATGTGGCTGACGAAGAGTGAACCCCGAAATGTCCCACAAATCTCGTGTACTATCATTTTGTAAAACTGATTCCAGACTATTTACTTTTTTTAATTTGATGTATAACTTCTTCTACCAGTTTTACAGCAACCCCATTATTTATTTACTTATATTATGACTCACTAAGGAGCTTAGGCCTTGACAAAAATGTATGCTATTTCTTCTTATACTGTAACCATCCGTTTAGTTGTTACGTGTCTTCTTTATTCTCGTCATGTCTGTCCTCAATTCAAGTATTCATGTTTCACGGTCTTCCTTTGCACTCGGAATTCAATAACACGGACTGCCTTGTCTTGCTTTCAGTAGGTAAGCCACTCATGTCTGTTGTTTTTCTGTTGTCTAGTGTTCTACTTCTTTATTTCCTACGAGTGCTTGATAACATACCTTAATGTTTGTCTCATATTAATTTTCAGTAGATCTCCTCAATGTGTGTCTCATCCATCGCCAGCGTCGTCTTCTCATCTCTTGTTCCACTGGCACTTGTCTGGTTCTTGTCATCTCTTGTTCCACTGGCACTTGTCTGGTTCTTGTTGTGGTGAAGTGGGATGTTATAAATATTTATAGGGGACTTAGTGTACTGACTGAGATCAGCTGTGAAGGTATATATATCTAATAAGAGTAGTGTATTATATATAACCTTACTTGCTGCCACATATGTATACCTCAGTCAGAATTATTCTGGAGTAGTGTGATGACTACGTTATGTGTCTAGGGTATGTGTATGATGAAGTGTAAGTCATAACAACAACAGACAGATAAACAATTTAATTTATTCCACCACACTTGACAACACTGTGACACTCACATACATATAACACTCTAAAGGATATCTTAAAGGAGTCACTGATAACTTTTCAAATAACAATATGTATTCATTGCTGTCATGAATGTATATGTGTCCTGATTCAAATACAAAGGAACCAGGAATCACAATCAATTTTAATTACAAGTTATATGTACAGAATTTATTAATATGAATCTTGTAGTGACATCTGTTTTTAATAGTATCCTATGTGTGTCAGTTGTGTAGTAGTAATATGAGGTAATACTGGTTTTGTTTTGTTCAAGCTCTGTTGGTATTTGTCATCATGACTTCAATAGTTTGTCTTTATTGGAACTAGTATTGGAGATGTTCTCAGTTCCTGATATTAAAACAATTTAATTCCCCTCTTAATGTTATTTTTACAATGTCATTTTAAGATGGGGGTACATAATGTTGAGCTCAGCTGGCCACATCAGCTTATCTTGCGTGATGGCGGCAGGAAAAGACTCCTCTGCTCGATTTCTCCCCTGTGCTCTGGAGACACCTCACTGATAGCTAAATGGACCAAGGAGTATGCTGTCCGACTCTGGATTCAGCAAAGCTCTGACCAGGTGCTGCTCAATAACGTTAAGACCACAGTCCCACAATTTATGGAAATAAACACAGATACGTTGACTAGCAATGAATTCTGGCACAAATACTGGCACAAATTCCCATCTGCTTATGTTCCAGGCTTTTATTTAGCAAAAATATGAGCTGGCTTCAACGCACTGTTGCTTTATCAAGCTTATTTGAACTAGTGGTCTCGAACTAACGCTCCTAAGTGATTATATCAGCGAGTCTGGCCAATGGAGCCACGTTTCGACAAGTGTTTGAAAAAATTTTACCTTCCTACGTCTCCCCTAACAACCAAGGATAGCATTTATAGTCCGACTAATCGTGTGTAGCCTTACATATCATTCCAGCCAATCAGTTCAAATGTAACTTGTGGCCCATTTCCCGTACAATGGTGGTTTAAAAAATCTACCACTGAGCGATTCTGATTTTGGGTGTTGTCTGACAGCACCATCATTTTATTTTGGCTATAACTTGTTAATTCCTAGACTATTTGCGTAACGTTTTACATATTCTTTGTCAGCAAGCCCTAAGGAACCCAAATGTACAAATTTAAAAGAGCTAAGTGGCTGCGTTCAAAATATGCAATTTCTTCTACCTCCTGTTTCGAAGATGTGCTGTCTGGGTACTGTAATGTTTTCAAACGTAAACCCCTCTAATGTTATCTTTTCTAATAAGCGTTTTCCAGGTTTTTTAAAACCTAACTCTGGGAAGGGTAGTGAATTTTATCACTGTCGATTTGAAATAAAGTTAGTGCATGTGGCCTTACACGCGTGATGGCAGCAATTGTGTATCGCGCGACGCGTGTTTAGTGTTGCACGTGTTCGGCTTTCTGCCTCTCCCTTCTCTCTATCCTTTAGTCCATCTGTTCGTTCGTTTTGGTAACGTAGTATAATTAATGTTAGGATTAATTTAGGTCATTACGCAGTGTGCCTCTCAATGTTTTTCTTAGAAATGCAATACCCGTTTTAATGTGTTGTAGAAACGCTTGTATTTATGCAGTGGCTTATATTTAACGTGGAAACGTTACAATTTGCAGACGAAGCATAAAACAAAGGGGATTTCGAGTACTGTCATTGTGACAGCACTGTTCTTTACCATTCTTCTTCCTTTCTTTATTATATGTATTTATTAGGCTTTATATTTACCTGATAATTTATATATGTGGATTAGAATATTTCACGACACCTCCCCTCTTAAAACAGACATTCCATGTCAGTCCTTTATTCTATATACACATAGATAAATGTAAGTCAACTTGACTTTACTCTGCTGTGGTGCTATCATGGTTTTATGTAGTTGGGTCCATTCAGAGTAGGCACTACTCATGAAATCTGCCTCAGACTTCTACAACCAATAATATATTTCGGTTATGTTACTGAACAGCCGCAAGTGTGAGTGCTTGTCTTAATGCTGCTTCGCAACCCGTATTCACCATTTCTCTTCTCTGAGTCTGCGCAATGACATGTCCAGAGAACATTATATTTCCCTCAAAATGTACGTTATGAGGAGATAACATATACCTGGTGATAGCAGAGTTTTCGTAGTGGGTCCCATAATCTTCTTATTATCCTGTATGAAACATTCGGAATATCCTCAATCAAAGAGGCAACTCAGGGATTCATTACGTTCCTCCGAAATGTTTACATCCAACAATTTTGTCTGATCTCAGGTTTTACTGGAATCTGATAGTATCCTTTACTCAGATCTACTTTGGAGAAATATTTAGCTTTATTTAGTCTGGCAACCAGCTGATTTGTATCCGGCAATGGATCCACCTGTCCTTCTGTAATAGCATTCAGTCTCCTGTAATCTATACAGAGTCTATGTTCTCCAGAGGGCTTCCTTAAGAGTACAACACCGGAACTATATGAGGATTCACTGTGCGAAATAATTCCTTCCTTCAACAGATAGTCTATCTCTTCCTTCAAAGCTTTCTCCTTAGCAAACGGAATCGAATATGGTTTCATACAGACAGGTGTGGGGTCTATCAGTTTCATATCATATTCCAATAGGTTTGTATGCCCTGGTCGGTCTGTTAACACCTCTGCATGATTATTTAGAACCTGTTGCACTCTCTCTTTCTGAGTTTTCGTTAAATGTGTACTGATTTTCACCTGTGCTGCTGTCTCACAGGGGTGTAATGGATATTCAAATGATGAAAGTGGTTCCTTTTTCATCTCCATGGCGATGGACAAGGTCAACAAGTGTGTCTCCTCCTGATGTTCTCTTTCTAAATATTTCTTCAGGAGATTCACATGATAGATTTTTTCTTTCCCCTTCTTATCTATCTTATAATTTGTTCTAGATACCTTCTCTAGAACTGTATATGGACCCTGCCATCCAATTTGTAACTTATTCTGACTCCCGGGGAGAAGAAGCAGTACTTTCTCTCCCACAGCCAAATTTCTGTCTTTCGCCTTCCTGTTATAATAGGCAGCATGTTTCTTCCTGGCTTGTTTCAAATTTTCATTGGCAAGTTTCCAGCCAGTTTTTAAACGAGTGGTCAGCTCATTCACATATTGGTATGAAGATGTAATGTTTTCCTCTGCCTTTTCATCAGTCCACGTTCTTAACAAAGCTACATGTGGACCTTTAATTGTGTGGACCTATTTGTCCATGCACCGGTATGGTCTCTTCCACTCGAAGCTCTATAGTGATGATTTTTCTTCCCAGAATTATCATGCACAAAACGACCGCTACCAATTTTTCTCTTGGGGCTGTCTCCCCACTTAAAATTCTTGATGAGAGATTTCCTCCCTACATCCTCTTCCTCCAGTTTGTTTAAGTCCGATTGAGGTATTTTCGGCTTATCCTGGGGTAAGACATCTCTTTGCACTCTCCGCATAGTGGCCATTGTAAAACAGTTAAGTGAAGCTTGTCCGTGAAAAGGGGCTTCCCATTCCATTTGGTCCACTTTATCAAATCTATTTTTCTTTTTATTATCAGGCCTAATTTTGCCCCGTGGCGTGTCCAGGTCCTGATCCATGTTCCCACTTGTGGGTGTTCCCTCATGTGCTATGCTACACCTTTCTACAAAATTCTCAATGTCCCATCTTGCTTTGGGCCAATAATAATTGTGAGCCACCTTTTGAATGATGGTACCTATCTTCTCATGGTCCCCATCTGGTTTCACATGTAGGCTCCTTATTAAGTCTGCCCTATATCTTTTAGGAAGTACCAGCTGTCCCTGACCTTTGGATCTAGCTCCAGTCTTCCTATACATCAACTTGTTTTTCATGTAAAAATCTCCCTTGCCTGGAGTTGTATGACAAGTTGACAATTTTCTGAAACAAGGCTTGAGTGTTTTATCTCCAGCCTGTGCCTTCCTCATCTCTTCTGGAGTGGTATCCAACATAATATCCTCCTCCTGTCTTGAGGTCGACCTGACCTGAAGGGTTGCCATATACACAGGTTTCCTTCTGCAACGGTCAGTGTCATGATTGTCCATCTGACAATTCTTACACCACCTTTTTCCTTGGTTGAAAGATTTTCTTTCATCATATTTCCTTTCATCGAATTGTGGGAATTTATTTTTATTTTCATACCGTGGCCTATCAAATTGGTGCTTACCTTTGTTTTGATCCCTAGGATCAAATTTATTAAAGTTCTGTGGTGCTCTAAAGTTATCCACCTGTTTCTTTTTATTACCTGTTACCTCTGCTCGAGCTGCTTGATACCTTTCAGCAACATTTAGCAACTCACCCAGCCTCTCTGCACCTTGTTCCATGAGAAACTTTCTCAGGTCTGGAGCCATGGACTCTCTTAATTGCTCTATAAGGACCATTTCCTTAAGATCTTGGGTTTTCCCCAGAGAAGTCCATTTCTCCAAGTATGTCTCTATTCGTGCAGAAAACTGGTGATAGGTTTCACCTGACAGTAGTTTAGCATTCCTAAATTTTTTTCTATAAAATTCTGCATTCTTTTCATACCTTAACAAAAGAGCCTGCTTTAGCATGTCATAATTTTCCTGATCACCTCTGCTCATTTTTGCAAAAACTTCATAAGCTGCCCCACGAAGTCCCTGAGATAACTTTAAGCTCCACCTTTCTCTCTCTAACCCATACGTGGTAGCTAATAGTTCATACCTATTTAGGTAGCTCTCTATATCATCGTCTTTCTCAACAAAATGATCTAAATGAAAATTCATAGCTGAGGTTGAGGCTCCTTGGCTAGCAGTGGCATCAGAGGCAAAGGGACTGGCACCATTTTCAGGAGCATGGCCTTGAAACTCAAACTCCCTTAGTCGTAACTCATGTTCCCTTTGTAATCTCTTCTCCTTTTCTGCTTCCCTCTCTGCAGTCAATCTTCTTTCTTCTGCTTCCCTTTCTGCAGCTAATTTCTTCTCTTCCCTTTCTGCAGTCAATCTTCTTTCTTCTGCTTCCAATTCTGCAGCTAATTTCTTCTCTTCCCTTTCTGCAGCTAATCTTTTGTCTTCTCTTTCTGCCTCCAATTTCTTAGCCTCAGCCTCAATCTGCAACCTCTTAATTTCTTTTTCAGCCTCTAACTTTCTTTCGGCTTCAAACTTTCTTTCTTCGCGTTCAATAAATTTGTCACATTCCGTAGTGACATAGGCAACCATAACTTGCCCATCTAATCCTAACTCTTTTGCAGTCTGAACAGCAGCAGATCGAAATTTGGCCAGGTCCGCCATTGTCTATCAGGTAAATTTATACAATGTCTAACCAACAATTCAATCTCTAAATATATATCTAATGGACAACACAGGCACCGTGAGCTCAACCTTATTTAATTCCACCCAAGGATACCTTTTAATTCTTATATTCCCTGAAGTGAATTACCCCCACTATTTTTAATAGGTAAAGATTCAAAATCCCAAGAGCGAGACCCCAATATATGTGGTGAAGTGGGATGTTATAAATATTTATAGGGGACTTAGTGTACTGACTGAGATCAGCTGTGAAGGTATATATATCTAATAAGAGTAGTGTATTATATATAACCTTACTTGCTGCCACATATGTATACCTCAGTCAGAATTATTCTGGAGTAGTGTGATGACTACGTTATGTGTCTAGGGTATGTGTATGATGAAGTGTAAGTCATAACAACAACAGACAGATAAACAATTTAATTTATTCCACCACACTTGACAACACTGTGACACTCACATACATATAACACTCTAAAGGATATCTTAAAGGAGTCACTGATAACTTTTCAAATAACAATATGTATTCATTGCTGTCATGAATGTATATGTGTCCTGATTCAAATACAAAGGAACCAGGAATCACAATCAATTTTAATTACAAGTTATATGTACAGAATTTATTAATATGAATCTTGTAGTGACATCTATTTTTAATAGTATCCTATGTGTGTCAGTTGTGTAGTAGTAATATGAGGTAATACTGGTTTTGTTTTGTTCAAGCTCTGTTGGTATTTGTCATCATGACTTCAATAGTTTGTCTTTATTGGAGCTAGTATTGGAGATGTTCTCAGTTCCTGATATTAAAACAATTTAATTCCCCTCTTAATGTTATTTTTACAATGTCATTTTAAGATGGGGGTACATAATGTTGAGCTCAGCTGGCCACATCAGCTTATCTTGCGTGATGGCGGCAGGAAAAGACTCCTCTGCTCGATTTCTCCCCTGTGCTCTGGAGACACCTCACTGATAGCTAAATGGACCAAGGAGTATGCTGTCCGACTCTGGATTCAGCAAAGCTCTGACCAGGTGCTGCTCAATAACGTTAAGACCACAGTCCCACAATTTATGGAAATAAACACAGATACGTTGACTAGCAATGAATTCTGGCACAAATACTGGCACAAATTCCCATCTGCTTATGTTCCAGGCTTTTATTTAGCAAAAATATGAGCTGGCTTCAACGCACTGTTGCTTTATCAAGCTTATTTGAACTAGTGGTCTCGAACTAACGCTCCTAAGTGATTATATCAGCGAGTCTGGCCAATGGAGCCACGTTTCGACAAGTGTTTGAAAAAATTTTACCTTCCTACGTCTCCCCTAACAACCAAGGATAGCATTTATAGTCCGACTAATCGTGTGTAGCCTTACATATCATTCCAGCCAATCAGTTCAAATGTAACTTGTGGCCCATTTCCCGTACAATGGTGGTTTAAAAAATCTACCACTGAGCGATTCTGATTTTGGGTGTTGTCTGACAGCACCATCATTTTATTTTGGCTATAACTTGTTAATTCCTAGACTATTTGCGTAACGTTTTACATATTCTTTGTCAGCAAGCCCTAAGGAACCCAAATATACAAATTTAAAAGAGCTAAGTGGCTGCGTTCAAAATATGCAATTTCTTCTACCTCCTGTTTCGAAGATGTGCTGTCTGGGTACTGTAATGTTTTCAAACGTAAACCCCTCTAATGTTATCTTTTCTAATAAGCGTTTTCCAGGTTTTTTAAAACCTAACTCTGGGAAGGGTAGTGAATTTTATCACTGTCGATTTGAAATAAAGTTAGTGCATGTGGCCTTACACGCGTGATGGCAGCAATTGTTTATCGCGCGACGCGTGTTTAGTGTTGCACGTGTTCGGCTTTCTGCCTCTTCCTTCTCTCTATCCTTTAGTCCATCTGTTCGTTCGTTTTGGTAACGTAGTATAATTAATGTTAGGATTAATTTAGGTCATTACGCAGTGTGCCTCTCAATGTTTTTCTTAGAAATGCAATACCCGTTTTAATGTGTTGTAGAAACGCTTGTATTTATGCAGTGGCTTATATTTAACGTGGAAACGTTACAATTTGCAGACGAAGCATAAAACAAAGGGGATTTCGAGTACTGTCATTGTGACAGCACTGTTCTTTACCATTCTTCTTCCTTTCTTTATTATATGTATTTATTAGGCTTTATATTTACCTGATAATTTATATATGTGGATTAGAATATTTCACGACACTTGTCATCTCTTGTTCCACTGGCACTTGTCTGGTTCTTGTCATCTCTTGTTCCACTGACACTTGTCTGGTTCTTGTCATCTTTTGTTCCACTGACACTTGTCTGGTTCTTGTCATCAGTTCCATATTGGTGCCCTTGTCACACCACTTTAATCCTTCTATTCTACGCAAACACCCATTTATGAAAGTCTGTAACTTTTTGGTTGTCATGTTTGTTTTTCTCCATGTTTTACATCTGTACAATAGGATTTTGTCTTTCTCGTCTAGATTTATCTTCATTAATTCAGAAGAAATAATTTCTCCAGACTATCTTATCTGGATGGATGGATGAATGTCACTATGGCGCTCCTTAATCCCATTAAGGCCCCCATGTGACTCATCATATATAGCTCAGTCATTTTACTTTACTTTTACGTTTTCTTTCCACTATTGCCGTGAAGCGTCTATATATATATATATATTGTTAAAGAGTATTAACATGATGTTGCACCCTTTTGTGTTATAAATGAACGCGATATATTTAATACGTCACTTAGTGATTATGACGTAATCCGTTATGCATGTAATTTATGCAAACGGTCGTTCTTGGCCTTTCGTTATAAGAATCCGTCAGAGTAAGACGTTGATGCTATCGCTCCCAAGATATTTGAAGTTTTAACAATTCTCCTACGTGGCTTATGTAATTGCGAAGATCGCCACTGATTTTCAAGAACATGCCGAACTTAAGTATTCAAGTTCGATGATTTTATGATTTTAAAGCTACATTCAACAACATGAAACATATACTGACATCCAAACAGTTATCTCATAAATTAAAACTGAGAATCATAAAGTGTTATATATATTCTGCATTTCTGTATGGTGCAGAAACATGGACGATGAATAAGCATTTGGAAGAAAGAATTGAGGCTCTTGAAATGTGGATATATAGAAGAATGGGGCGTATCTCATGGAAAGAGATGAAAACAAATAAGGAGGTCCTAGAAAATCTAGGTATGAAAAGAGAACTAATGAGAGAGGTCAAAGTTCGGCAGCTAAAATACTTTGGCCACATAAAAAGGCATAACACCTTGCAGAAGACCATAACAGAAGGGAGAGTTGAAGGTAAACGTGCAAGGGGAAGACAGCGCTATAAGTGGGAAGATAACATCAAGAGATGGACGGGAAAGAGTCTATCAGAGTGTACCACCAAGACAAGAGACAGAAGACGTTGGAGATCCATTACAGCCAACCTCCGTTGTGGAGATGGCAACTGATGATGATGATGATGATTTTATGAAGAGGGATCTTCAAGGGAGCATTTTTTTAAATTATCTCCATTTCTGGTTCTCAATACTTAGGTGATAACCTTTTTAGGCACCCCTAGTAAATAGGCCAGATATGAGACGATGAATCTGAGACTGTAGGAGCATTCCATAAATGTATGTAACTTCCCTTTGCCATGAACATTTATTTCTACGTCTAAATAAACATGTCTTCACCTGTGGACCCATACAACAAGTCGTTTGGAAGTCGCTTTATTATCTGGTAGTTCTTGCATACCCCACGTCATTATTCAAAGTGTTATCAGCACGATATTAAACCTAAGATGTCTGTTACCATTCAAGAATCTTTATCAGACACTCTCTAACAAAACCAGTTGTAACATATATATATATAATGATATGTAGAGAGACACAGAGAGAGAGAGAGAGAGAGAGAGAGAGAGAGAGAGAGAGAGAGTATTTGACGATTCTCATTTCGATTCTCTTATAGTCATATTTTTCTTATGGCTACCTCCTCACAGTAATTACTGTTTTTATTCTGAAAGTATGAGTTTATGAGGAGAACTGCCGTAAGACGGGCAAAAATGGGCAAAAAAACAACAACACAAAACCTCTGCCTTAGAGCGTGTTCTCCCTATCTCACGTCTAGAGGCCGTCCGCCTCCGCCACAAAACCTCATCGGATAGAGTAAAGTTAATATTGACCTATCACCCTCACAGCTGTACTGTTAAAAGGATCCTGTATTGCTACCTACCTCTCCTCCAAGCTGACCCAGTGGCACGGGAAGTGTTTAGTGAGCCACCCTTGTTGGCATATAGAGGGGATAAAAATTTGAGGGACCTCCTAGTCCACAGCCGTTTGAAAACTGTCGACGATGACCAGTTTGGTACCCAGCCATGTAACCGGACACGATGCAAGACATGCCAGTATGTAATCCAAACACGCTCAGTGACATTCCCTAAGGCCAAGTTCACCATCACCCAGGGCTTCACATGCGAGTCACGTAACGTCATTTATGCTATTATATGCAAACGTTGCAATATTACTTACATCAACCAAACGGGCACACGACTGAGTGACCGATTCTGCAGACACCTCTACGACATCTCGCAGCTGAAATCCACACCTGTGGCCATCCACTTTAATGGTTCTGGCCACCACGGTGCCACTGACATCCAGGTGACAGCAATCAGATCCTGTTCATCGGAAGCCAACAGTCGATTCCGCCTGGAACAACGCCTCATCCATCTTATGGGTTGCCTCAAACCCAATGATTTGAACACCCAGCATTCTTTTGTCTGAGGCGTCTTTTTCTATCTAGCCCCAGTTCTATTATGACTGCGATCACCCTTGACTTTCCATTTTTTTTTTCTTTATTTATTTTATTTTATTTATTTATTAATATATTTATTTTCCCTCTTTAAATGTATTACTTTTCCCCCACTCGGTTTTCCAGTCTTTGTTTTCATTTTTTTTATTTATAGTTTCAATGTACTATTCACTTCCGGTTTCCGGTTCAGTAGCGGCCATTTTCGCTCCGACATGTGACACTATCAGAGAGTATTTGTCTCTTATTCCTATAGTTTCATGTTCTCCACTTAATTCTCACTTTCTTTCCCTTCTGTCTTTTGTTTGTCTGTACCTGGCGAAGTTCGTGTGGTCGCAACGTAGGTTTCCTTGTCTTTTCTCTTAGTAAGACGTATTACTTTTTGTGTTGTTGTTTGTTTTTTTTTCTATTCTGAAAGTAAACCATTTTGTTTCTATGATTCGTAACTATACTTTTTTTCAAACCCTCCAGGAATAAGACAACACACAGCATCTGCAAGGTTTAACTGGCATGTCCTCTATACACTTCTTCACAACCCATCGGTATGTTTAAGCTCACGGGTGATTGAAAAGTCACTTTTTATTTTTACATTGTTATTTGTTCACTTTTATGCAACTAATTTATAAGAAACGAACATCAAAATAAAGATAATTAAATGTTATTATATTACATAAAATTGTCTGTCAAATACAACATTACAACTTAGAGTAATATCCAGTTTGTTCAACACATTATTTCATGGCTGGTCATATTAGATTTTGTTTCGTTTCTGGAAATAAAAGGTTTAAAAAAAAAATTGTATTGATTGATTGCATACGAAATTAAGCTCACTGATCAGTAATAGATTTCTTTCACACTTGATTAGCTTCGTATATTCTATCTTCAGGTAAGGATTCACAGAAAGGGCTACATGGAGGCCTTGAAACGGGCACGGAAAAAAGGCCTTAAAATACCAATCAGTGACAAGCCAGTAACAGACTTTGACCTGGTTAAAGCACAGGGGGAGGAGAGCCAGATTTAAAACCCGGGCCAGGTGGACAGCTAAGCTGCAAGAGCAATTAGGCTTTACGTGTTGTCCTCTGTCAACTAAAAACATTGTTGATATGAAACTGTCTGCATTTAGAGATAAGGATGGCTAGTTCACAATTTATTTTAGTTTATCGATACCAGTAAAGTACCAGTTGGCCACTTACTGTCGTCGTTCAGAAATTGATTTTTATGCAACATTTAGAAATAATAAATTGAAACAAATAAAGAACAACAAATACACAATTTGTAACGCATTTTAACATCATTAAACTAATTTACCCACATCATTTTCATTTGCCTAATAAATAATACACATAAAGGGAAATGTTATAGGCACTCGTGAGAAATATAAAAGTAGAAAACTAGACAACAGAAAAGCGACGAAGTGATAGACTTTCCCTGTTTGTTTTTTACATTTCAAAGTTTCATTGTTCTAGTATGCCACATAAGGATACGCAATATGTTCATGTATATAACACTGTCTATATTAACATTATGATGTCTACACATCTTCGTGCGCGCACACACATATAACACACATACATCAGTAATAGATCATTTTTTTATATTGTAAAGTGTATGTGTTGTTGCCGGGGCTCTGTCAATAGACAAAGATTAAATAGGCCTGCTGACCCGTCATGCATGTCGTACAAGGCGACTTATAAGAGGTTGTGCAAGGAACTGGCAACTTCATCACGTAACAGTGAATGGCTACAGAGACCACTGCTACAACAACATGTGAATACTTGGTGGTGAATACTTTCAAGACGACCAGCTACAACAGTATGTGAATACTTGGTGGTGACTACCTGCAAGACGACCAGCTACAACAACATGTGAATACTTGGTGGTGACTACTTTCAAGACGACCAGCTACAACAGTATGTGAATACTTGGTGGTGACTACCTGCAAGACGACCAGCTACAACAGCATGTGAATACTTGGTGGTGACTACCTGCAAGACGACCAGCTACAACAGTATGTGAATACTTGGTGGTGACTACCTGCAGGACGACCAGCTACAACAGTATGTGAATACTTGGTGGTGACTACCTGCAAGACGACCAGCTACAACAGCATGTGAATACTTGGTGGTGACTACCTGCAAGACGACCAGCTACAACAGCATGTGAATACTTGGTGGTGACTACCTGCAAGACGACCAGTTACACCAGCATGTGAATACTTGGTGGTGACTACCTGCAAGACGACCAGCTACAATAGCATGTGAATACTTGGTGGTGACTACCTGCAAGACGACCAGCTACAACAGCGTTTGTGAATACTTGGTGGTGACTACCTGCAAGACGACCAGCTACACCAGTATGTGAATACTTGGTGGTGACTACCTGCAAGACGACCAGCTACAATTGCATGTGAATACTTGGTGGTGACTACCTGCAAGACGACCAGCTACAACAGCATGTGAATACTTGGTGGTGACTACCTGCAAGACGACCAGCTACAACAACATGTGAATACTTGGTGGTGACTACCTGCAGGACGACCAGCTACACCAGTATGTGAATACTTGGTGGTGACTACCTGCAAGACGACCAGCTACAACAGCATGTGAATACTTGGTGGTGACTACCTGCAAGACGACCAGCTACACCAGCATGTGAATACTTGGTGGTGACTACCTGCTAGACGACCAGCTACACCAGCATGTGAATACTTGGTGGTGACTACCTGCAAGGCGACCAGCTACAACAGCATGTGAATACTTGGTGGTGACTACCTGCAAGGCGACCAGCTACAACAGCATGTGCATACTTGGTGGTGACTACCTGCAAGACGACCAGCTGCACCAGCATGTGAATACTTGGTGGTGACTACCTGCAAGGCGACCAGCTACAACAGCATGTGAATACCTGGTGGTGACTACCTGCAAGACGACCAGCTACAACAGCATGTGAATACTTGGTGGTGACTACCTGCAAGACGACCAGCTACACCAGTATGTGAATACTTGGTGGTGACTACCTGCAAGACGACCAGCTACAACAGCATGTGAATACCTGGTAGTGACTACCTGCAAGGCGACCAGCTACACCAGTAACTCTATGCTCTTTACGGAGCAATTTGGAAAATAAATAAATGACACTATTTGATACAAGCAGTTGAGAAATGTAACAAAAATTAATAACGTGTCATTTTAAGTGTCAATAATTCTGTTTTGCAGCAACAGTTTAAAAAAAAACAAAAAAACCCAAGTAAATGATGTCCTTTTTCTAAAATATTTCTACTTTTGGTAACTTATATTTTATCCTGCTTTTGTTAACTTTGGATTTCATGACGTATATTAAAACAATTCGAATATTTCTTTTTGTTTACATTATTTTAAACTTTCATTTCTTATGTTGTAATTATAGTACAGTTGTTATCTTTACACACAAAATTAAAGTAATATTCTATCTATAGATACACACATCTAAACTGAAGTTTGCACCACTACCTACAATACCTAAACACAACATGCACACATACGCGTATATCATTATACACACAGCATGCACATAAACACCATTCATAAATACAATATACACACTAATACCACTCACAATTACAACATGTACACAAAAAATACCACTCATACATATGTGACGGTACGTCTTATTTTGTGCATGCTCTTTTGTGCGCTCTCTCACTCTTTAAATCACTCCGGCAGTATTACTTATTTTTCTTCATTTTTCTCTCACCGATCATCGTTTCATTTGGCATAATTGTATGCTCTTTCATTCATTATTTTACTCTCAATGCTGAATCTAGTAGGGTGAAGTCTCTAACACGTTACTCCCCTACGGACATATCTGCTTTACACGCTGAATTGTTTACGTTCCGCAAGGTACATGCGATAATATCAGGTAAATATACCGGTCATGTGCTTATCTATTCTCTCAGTCTGACCACCCTTTGAAACGCGGCGGTCCAACATTTGACCCCAGCGAAAAGCTGCTGACCGTGTTCACACAAGCTTGTATTGTGCGTACGATGAAAAAAAGGCAACATTGTCTGACCAGACATCTGTCTGGCGGAGGCACGCAGATAAAGGCGATAATTGGATAATCGTCTCATCTGAGCCATCTTTGTATCATGATTGCAGATAAGATGGCAGAGTAGACATCTGACCGGAAATATTACCGCATGATTTGATGGAGGTCACGTGTGGAATATTAAAATTAATATTTTAAAACACGCGAGGGGATATTTTAAATGAAACACCCACCCAAACAGTGCTAGAGAGATTTGATTTATTTGAAGTGAGATTCCGGAATATACAATGAATTCTATTGGAACATTCGGCGGAAACACAATCTGTGATTTGAACTGAGAATGAGAGATATAATCTAGTGAACACAGAGGCATAGAACAGACAGCTTCGCAACTTCAACCGAGCAACTCCCAAGAAGCCAGAAAAAGAAAGATCGGACTTTGAATTCCTAGATCAAATGTGACAGATCGACAGTATTTGGGCAACTCTGAAACCTTAAGAGTAAACCCGCATATTTAAATACACAGACTGTAAAACTTCAGGGACCAGGACTTTATAAATACCAGACTGGAAACCTAGGAATTGGATCATCAGTCATAAGAGAAATAATATCCCAGACCAAGTGTATCGCAGAACACCTGTCGAAGAGGAATTAATAGTTTCCCAGACCAAGTGTATCACAGAACACCGTCATAAGAGGAATTTCTCAGACGAAATTGATTCTAGAGCATATGCACCAAAATTGCTCGTGTCCATCTGAAACCTGTGCAGGGAGATTGTGTTTTCCCAAAATTTGGGTACGTGGTTACAAGCTATCAGACTGTATGAAGTACTGAAGTTACTATGCCACTCGTGTGAGAGAAGTACATTCATCACCAGAACAACGTGACGAAAACCTAGGCTGCAGGACTCACTCACACAAGCTAAGTGCTAACTAAAAGGCACCAGCAAAAAGGACATTTCAGTTCAACTTTAAGTATAAGGTTAAATTCTCACCTACGTCTCAATGACGAAAACTTTATATCCATCAAAATTCCACTAATCTTTCCATATTTATTTTAACTGTTAAAGACTATTTCACTATTAAATTTGTTACCAGTTGTTTTAAAACTAAACAATAATAGTTGATTCAGTTATATGTATGAAAGCAAATGTACGTATGAGCCAGAATATTATATATATATATATATGTACTTAGACCTATACAAGGTATTTACCTCTAAACAGAGCTATACCTTATAAGAAGGATTTCGTTGGATTACACCAACTGGGGGCTTGAACGTGCTAAACCATTGCTTAAATCCTTTTCAAAAGGCGACGGACCAGATATAATGCGTTAACAATTGTTCAGCCCAATGCAACATTGTTCGTGACTTCTGGAAATATCTTGTGAAAGCTCCCTTACGGTAGAAGTGTCGTTAATCTTCTATCTATATCTTTGCCAAGAGTAATCTTGCACGCAGGTAGATACCTTGGAAACCAATATTAAATACTCTTGAGTTTTGGTCACTGTTGGACCACTTCTGCAAAGCAGTGGAGGCAATCTGTGACAACATACAACATGCACACAAATACCATTTGGTATATATATATAGAATATATATATATATATATATATATATATATATATATATATATATATATATATATATATATATATATATATATATATATATATATTCATACAGACAACATCCACACAGAACATACACACAGAACATACACACAGAACATACACACGCGCAGATCTGAAACTGTTGCTGTCACAGAAGTAGAACAACACCATATAGCACTCAAGCAGATTTTCAGAATCTAGATGCTAGTAGTTTCCCAGAATACACTTTTCATTGCTGTAAAATTCTTATTTTTATGTGTCATTCACATGTGTCAACAACAACAAAAATCTCTGAAACACATTTCATACACTGGAGCACATTTATATAAAGATGAACAAGTTAGCATGTGTATAAATACATAAATGTTAAAATGTGGAAAAAATTAAGCAAAAGTAAATAAAAACACAAAATCATACACTTATAAAAATAATTCCTTTGCATACAAAAATTATATTTAAGAAAAATTGCTAAGTCCTTCCTTGCATTTTCGTTAGGATTCATTGCAGATGAAGTAGAATCAGTTCTTTCAATTTAATCAGAACATAGACTTGACATAAAAATCACGGACATTTAGATTGACTCGGTCTTTGTTTGACCAGAAGATACCCTCATATGGGTAATGAAGTTTAGTAGAGGATACATCATCTAATTGCTGCATCTGAAATAGATGTCCATTAGAAACAATCTTATTTTCGCAGAAACTTTTACCATTTAATGAATGCAATCAATATCGAAATAGCCATGTCACAAACATGGCCGTGCAATCATTTGATTGTGTTCTACCACGTTTTCTTCTCTCACATTGTGCCTTCTTTTTATTTCTTCAAAGAACCTTATTTTCTCTCATATTGAACGCATTAATCAGGTTTCATGTTGTTATTTTGCATGTGCATGATCTAACTTGGGTAGAGAGAATGTAAACAAACCCCGCTGGAGCAGAAAGATAAACATCGCCCTACCTTGCTAAAATAAACAAATCACGTGGATTACTCTCGCATGCCAGTCTAGTGCTCATACTGCTTGTGTTGACAGTGGGAAAATATACACTAATTGCCAGCAGGAGAGTTACATAACCCACCAGGGGATGGACCCTTGTGTTTGTCAGCATTCATAATAACAAATTAAAAGGAAGGTTTGTTATGAAGTATAGACATGAGTCATCTAAAAGTGGAAGTGCCCAGACCTTATTTGGGAGGCGTTTGAAATTACCTGTGCCTGCGAAATTTCATAAGAGAAGGGAAGAGAAGATGTATAGTAAAGTCAAACGGTTGAATTTGCTTGGTCTAGCCAAGATATATTACAATAGGCTGCACTTGATTGGAGACCTTCGCCACGTTGAAAGCTTACAGAGCGTGGGCGCAAGGGTCCATATAATGTAGCATATTTTCCGACTCCAGCACAGTGTTCTTTTGCATCAAGATGATACCTTCAGACTAGCGAGGACCGAAGAAATACAGGATTCCATTAAAGAGGAGATCCATATCTAATTGAAATAATATTCTTGCATCACATGAATTAGCATTAATATTTTAACATACAATATTATGCGCACATTAGGTTGTCACACATGTGTCTTACACACTGTTATGTATTGAGGATCTACTTAGCTTAACCAGGAAGAAAACTCGACGTTATAATACTGGAAACCACAAGTCCTCAGAACCTATGACAGAGAATAGTAGGATTATCATTAAAGTAATTCTCGACTACCTGTAAGACGGCCCCAAAATCTGTGGCCTGACATTATTCGGAACTCTCCCTGTGCTCGACGTCTATATATATAACCCGATACGGATTCTTGGTACAAGTTGGTGATACCAGTTGGAGATACCACTGTGTGATCCCAGCTTGATACTAGTCTGTGGATCAGGAGCTTGTGGTCTACGCTAGATGCCTCCCTTTGACGGGTTGTGAAGATCCTTACCTTGACGTTGGAGCGGTTACCCTTGCAACTACGCCTGAGACGCGCCCTTACCACAAAAGTCGACAATAAACGGAGCAGTCAGCAAACCAGTCTAACATCTGGCCAGATAAGTGATTTTAATCTGACCAAAGTAAAGAACTCACCACCCCCTGAACTAATGTCGTTGAAGAAAAACTCCACATTTGTTTTTTTCAACCAACTTCGCTTATTTATTGACTCTTGTTAAAGAATGATTTTTTTTATTAAAATTTGTATATATATTTACAAATGAATTGTTGATTTAATTATTACAGAGTGAAGTGCATACATATGAATCAGCTATCTCAAATATAAATACATCAGAGCTACTTAACGGAATATTTTACTGAATAATTCAGTTGAGGTCTCAGAACGAGCTAATACATCTTTATCTTTATAGTAGGGGCGGGCATATGCAAATTTCACGATATCCTGGGCAAATTCAGCGTTGTGCTTGATTTCTGAAATATCCTATGAAGACTCCCTAAAATAGAAGCACCATCCTTCTGTTTACAACTCTGCACGAGTACTCTTAAGCGCAGGCAGATACCATTAAAGATCCTCATCGTATACTCTAAATGTTGGCCATTGTTGGGCCATCACTGCAGAGAAAGGAAGACAACCTGTGACAGGCCACAGAGATTTGGTTTTACAGACGAATGTTAAAAATACAATGGGCAACTTAAAAAAGAGTATTGAGGTTGTCCTGGAAGAGGCCAGTGTGCAATGAAAGCTTATTAGTGCAGTCCTTTGAAGAAAAAATCCACTTTCTTTGGGTAGACTGAAATATATTGTAACAACCGCAAAGATTGAAGGAAAAAGAGAGATAGTGGAAGGCAAAGAAAGCAGATCATGGACAGTTTGACATCATGGGATGGAAAGAAGTCAACAACAAAATTGATAAATGGTACTGGAGACAGGAAGCTGTGGAGAGACATGATCATCTATGCCACCAGCCATGGTTCTTGGCGAAGAAAAAGATCCGTATCTAATAGAAATAATATTCTTGCATCACGTGAATTAGCATTAATATTTTAACATACAATATTATGCGCACATTGGGTGGTCACACACGTGTCTTACACACTGTTTTGAATGTACCCCTAGCTATCCAGTCTGCCGTATACACTATACTTTATGTTACGCACTGATTACCCAGTCTCCCGTACATTATCTAATCTCGTTTGGTTACCTAATCCTCTTTGGTTATCTAGTCTGGCTTGGTTATCGTATTTCTCGTGGTTATCTAATCTATATAGATTGGTTACCTAATCTCCTTTGGTTATCTAATATGGCTTTGTAATCTTTTTTCTCATGGTTATATAATCTAGCTTGGTTACCTAATATCCCTTGGTTATCTAATTTCCCTAAGTTACTTAATCTCCCTTGGTTATCTAATGTCCCTAAGTTTTCTAATCTCCTTTGGTTATCTAATTTGCTCTCTGTTGTTCCTTCGGTCTCTGGGGAGTTTAAGAAAGAACTGAACTACTGCACCCTCAAGCATGTCGTATCAGGCGACTAGTATAACGGTGTTGCATGAGGCTGGAAATCTCATCGTGTAAAAACAGATTGTTACAGAAACTACTGCTCCAAGAGCACGTGAATGCTTTGGTAGAGGTTGTTTGCCAGGGGACTAGCTACAATTGTGGTTCTGTGCTCCATAAGGGGCTAAAGGGACGCGAAAATGACGATGTGGATGGATATTACCCCCACTTACATACTGTGTTACATGAAGATTCATCATCATCATTCCTTTTCGCTCTCTGGGGAACATAGGGCAGAAACAGTTGCTAACCGTCGATTTTTATTCTGGGCTGTCTTTTCAGCTGTGCCAAAGTCATTCCAATTTCCCCAGCCTCCTCTTCAACAGTTCTTCTCCAAGTTCTCTTTGGCCTCCCCACTCTTCTTTTCCCCTGTGGGTTTCAGTCAAGGGCAACTCTGGCTATGTGTAGTGGATTTTGATGGTATTGTATGGTGGTGTTATCACCTAGTGTGATGCGTGAGGTCAGCTGTGAAGGCTCCTGAGATAATTGTAACTGTGAATATACAGAAGGCCCTTTCGTGCTACCACTTTATGACCTCACGCATATCTTTTTTTTTTACTAATGAATGTGGCTACGTTAAAATCTAGGGTACTGAATGCAATGTGTTGTATGGACATATACACACACCCACAGATATTAATTAAGTCTAATACTATCAATAAAATTTATAACACAATGAACGAACGAACGAACGAACGAACGAACGAACTTTATTTTCAAAGGGTTGAGAATTGGGCACGCAGGCCCGTCTGACATTCTGCCCTTCCTTTCTCTCACCTTTCATACTGAATTCATTTATTCTCATATGCATTTTACATATCAAATTCAAGGAATTCAACGTTGTAAAGTAAAATAATAATATAGCACACTCATATTAACATTAATTACTTATAAGCATGACATAACATATGTTGAAAAGTACAAACATTATCAGAGATAGATAGATAGATAGATAGATAGATAGATAGATAGATAGATAGATAGATAGATAGATAGATAGATAGATAGATAGATAGATAGATAGATAGATAGATAGATAGATAGATAGATAGATAGATAGATAGATAGATAGATAGATAATGACTTGGACAGTATCCTTTATGTAAGCCAAGTGCCATGCCTTGTGGTGTTGGCGATCATGTCTCTCCACAACTTTGTTTCCAATACTATCAATGAACTAAATTCAGCTGGTTAAATTTAGAATAGAAAATCTTTTTTTTTTAAATTTATTTGTTCTGAACCAAGGTTTTATTTTGGCCAGAACTTATGCAAAGATTTTGAAATTTATGAATGAATGGCATGAATAAATGGCATGTTAAATGAAAGATGTTTACATATGCAATCTTCAAGATTAATTATAGTATTACTGTTCGTAATGTTAATTTTCCTGGGAAAACTATGAATGGATGTGCTGTTGGGGTGGCTTCATCCCTCCCTGTTTATGCCTACACAGCATTGTCCATTAATGATGGAAGGAAATGGGATGCTTCAGTAGTAAATTCTCTTGGGTGCTAGTTTTATGAAGTTGGTGTAAGTTCAGCAGGCCAGCTAGCCTACTTAACTTTGCCAGATTTGTTCTGGTGCTGGAATATGATGGCCCCACCTCTCCGTGCTTGAACAATACAAAGATGTTCTGCCGAAATGTACACTGCACGGGTCCTCACTTCAATTATTAATCAGCATTTGACACCACCTTAGTGTCAAGATCGAACTCACAGCTCAGATTATGAATAAAGAACACAGAAATGCTAGCAAAACTCAGCTGAGCTGCTGGCTATAGTATGGCGTCCCTGAACTTATTTCAATTTATTTCATTTGGAAATCACCACACTTGAAATTTACTGTGTCTATCACTGGACAACTATTGAGGAATGGCAAAAAAGCTCGTCTGAGCGCGGATAATATGATTGTCTGTGGCCAATCAATGCCTTGGTTTTTTTAAATTCAAATTTCCTACACTAAAGTCATTTCAGTCATGCTTCAGTCAAGTATGGATTTTTATCTGTTAGTCTGTCCGTCTCTACTTGCGTTTTCACAAAACGTACTTGATTTTTGAACCAACCTTTCTCTCCCCTCCAAAATTTTGTCGTTAAAAGTTATTTTTAGACACAGCTCCCACCAATATCCCTTCTCTTCCATGCTAATTAGATTTGAACACCTGCGTCTCAAGGTCGCGGTTTTTTGTGCAAATAGCGACACTTTTGATTCAATGCAGTCTTTCGCTGTTGTGAACAACACTGTCTTTTGTCATTATTTTCATTATTATCTATCCGTCTGTAAAATTAAAAACATATTATTTCACTGCTCAGAATGGGCCATCCGGCCAGCTAATTTTTTATATTCCTAACATTAATATTAAGAAAAAGTTACTTTTTAAATTTTGTAATATTTCAAGCATCTGCGTTTAGCCGCTGAATTCAAATCAAAGGCTTGGTATCGCAAAAGCGTCCAATAAATGACTGTGGCGTATCATATCCAGGGTCCCTTCTGTCGAGTTCCTTACTTTATGTCAACTTGGGGAACGTGACTTTTTTTCCTCCGTTCCCCCCCCAATTGCGTCTCCTTAGCCTTGCTAGTCTCACGCAATTTTTTCCAGTCATATTTTTTTTTTTTTTGATCCGCCGTTCTCATCCCTCCAAATGGTAACCGTTTTGATTTCCCGTCTAACAAGTCAATTTTTATGGAGGGTGATGACCGCGGGTCAGGGCGATCATGTACTATCAGCAGCTTACGCATTATGTTTTTATCCTTACATTTTATCCTTTGGAGATATTTTTACGTTGTATCACTTGTTAATTTTATGACACATCTCCCCACTTGAAAACATGCCTACGGCAAGTTCTAAAACCAGTGATACACATAGATAAAATCTCTCCTCCCGTCTGCCATTACTCTAATTTTGATCACAGGGGTGCCGACTGAGGAAATCTGCACCGACATTCAATTTGCCTGGGATATATTGGATACTAAACTGATAAGGTTGAAGTAATAAAGACCACCTCAGCAATCTTGCGTTTTCATGCTTAGCCTGAGATAAGAATACGAGAGGCTGATGATCCGTCTCCACCACAAAAGTCCTACCATACAGATAGATTTGAAACTTCTTTATTGCCCAGATTAACGCTAAACATTCTTTTTCGCTTGTGGAGTATCCTTGTTCCGCCTTATTCAATTTGCGGCTTGCATAAGCGACTGGTTTCAGTTCCCCATCAGGTGAAGATGATCTTTGCAACAAAGCCCCTCCGAGTCCTACATTACTTGCATCGGTTCTTAAGACAAAGTCCTGTGTCAAATCAGGCAGTTTGAGAATAGGCTTGCTAGTGAGTTTTTCCTTTAACTCTTGGAACGCTAGTTCACATTGTGCAGTCCAAATAATTTTATCTGGAAGTCCCTTGCGAGTCAGATCAGTCAGAGGAGCACAAATAGCGTTAAAATTTTTGATGTATTTCTGATAAAATCCGCATAACGACACGAATGATCGCACGTCTTTTTTTGTTTGTGGTCTAGGTGCTCTCTGCAGTTTTTCCAAGTTCTTAGGATCAGGGGTCATGTTACCCTGATATACAGTGTGTCCCAAGAATTCCAACTCTTTGCATCCAATACAACATTTTGTTGGCCTAGCAGTTAAGTTCGCCTCCTGAAGTCTATTAAATAACATTTCTAGAGCTTCAATGTGTTCTTCAAATGTCTCTGTGGCGACGAGAATATCATCCATGAAATTCGTGATACATGGGTTATTCAGGGGATCCAACAATTTGCGCATCATCCTTGAAAATACACTCGGAGCATTTTTCAGTCCGAATGGTAGCATATTGAATTCATAATGTCCATCCGAAGTGCTAAAAGCCAAATAAGGTCTCACTTCAGGCTTCACTGGGATCTGGTAATATCCTTTACTAAGATCCACCTTTGAAAAGTATTTTGCCTTGTTCAGTCTGGCAAATAACTGTTTTGTGTCTGGTAATGGATCCACTTGTCCTTCTGTGACAGCATTCAGTTTCCTGTAATCTATGCACAGTCTGTGTTCCCCAGACGGTTTCCTCAACAAAACGACACTAGAACTAAAAGATGATTCACTGTGCGAAATAATCCCCTCCTTCAACAAATAATCTATTTCTTCCTTCAATGCCTTCTCCTTCGCGAACGGAATAGAATAGGCTCTCATACAGATTGGGTTTGAGTCTACCAGTTTCATGTCATACTGTAGCAAATTTGTATGGCCTGGTTTATCTGTAAGTACATCTGTATGTTCCTCCAGAACCTGTTGAACTCTCTCCCTCTGGTTTTTAGTCAGGTGCTTACTGACTTTTACCTGTGCTGCTGTTTCACAAGGATGTAATGGGTATTCATGTGAGGTGAGTGGTTCCTTTTGCATCTGGGTTGCAATAGCCAAGGTCAATAAGGGGGTGCTTTCCTGGAGTGGTCTGTCCAGATACTTCTTTAATAAGTTTACATGATAAACTTTCTCCTTCCCCTTTTTGTCAATTTTATAGTTTGTTCTAGACACCTTCTCTAGAACCGTATATGGACCTTGCCAACCAATTTGTAATTTATTCTGGCTACCGGGTAGTAGAAGAAGCACCTTCTCTCCCACAGCTAGTTCTCGGTCCTTTGCCTTCCTATTAAAATATGCTGCATGTTTCTTCCTGGCTTGTTTCAAATTATCATTTGCCAGTTTCCATCCAGCTTTCAAACGAGTGGTCAGTTCGTTCACATATTGATAAGATGAGGTAACAGGTTCTTCCGCCTTCTCATCCGTCCAGGTCCTTAATAAAGCTTCTAAAGGACCTTTTATTGGCCTCCCAAATAGCAGAGTTGCGGGAGCCATCCCGGTTGAACTATGTGGTACCTCCCGATACGCAAACAATGCGGCGGGCAGGAATTGATCCCACAGATCCGGTTTTTCGTGTGCCAGCTTTCTCAGGATAGAAATGAGAGTCCCGTTGAACCTCTCTACCTGGCCGTTCCCTTGTGGATGGTACGGACTACAATGAAAGTGTCTGGCTTGAAATAGTTTAAAAACTTCTTCCGTTAGTTTCCCCTTGAACTGAGATCCATTATCCGTCAAGATTTGATGCGGGAATCCTAATCGGGTGAATATTGTAAGTAGTGCCTCTGCTACATGTTTTGAATCAATTGATGGCAGGGCTACCGCCTCTCCCCACATAGAACAAGTGTCCACCAGAGTAAGGATGTAACTGTTCCTCCTCTTGGTCCGAGTGAGAGGTCCCACAATATCCACTGCAACCCTCTCAAAAGGTGTTCCCACTATGGGCATTTCCCCTAGAGTTGCAGGAGCAGTCCAGTGCTTTGGAGCTACCCTTTGACATTCAGGGCAGGATTTGACATATCTTTTTATATCCTCCGTTATCCCTGGCCAGAAGTAATGACAAGCTATACGCTGTCCTGTGGCGCTGATCCCCATGTGACCACTGAAGGGAATCGCATGCCCGAGTTCCATCACTTTATCTCTATATGAGGTGGGAAGAACCAGCTGGTTGTGACCATTTATTCCAGTTCCGGCCTTCCTGTATAATAGTTTGTTCTTCATGAAATATTCCCCCTTGCTCGGAGGTGTGTGGCATTTGGGCAATTTTTTAAAACATGGCTTGAGTGTCCTATCCTCAGCCTGCGCCTTTCTCATCTCCTCTGGATGAGCATTTATAGGTTCACCTTCTTCCTCCTTCTTCTGTGACCTGGTCTGCACTGTCGCCATGATCACAGGTTTCTCGGGATTCCCCAAGAAGACGTATCTACACCCCAATATCAGAGGGTAGATTGGTTCATCTATCACTGCTGCTCTGATTTCTCCTTCCACATAGCGAGTTTTCACCGTTATCCTTGCGATGGGAAGTGTCATGAGTGGTATGTCCTTAGTCGCCCCTTGTATTTCCACTGTTTCTGTGGTATACTGACTTGGGTCCACTAGGCTAGACTTCACAACTGAATCATAATCCAAACCTGTATCATAAAGGCACCTTATGGTGGCCCCATTACAAATAACATCCTCACAAACTGGGGGGTGATAAGGTTCCTGTTGTCCATTAGGATTAACCTTTAATCTTTGCGTCCCCGACTTCATTGCAGCAATGTTTGAAGGTTTCCTTCTACAAAATTCGGTGTTATGGTTATCCTTCTTGCACCATTTACACCATCTTTTTCCTTGGTTCAACGGTTTTCTTTCATTGAACTTTTGGTCATTGAACTGTGAGTTTCTGTCGCGATAGTCATTTCTTGGCCGCTCAAAGTTTGTCCTACTTTTATTTCCCTGCTCTCTATTATCAAATTTATTAAATTGCTGTGGAGCTTTAAAATTATCTATGTGCTTCTTTTTAGCACCACTTACCTCTGCCTGGGCTGCCTGATACCTCTCAGCGACATTTAAAACCTCTCCCAACTTCTCTGCACCTTGTTCCATGAGAAATTTTCTCATGTCTGGAGCCATGGACTCTCTCAATTGCTCAATCATGATCATTTCTTTAAGATCTTGGGTCTTCCCCAGAGCAGTCCATTTCTCCAAATAGGTTTCCAGTCTAGCAGAGAATTGGTGGTATGTCTCCCCAGACAACAGTTTGGCATTTCTAAATTTCTTACGATAAAATTCACCATTCTTCTCGTACCTTAATAACAAAGCCTGCTTTAACATGTCATAATTGTCTTGGTCTTCCCTGTTCATTTTAGCAAAGACTTCATAAGAAGTACCTCTCAGTCCCTGTGATAGCTTTAAACTCCACCTCTCTCTCTCTAACCCATATGTAGTAGCTAATAACTCAAAACGTCCTAGGTACCCCTCTATGTCATCGTCTTTTTCAACAAAATGGTCTAAATGAAACCCCATAGCTGAGTTTGAGGCTCCCAGACTGGGCGTAGCATCTGAGGCAAAAGGGCTGGCACCATTTTCAGGAGCCTGGCCTTGTAATTCCAGCTCCCTTAGTCGTAATTCATGCTCCCTTTGCAACCTTCTATCTTCTGCCTCCCTTTCGGCCTTTTTATCTTCTGCCTCCCTTTCGGCCTTTTTATCTTCTGCCTCCCTTTCGGCCTTTTTATCTTCTGCCTCCCTTTGCTGTCGTTTGTCTTCTGCCTCAATCTGCAGCCTCTTAATTTCTCTATCCGCCTCAATTTGTAACCTCTTCTCTTCAGCTACCTTTCTATCTTCCCTTTCAATATATTTATCACATTCAGCCGTTACGTATTGAATTAAAATCTGACCATCCATTCCCATCTCCTTTGCGGTCAGCACAGCAGCTGATCGGAATTTTGCTAGCTCCGCCATACTTTTTAGACAATATAATAATATACAAGATAAATCTCTAACCAGTAAATACACTAAGTACTTCTTATGACTATAGTCTAACTAATTCTAACTAACCAGTTAACTAATTAATTATTACTGGCTGTGAAGATTCACCAACTTCTAATTGCCCATTTAATTTAAAGGGACACTTTTAATTTTAAGGGAATTTTACAATTTTGTTCCCCTAATTTTATTTCTCCCACCAGGAGATCCTTATATTACTGTTTATGCTAATTATCCCTGGACAAGACCCCAATATATGTAGTGGATTTTGATGGTATTGTATGGTGGTGTTATCACCTAGTGTGATGCGTGAGGTCAGCTGTGAAGGCTCCTGAGATAATTGTAACTGTGAATATACAGAAGGCCCTTTCGTGCTACCACTTTATGACCTCACACATATCTTTTTTTTTACTAATGAATGTGGCTACGTTAAAATCTAGGGTACTGAATGCAATGTGTTGTATGGACATATACACACACCCACAGATATTAATTAAGTCTAATACTATCAATAAAATTTATAACACAATGAACTAAATTCAGCTGGTTAAATTTAGAATAGAAAATCTTTTTTTTTTAAATTTATTTGTTCTGAACCAAGGTTTTATTTTGGCCAGAACTTATGCAAAGATTTTGAAATTTATGAATGAATGGCATGAATAAATGGCATGTTAAATGAAAGATGTTTACATATGCAATCTTCAAGATTAATTATAGTATTACTGTTCGTAATGTTAATTTTCCTGGGAAAACTATGAATGGATGTGCTGTTGGGGTGGCTTCATCCCTCCCTGTTTATGCCTACACAGCATTGTCCATTAATGATGGAAGGAAATGGGATGCTTCAGTAGTAAATTCTCTTGGGTGCTAGTTTTATGAAGTTGGTGTAAGTTCAGCAGGCCAGCTAGCCTACTTAACTTTGCCAGATTTGTTCTGGTGCTGGAATATGATGGCCCCACCTCTCCGTGCTTGAACAATACAAAGATGTTCTGCCGAAATGTACACTGCACGGGTCCTCACTTCAATTATTAATCAGCATTTGACACCACCTTAGTGTCAAGATCGAACTCACAGCTCAGATTATGAATAAAGAACACAGAAATGCTAGCAAAACTCAGCTGAGCTGCTGGCTATAGTATGGCGTCCCTGAACTTATTTCAATTTATTTCATTTGGAAATCACCACACTTGAAATTTACTGTGTCTATCACTGGACAACTATTGAGGAATGGCAAAAAAGCTCGTCTGAGCGCGGATAATATGATTGTCTGTGGCCAATCAATGCCTTGGTTTTTTTAAATTCAAATTTCCTACACTAAAGTCATTTCAGTCATGCTTCAGTCAAGTATGGATTTTTATCTGTTAGTCTGTCCGTCTCTACTTGCGTTTTCACAAAACGTACTTGATTTTTGAACCAACCTTTCTCTCCCCTCCAAAATTTTGTCGTTAAAAGTTATTTTTAGACACAGCTTCCACCAATATCCCTTCTCTTCCATGCTAATTAGATTTGAACACCTGCGTCTCAAGGTCGCGGTTTTTTGTGCAAATAGCGACACTTTTGATTCAATGCAGTCTTTCGCTGTTGTGAACAACACTGTCTTTTGTCATTATTTTCATTATTATCTATCCGTCTGTAAAATTAAAAACATATTATTTCACTGCTCAGAATGGGCCATCCGGCCAGCTAATTTTTATATTCCTAACATTAATATTAAGAAAAAGTTACTTTTTAAATTTTGTAATATTTCAAGCATCTGCGTTTAGCCGCTGAATTTAAATCAAAGGCTTGGTATCGCAAAAGCGTCCAATAAATGACTGTGGCGTATCATATCCAGGGTCCCTTCTGTCGAGTTCCTTACTTTATGTCAACTTGGGGAACGTGAATTCCCCCCCCCCCCCCCCAATTGCGTCTCCTTAGCCTTGCTAGTCTCACGCAATTTTTTCCAGTCATATTTTTTTTTTTTTTTTTTTTGATCCGCCGTTCTCATCCCTCCAAATGGTAACCGTTTTGATTTCCCGTCTAACAAGTCAATTTTTATGGAGGGTGATGACCCGCGGTCAGGGCGATCATGTACTATCAGCAGCTTACGCATTATGTTTTTATCCTTACATTTTATCCTTTGGAGATATTTTTACGTTGTATCACTTGTTAATTTTATGACACTATGCTTGATTTTTCTCTTCTGTGTGTATGACATGAAGATTAGTCAATTAGTATTTCAAATGAGAGAGCTGACAGACTGGCCTCGAGAGCACCCATAGTGGGGACACTGGACATGGATAAAGGAGAGATACTAAGGGCAATTAATTATAGCCTGCTAGAAAATGACACTGCAATGGATGAATCAACAAGGCTAAGACTGTTGGAGTTTGGAATCAAACGTGGGACTAGCAGAGGTGGACGTGAGAGAGGATGCATCCACCGTATGTACAACCAGCGAGCTACAAGTACAGTTAGCATTCATTCTCTTCGACATTTGCTGAGGGAGACTGAGCGCCTATGGGTTTGTCCTGAGTGCAGTGAGGTCAATTCTGATTAACAATAATAATAACAATATCTCTCAAACGCTGTATGGCGAATTTATTCAATTTACCTCAAGTACTTTCTGTTAATTAAGTACTGTCCCAATGCAGCAGCATCAATTGTTAAATTCTTTTTTAGATGATCTTTACCTCGCTTGTGTAAGTATTATGCCACAGCCTCAGTTCTAAGACTATCGGAGTCACCCAAACACCAAACCAAAGGAAGGCAAGGGGAACTCACCGTCGCTTTGTCCCTTGTACAGTCATGAATCAAAACATTTCATAGTATCTAATCAACAATACAAATAATAATGAATACCACACCTCTTCTTTGGTCAAACTCCAGCCATTGGCTGCTCCCATGTTGTCATCAAGCTGAGCCAGAGACCTTGCTCCTATGATGACTGACGATACAACATCTCTTTGTAAAAGCCATCGTATGGCAACCTGTGGGATACTACGACCTGGAAGAAGTTTATATGATAAAGGGTAAAGGTAGTCCCATGATACTGCCATTGGCAAGTGAATTCTTAAAGACTTCACTGTACTAGGTCCAGCATTACCAGGTGGGTTGGCAAGTTCCCTTCTCTGCGATAGGGGAGTGGATTGTTTGAGAGTTTTTACTATACTAGGTCCAGCATTATCAAATGGGCTGGCCACTTCCCTTCCTCGCTGTCTTTGCTTCACTTTACTCAAGAACAGAGTTAGGTACTTCTTTACAACTGCGTGGACTGTAGTATGATGCTACCAGGCTTTTGACCCAGAACCTGGTAGCTTTGCTACTAGAGTCAAGAACTCTAGTTTTTATGCCAATCGAATATATTTGATATATTTGATCTAGTACTAGAGGATAAATCAGATGATACAAACTTAATGATCATAACAGCAACAATTGACAAAAAACCAGAAGGCAGCCTGGTGTTTGCTTTGTATTATTTTAAGGTGTTCATCGCCATCTTTATCCATTATCTCCTGGATTTTCCTTTTTTCTTGGTTATCATCGTTCTGAAGTTATGTGCTTGTACTGCAGGTAGACTGAGATTCATCTCTAATAAATATTTCAACAAATGTATCTTGAAGATTGTGACTAATCTCCTTCACTAGATGTCCATAAAACTATCTTTTGTAGATTGGGTCTAATCTTCTCCACAATATGTCCCAACAAACTTATATTTTGTAGATTGGAGATAATCTAAACCACTATGTGTCCCAACAAACTTATCTTTTGTAGATTGGAACTAATCTCCTCCACAATATGTCCCAACAAAATTATCTTTTGTAGATTAGGGCTAATCTAAACCAATATATGTCCCAGCAACTGATCTTTTGTATACTGATACTAATCTCCACTACTAGATGTCCGCACAAACATTTCTTTGGAGATTGGTAGACTGGGATTCATCTCCAAAAGATATTCAGACACACTTTTCTTTTGTAAACTGTGATAATATTATGTTGTGTGTCCAAATAGCCTCATCCTTTGTAGATTCATCTTAATCATTCATTCAGGGGTACATGGTATGAGAATACCCTGGCACTGTATAGAACACACATTGACAAAACCTGTTGATAGCCATTATAAGGCAGTTTTTCTTTGGAATCCACAGAGTAAGAAAAATTGAGGGAGACCAACTAAAAAAAAAATGGAGAAGTAATTAGACATAGTCATGAAGGGGAGATAAGGAAGATGGGGAAAGATTTTGCCCGGATAGCACAGGATATGATGACGTGGTGTGTATTGTTGATGGCCTATACTCCTGTGGGAGCTCATAAGTAATGAATGAATTGTGAATTGACTATTATTGTTCAATATGGATTTTGTTTTATGTGACTAATCTTTTTTCTAAGGTAAACATCAGTAGGTGTCATACAATTAATTATACGGGGGGGAGGCCACTAATTTTCGTACTGCTACAGTATGATGGCGATGGTCTACGAAATGTTGTTAAGACGTTTTCCAGATATTGCCTCATTAAGGAAGAAAGAGATCCATTCGGCAAGAAGAAGAGAAGGTGAATGCTGTCCACTAGAAAATGTTTTCTAATAAATCACGGAAAGTTTTTTTTTATCCCTACGACATTACTTTTCCCATTAAATCTCGATAAAGAAAGGGCCCCCAACATCCTAAATGAAGGATTTCGCTTACATGTATATACTTAACACATATTACACGAATGATACATTAAGTAACGTACTAATGATGAACGTGATATGTACAGTTTATTGGTTAAATATATACACATAAATGTTAGTAGAAAGTAAACAGGATGATAGTGAAAGACCATTCACTCACAGATGAAATGCTAAAATAAAGTTCATTAAATATAATAGTCAGGGGCTTATTGCTACAGCGGTGAGAAACACAGAAGAACATCTTGATGACTTGGAAACCCTGTGGCTTAAATTCAAGGACATCATAAAGACAGCTTCTGCAGAAGCATGTGGTGAAGTCCGACTTGGGAACAAGAGAAAGAGGACACCTTGGTGGACAGAGGAAGTCAAAGAGAAAATAAGAGAGAAGAAAATGGCATGGAAACAATACTTAGGAGCTAAAAACACAGCAGGACAAATAGAGAAATCTAGAGAATATGTGATACTCAGAACAGAAGCAAAGAACAAGGTGCCAGCAGCAAAACAGAAGTCCTGGGAAGAATTTGGAGAAAAGCTGGAAAAAGATGTGCAGGAAAACCAGAAATTGTTCTAAAGAACACGAGGAAGGAAAAACAATGCCCTCTCAAATTTATAAAGGACAAGCAAGGCAAATTGCTTACTGCCCCAAAGGAAGTAATGGAAAGATGGAAAGAATATTTCTCAGAACTCCTTGATGGTGAGCAAGGTCAAACATAAGAAATGATAACCACTTGCACAGAAGAGGAAACAAATGGTGATGAAGATGACATAAAGATGGAAGAACTGAAGGCAGCACTGGAGAAAATCAAGATGTTCAAAGCAGCAGGGCATGATGGTATAACACCAGAAATGGTTAAGTACATGTGAGCATTAGGCGACCTATTACTTTTAAGGGTCCTACAGGCAGCGGGGTGCAACAAGACCATACCAAAGGACTGGGAGATTGCCATCATAACACCAATTTTCAAAAAAGGGTGACAATTGACAATGTGGAAACCATAGAGGCATATCCCTGTTACCAGTAATTTTAATGGAAGGGGACGTGATCTGGAAAATATTAGGTGAGCAGATTAGATTATGGGTTGTCATTGCTTGAAGACGTGATTGTCTTTAATGTTATGTTAAATTGTAATAGTAGAAGTAAGGTTACACAGCGTGTGAACGCTAGTCAGTTCAATTGTGGAGGTTTGTTCACTCCGAACTGTTTTGAGATACGGGTGTTTAGCTATTTGTGGCTAGCCCGTGCAAGTAGTGAGACTGAACGGTGTTTTTGAACAGCCGGGTCTCGTAGCTGTTTTTTGGCGGCAGATGTGTATTCCCGTGGGCAGTGAGTTTTGGGCATCGATCTGGAGAGGTCGCCCGATAGTGTGTGTTCTTGATGGTAAGCCTGTACAGTGCTGAATATAAGAGGCCATGATTTATGTAAGGCCATTATTTCCTTAGAGAGGATAATTGTGTTATGTGAAGACATGTTGATAAGTGATATTATTGCAAACTGCTGGGTGAGCAGTATTGTGAATATTTTGATAAGGATCCATTAACTTACACATGTCATATAATAGCGCTAAAAATGAGTAAAGGCGAGATTATTGCAGACTGCCGGGGATGGAGTCGAGTGAGAAATTGCTGGTAGGACTCATTAGATTATGATAGCGCTTATGTGAGTGTAGCACGGCGAGGATGCCCGTTTGCTATCTTTGAGAAGGATCCATTATTATTAATACAGCGCTGATGTGAGGAGTATCTGGAGGATACAATATTTATGCAGTAGCACGGCGATGATGCGAGCCGTTTGCTATCTGTGAGGAGGCCATAGTTACGGATCCATTATTATATATTATAGCGCAGGAGGAGTATCTGGAGGATACCATAGTGATGCAGTAGCACGGCGATGATGTCCGTTTGCTATCTGTGAGGAGGCCATATTTAGAATATTATAGCGCTAATGTGAGGACAGGTGGATAGCGCTGAGTTGAGGAGTATCTTTAGAGAGGCCTTGATTATTATATATCTGCCGTAGATGCAGTATTTGTGCACTGATGTGAAGTATAGAGATTTTGTAGGCCTTGATTATTATATAACTGCCGTAGATGCAGTATTTGTGCACTGATGTGGAGTAGAGATTTTGTAGGCCAGGATGTGTAAGGGCCGTATGGTGTGTTAACTACATTATGAAGATTCCTGTTTCGATGTAACTGTATTCGTCTAGATCTACGTGATGTTATAATTGTAATAAACCATGATTAAAATATCATCAGACGTTACACCATTCCATGACTTGGTGTGTACGCTACTGTGTGTGACTGTCCCAAAACACGCTTCACCTTCTTCAACCAAAAGATAAAAATATAACTTTTATCAGTGGTGGACCAAACCAACGGGTCGTAACACCCACATTACATTCGCGTGATAATAGAGTAAATTAGGTCAGATTCTGGACCAGTCATTACAAGTGGGAACACTGAACTGTGTTATGTTTTGCTCTGTGTGGGCGTGGCTTAATTCAACTGTACACAGGTATCAGCTGACTGCGCATATCCATCCTCATATCTTGGCGTGTTGTAGCAACTAAACTAACTTTATCAGTTGGTTTCCATATCAAACAGCTGTTATCTGATAGCGACATTGATGCCATAATTGTTACAGTGCTTGTTCCAGTCTTTCCATATGCAGATTCAACTATAGGTGCAGTATTTTGGAGAGTTCGTCTGCACGTATACCTCAAGTAACAAGTTGCGGGGTTGCTGTGTTCAGTTCCTGTCGTCTGATGCATTGTTGAGGACATACTGTACGGTGGCAGAGATCTGAAGACAAGAGAGCTTAGTCCTTCTACCTTTCTGCAGTGGAGTAGTTTTAACGTCAGAACTTTGTGATATCCAGTGTGTTGGCGGAAGGGTCAGGATTACCTTCAGTTAAGTGCTTTTGTTGTGTGTAAGTGTTGCCACTTCTGTCCATGTCAACAAGCCTCAATCTGCACTATCCTATTCTATTGATAACTATTGTTGTTGTTGTCGATAATTATATCGATTAATGGAATATAGCATGAATAATGATGGATGTACAGGAATTGATGATACATATTTGATTGCATTTTCTTAAAAAGATACTTGATTTGGTATAATGAAAGTTTAATTAAGACATATATGGTTGACTAAGTAAACAAGTCACAATGGATTGTGATACAGATCCAGAGGATATGAGACCTGTATTAGAGTATCTGTTTCAACAGGGGACAGATTATCAGGGATTAAAAGGCCCAGAGCTTGAGTCACATGTTATGGACAGGTTTTTGATCTGTGCATCGAGAGCTCTAAGAGATTTTGCTGATGAGAGATTTCAGTCAATTCCTCATGTGAGTATGGCTGAGGATCTGGCAAGGTTATTGGTTTTGGACCTTCATCTGTTCTCGGACAATTATATTAGTATTAAACGTGATAGCATATTGAAGAGTATGCGTACGTTATTGCTCGACGGCATATATAGTGACCAGGAAGAAGAGTTAAAAGAGAAGAAGCAAATAGGAGATATAAAACAGAGTACACAGGAGAAAAGGGAAAGTTGCTTAAAAAGTACTGCTGAAGTGAATAAGCTACAGAAAAAAGTGACTAAACTTACAGGTGATTTATGTAAATCAAATTCTGAGCTTGCTTGTGTTCGAGCAAAATTAGACTCGGCATTAGGCAAAATTAAAGAGATGGAAGCTCAGGTGGAAAAAAAAAATGGCGAAGTTAGAAATCTGACTCAAAAAGTTCAAGAGAAGACGGAGATTGGTGGAAAATTAGAAGTTCAGATTAAGAAATATGAGAAGTTGTGTAATGAAACACTTATTGATCTGTTAAGTGACGATGAGATTTGTGGTCGCCAAATTAAAGAAAAGGATACTATATCCCTAGAGAAGGTTGATAGGCTTACGAATAGTCATGATATTGAGATTGAGAGGGTTGATAAAGAGAGAGTGAAAGAGTTAATGAGGGAGAAAGACAAATTGATTAAGATTGAAAATTTGTTAGCAGAGGAAAGCTGCAAGGTCTTAAAAGCTGAGAGTTTAAGCAAGAGATTAAGTGAACAGATTGCACTTAGAGACATTGAGATTGCAGAAGCAAGAAGAAGAATATATGGTCTGCTTGACGTAGTCTTGAATAGCAATACGTGGTCTTCTGTCAATGGTGACAGGGATAGACAGAAAGTTTCGTATCATCAGACCACAAAAGCAAAAAGTCAGCCTCAGACACTTTTTGCACATTCTAAGGTCGAGAATAGTGGACGTGTATCTTTTCGGGGAAGATATAACTTTCAGCGCACTACCAATGATATTTCCAATAATATTGTTTCTTGGCGACAGTCCAACAAAGAGAATTCTACAGTAATATCCAGTCCTGTAGATAAGGAAAGAAACAGTGCTAAATCTCAAGTCAGTGTGTTAAAAACCAACAGCGTATTTATTGACAGATCTGATAAATTGGTTACAAGTAACAAACATACCACTGCTTGTTCCATGAAGGAAACAAATGTTGTGAAAAAAAATAAAGAGATTGTCAAACCTTCTAGTCATACCCAGTCAAGGCAGTGTGACTCATTTTTTAAACACATTGCCACAAGCAAAGAAAAAAATAATTTTGATAGGAGACATAACCCTAAGGTTATAAAGTACCAAGGGAGTTCATCCTACGGTAACGTTTTTCTTCTCCAAAAACAAAGAAAAAATGTGACAGATCTCAACATTGTGATTCTAAAAGTTTAGAAAACTATAGCAGAAGTAATTATATGAAAGTTCATCAGTCTAGTAATAATTTTTCTGCTAAAAAGTCAGTTCTATCTGATGGACATTGTTATCTGGGAAGAAGTATTAAGAATAACTATTGTAACTGGGATTTAAATCAGTACAACGGTGTTAATAGAGCAAATAACAATGCTCTCAAAAGAAATTATACAGATCGCAACCAGGTTAACTGTGCTCCACATAAGAGCAAGATTATTAGCAATCAGAGTAATAGGAACGGTAATAGGTTCTTAAATGCTTTTGCTTGTCATGCTGATAGATTTGAGAGATCATCTCGGTCTTGTGAAGGTAGTAAAATTTTTTTCAGCCTACCGCACTGACAGCTGTGAATTATAGGTCAGGTTGTCCCTGGGACGTCTATGTTGTCTGCTATGTGACGAGAGTTGTTGACATCGCAGGAGGGCCACAACCTTACACCACGGAGTTCGGGTAATTGTGTAGTGAACTTTTCCGTGTTTCCTCATAACCTTACCATGGATTAAAATAGATATTTTCATTTGTATTGTCTCACAGCGAGCGACTTTGTGAGGAATCACCATTCTAATTTGACATTACCTGCGAGAGATATAGATCACTATGTACCATTTATCCATTCAAGCGAGCCTAGACAGTACGTTAACCCACCGTGTCATGATGTCACCTTGCGTGTTGATGAGATGTTCGCAAGACCTCGAAGGAATTTTTTTGTTTTTTGTTTTTTTCAAAGGTCCTGTTTATTTTTTGTTCTGTTTACAAACACTGAATGTTATTGTATTCTTTAGTATAGAACTTTATATGTTGTTAATGAAATATTATGTAATCTTTGTAACATTTGATTGCCATAATTATTTGTTGGTTGTTACTTATATGACTGTATTTTAATTATGCATTAAATAATTTCTATGCACAAACTTATTTACTGAGACAATGTAATAGTCATTTCTGTAGATAGTCCTGAGTGTTTTTATGCACTACTTAAAATTTTGGTTTTGTTTTTCATCATGGGTTTGATACCATGTTTAGTTAACATATTTATATACAGATTATTTGAATTAATTGTTTAGTGAAAAGGTAATTTTAAACATAACTTGTATGTATTATTAATGATTTTGCGTTGAAGTTAAGGACGTATTCTGAAACTTGGTTTTCATTTTTTCTAAATTATGACATTTGATAATTTAAACGATTCGATTTTTTGTCAGCTAGAATTAACTTAAATTTCCTATTAAATTAAGTGGGTAGATTAACAGCGACGGCTGATACTATTGTTCATTTAAAGAATTTAAATATCTGATTATAATACATAGTTAAGATAAATAATATTACACTTATATATTTATAACTTCGTAAGCAGTTCAACAGTGTGTTAGCCCATGTAACGTTTCTGTGATGTATTTTTTTTTTAAAAGAAGAAAAAAAAAAAAAAAAACTTACACGTTTTTCATGTATGTCTGTTTAAAGATAAGATTATTTTTATGTTACTCAGCTAATTTAATTGTTAGTTATTAATTATACCTACATATTACTTAGAAATAAAAATACTATTTTTATTTAACCTAGCGTTAAGAAACATTTTTTGTATTGTAATTTTTTTTGAAAAAATGTGTTTTGGACATTGTGATATTTTTTTTTCTGCGCCAGCGCTAGATTGTATGTTAGGGTTACTATTATGTAGTGACATTAATTCTTTGAAAATGTTGTGATGTTTGGATGTATTTTTTGGTATTTAGCGCTTGACTATGCGTCAATGCAAAACTTGTGTTATCGTTAATAATTTTTTGTTTAGGTGATATTTGATGTAATTTATTTTTAGTTATGTATAAGCTTTTAATTTAGTTAAATTACTTATTATGCTGTGCTTGTCATAAGCTTTCTTTTTTGTGTTAGTATATAAATATACTTTAGCATTTTTGTATTTTACAATACGTTGTTACAGTTGGATAGTTATTGTTAGGTATTGTTACCAACTTTCTTTACATTTGCATCTTTACTGTCATCTCTCTTTGTTGACTATTCGTCATTTCTTTACATCTTGTCTGTTGTCTTTTCAATATTGTCTGATATTTTGTTTATGCTTCCGTGTTTCATCTTTGATGTAATTCATACTTCTAGTATACTTTTTTCGTGTTACGCTATTTATACTTTCATTCTTTGTATTGTTAAATTAATTATATGACTTTAGATAATGTAATTGGTTCTTATAGTTCTATTTGTTTTACATGTATGGAATTGTTGTCTTCATTGTGTAATTATGATTCTATTTGATTCTTATCATATTCCCATTTCATATTTTGTCTTTTTCGCTTACGATAGTTTATTTTCTGTTTAGTTTGTACTATGTATACTTAACTTGGGTTTTGTATTAGATTAATTTTTATTTTGGTATGCTTGAATGAGTATGTTGGATGATTTAGTCGTTATCTTACATTTATTGATGATATTTTTGTAGATGTGCTATGTTCTCTTGTCATAGGTATATTTTTGTAGGTAATTGATAGAACTTCATTAATTTTTTAAATTTTTGGGAATTAATTAAAGAGATATTTGACATAACTTCATTGACAGTTAAATTTTTGGGGAGTTTATTTTTGTACGTATTTCATATAATTTCATTAACCTTTAAATTTTTGGATCTTAAATGTTCAAAAAATGATAAATCATTTTTTCCCGGACTGTGTGGCAAACTGTTACCAGTAATTTTAATGGAAGGGGACGTGATCTGGAAAATATTAGGTGAGCAGATTAGATTATGGGTTGTCATTGCTTGAAGACGTGATTGTCTTTAATGTTATGTTAAATTGTAATAGTAGAAGTAAGGTTACACAGCGTGTGAACGCTAGTCAGTTCAATTGTGGAGGTTTGTTCACTCCGAACTGTTTTGAGATACGGGTGTTTAGCTATTTGTGGCTAGCCCGTGCAAGTAGTGAGACTGAACGGTGTTTTTGAACAGCCGGGTCTCGTAGCTGTTTTTTGGCGGCAGATGTGTATTCCCGTGGGCAGTGAGTTTTGGGCATCGATCTGGAGAGGTCGCCCGATAGTGTGTGTTCTTGATGGTAAGCCTGTACAGTGCTGAATATAAGAGGCCATGATTTATGTAAGGCCATTATTTCCTTAGAGAGGATAATTGTGTTATGTGAAGACATGTTGATAAGTGATATTATTGCAAACTGCTGGGTGAGCAGTATTGTGAATATTTTGATAAGGATCCATTAACTTACACATGTCATATAATAGCGCTAAAAATGAGTAAAGGCGAGATTATTGCAGACTGCCGGGGATGGAGTCGAGTGAGAAATTGCTGGTAGGACTCATTAGATTATGATAGCGCTTATGTGAGTGTAGCACGACGAGGATGCCCGTTTGCTATCTTTGAGAAGGATCCATTATTATTAATACAGCGCTGATGTGAGGAGTATCTGGAGGATACAATATTTATGCAGTAGCACGGCGATGATGCGAGCCGTTTGCTATCTGTGAGGAGGCCATAGTTACGGATCCATTATTATATATTATAGCGCAGGAGGAGTATCTGGAGGATACCATAGTGATGCAGTAGCACGGCGATGATGTCCGTTTGCTATCTGTGAGGAGGCCATATTTAGAATATTATAGCGCTAATGTGAGGACAGGTGGATAGCGCTGAGTTGAGGAGTATCTTTAGAGAGGCCATGATTATTATATAACTGCCGTAGATGCAGTCTTTGTGCACTGATGTGGAGTAGAGATTTTGTAGGCCATGACTATTATATAACTGCCGTAGATGCAGTATTTGTGCACTGATGTGGAGTAGAGATTTTGTAGGCCAGGATGTGTAAGGGCCGTATGGTGTGTTAACTACATTATGAAGATTCCTGTTTCGATGTAACTGTATTCGTCTAGATCTACGTGATGTTATAATTGTAATAAACCATGATTAAAATATCATCAGACGTTACACCATTCCATGACTTGGTGTGTACGCTACTGTGAGTGACTGTCCCAAAACACACTCACCTTCTTCACCATAAAGACATCCACCATAATTATCATTATATATAACTTTTATCAATCCCTTCTCAGTGTCCCTGGTAAAATCTACTCTAGAATCCTAGAACAGAGACTCCGACGCCTAGCTGAGCCACAATTGGATGAGGTCCAGTGCGGATTCCGAGCAAACCGAAGTACCCAAGACCTAATCTTCACACTCAGACAGCTGAGTGAAAAGGCCCTTGAGTATAAGAGTGAGCTCCATCTTCGTTTCATAGATCTGGAAAAGGCGTTTGACAGGGTCCCCTGGAGCAAACTTTGGGACTGTTTGGCAAGGAAGAATATTCCAGCACCTCTGATTCATGCTATACAGAGCTTCTACAAGTCTTGCAGAAATTATGTGAGGACAGCAAACCATAAGTCAGAAGAGTTCAGGACCACCACTGGTGTAAGACAAGTTGATATCCTGTCACCTTATCTTTTCATACTCCTCATGGACGATGTTATCAAGTCATGTAAAGAGAGAACAAGAAAGTATTCAGTGGGGTACTGGAAGATGAGACAGGTATGTATTTCAGAGCTGGCATTTGCTGATGATGTTGCCCTGATTGCTAAATCAGAGGCACATCTCCAATCTAACCTGCAAGTCTGGAAGGAAGAGCTGGAGAAGAGAGGGATGGTCATAAGCAGCTCTAAAACAAAATCCATGGTGATATCACGAGAAGAAAGAAAACATCAGATTAAGCTGGGAGAACAGATCCTGGAGCAGGTCGACCACTTTAAATATCTCGGAGCTATTATAGACCGAAAGGGAGGCATCAAAGAAGAGTTGGCCACTCGAAAAGCAGCAGCTGGGAGACTTTTTCAGGCCATAAATCGAGGATTCCTCAGCAAGAGAGAGGTTGGTAAGAAAACGAAGATGGCTGTATACCGGTCCAACTATGTCCCAGTCTTGACATATGGATGCGAGTCATGGACAATGACTACAACCCATAAAAGCCAGATCCAAACCTCAGAAATGAGGTATCTGATGAAGGTGGTTGAAGTAACAAGAAGAGACATGGTCAGCAACCAGACGATACGTCAAGGCCTAAAATCCCACCCCCTGCAGACCCACGTAGAACAGTCCCAACTAAGATGGTTTGGCCATGTCTGCAGAATGGGAGAAGATCGGCTACCATAACAAGCATGGGAAACAAAGAGCTAGGGATCCAGACCCCCAGGACGACCCAGAGTCCACTGGGAGGACAACATTAGACAATCTTTGAAGGACTGAGGGCTAGAATGGAACCAGGCCAGGAGGAAGACAGCCGATAGGATAGTCTAGCGCTCTCTCTTCCAAACCTTTACACCTCACGGTAGAAGGGGAACGGCTAAGTAAGTAAGTAAATATAAGTGAAACTAGGTAAATAGTGAAATGATGATGGGATATAATAAGTATTACCACACTGATGACCAGTCTACACTGTCAATAAGTCTTTTAAATTTCCTTCACTGTATGATTACATACGTATGTACTGAATGTCTAATGTTGATGTCTGTTCCACCGTGTGGGTTATCTCCATGAGGAGTACTAATTTCTGAAACTCTTGCACATGTAGTAGTGAAAACTTGTAAAAGTAATGTCCCAAAAACGCTTGAAAATCTCTCAAGCGTCGACAAATTGTTGAAGTGTGTTTCCGGAAACTGACTGCCTTCTGATCTTGAAAAGGCCCTGATTAGACTGGAACACTTCACGAAATGACCTTCTGCTTACCAGGGTGGTTCGTGCTATGAAGTTTTGATTGAATGAATTTACGTAGTAGACTGACGCATTGAGTTGCTGAACGTGGTTCAGGCTATAAGCTTTTGCGTGAGTTGAGCATGATATATATTTATATGCAAATCAGCCTGTGCGAACTTTATCAACTTGATAAACAGATGAATAAAATGCTGCGCCACTGCCTTATACAAACGTGGGCGTAGATTACCTTCCTTTTAACTTAAGATGTCTTCTTCTTCTTCTTCTCGTTCGCTGTTGTTTAGAAATGTCTACACAAGAAGTCCGGTTTTCTGTATGTATGTTGCTGTGGTTGAAAGTTCTTCAAGACTCCCAAACAGCTTTGTGTGGATGTGCGTCTCTGTGGGCCAATGTTCAGTTCGCAATTGACTAAGCATGTGGCAGTCTTGCAGGATGTGTTCGGCTGTCTGTGCTGCCTGTCCACACGTACATAGGGGTGATGGGACCAATCTCAGTCTGTATAAGTGACTGTTCAGTCTGTTGTGTCCTGTTCTCATACGGAACAGGATCACCTGTTTTGCTCGATCAAGATATTGATAGTTGTCTCTTTGTTGATCAATTTTCCTGATGGCCTTGATAAGGGTCTTCTTTTCCTGGAATGTGATTGTTTGTTCTTTTTGTTCCTGTGTTGCTCCCTCTTTTGCTAACATATCTGCTCTCTCATTTCCTGGTATGCCACAGTGTGATGGTATCCACTGTAGCACTACCCTTCTTTTGATATTTACTTCGCATAGGACTTTGTTTAATTCTGGCAGTTTATCACTGTTGAGGGCTTGCAGAACTGACATTGCATCGGTAAGGAATACAACCTGCTGACATTGGCTTATTGTGTTATTTATTATTCCTGCAGCAATGCTTATGGCCTGTACTTCAGCAGCATAGTTTGAACAGAATATTCCAGTAGGTGAACAGGTGGATTCATTTTCTTTGTCTGGATAGACCACATAAACTCCTGCGCCTCCGTTCTTCACTGCTCTGGTTGCTTAAGATGTGAATTATATCCTATCTTGTGAATTCCGCTATGAAGACATAGGCTTTCCTAACTTTATTCTGGTCATACGCCACACACTCAATGTGTAGACTCAGATTTCTACAGGACTGAAGACACAAAGTGACTTCATAAGTTTCACATCTAATATCAATAGTTGACTTTCGTTTGATCTTGTTCCTCACAATTGCTTTTTCATAACTGATCGATATGGTTTTAATTCTTATACTTTATGATATGCATGAGGTGCAATGATAGTGTTAAATATAATGAGAATAAAAGCGTATGCCCATGTCAATCTGTAGCGATAATCTAACAATTTATATGAAGGTAAAGCATATAAATGTAGATTAATACGTTACACACAAAGAAAATCATAAAATTGTGTGAAGGAAAGAATTTATGAAAACTAGCCCTTAACAGATTATGAACGATTACTTGAACAAATAATAGACAGAGCAAAGACGGGGGAGAAATAAAATAGAAATAAAATGAAAACGATAATGAAAAAGATAAAAGACGATGAAAGAATAGGATCACATCATGACAGTAGGTAAGTGGAAAATAAATTTCTGTAACTTATTATATTTTAGGACACATACTGAGAAAACTTGATGATAGCATTACAATGTAATCCTTTTTATGGAACCCCCAGGATAAGGGAAGTATATGGAAACCAAAGAACACATGAAAGAAAGAACTGGGAACAGACATGAAAGACAAGAAGAAAACATGGAAAGATATTGAGCTGATGGCACGGGACAGGAAGACTTGGCATAAGTTTGCTGATGGCCTATGTTCCTTGGGGAGCTAAAAGGTGATTATGAAAAAGGTGATAATGATGAAGGTGAATTATACTTTGATACATAAAACATTACCATGTTTCTCTGCTAGAGCCTGCAGAGTATCTATAATATCAAACGTTTTATCGCTCAAATCGACCAAGGACGGAGCATTCTTAACCATCCATCCCACTCTCCCTTCTGTTGGGTCTTCTCCACGTCTGAATTTTCCAGTCAACACACCCCTGTGGACACATTACAAAGTAGGCCAGTAAAATCATGTGTTATTTCCCTTGTGTAGTTCAGAGAAAGAACAGGCCTACTGATCCCTCAAGTGTGTCGTAAGAGTTGATAAAACGTCACCGTTAAGGATCCCGTTTACATGCCCATTGAGGCATAATGGGAATATGGTGTTTGGTCCCTATTTTCTTGACCATCGGCACACTAGGGGTGATGTGGTTAGTATCACGCCGGCCACCGTAACCTTCTCAGAGTTGCTCTGGTACCGAATTCATGAGGCTGGGTCAACCCCGGAGCCGTTTGCGGTCTAAAAAAATCCCACCTCAACTGGGATCGAACCATGGACCACCGAGTTAGGAAGCCAGTGCACTAACCACTGTGCTACCTCGGCTCCTAAGAGTGGATTAGCATGAAGTTTTTTTTTTTTTTTTGCATCGGGCTGGCAACCTCGTAATGTAAAACTAATTGTTACAGAGATCATTACTACAAGAGTACATGGTTGCTATGGTCCAGGCTACCTCAAGATGGCCAGCTGCCAACTACAGTTGTCGATCCATGCTCCATTAAGAGTGAAAATGAAACAGATTAACTTTCTCATCTTTGTACTGATGACATATCACATTTTGATATCAGTATTTTATGTTTTAAAGGCCGTATTTCATGTTTTAATGTCAGTATTGAATGTTGTGATGGTAGTGTTTCACTTCTTACTGTCAGTATTTCATATTGTGATGTCAGTGTTTCATGTCTTAATGTCAGTATTTCATGTCTTGATAGCAGTGTCTCATGTCTTAATGCCAGTATTTCATGTTGAGTTGTCAGTGTTTCATGTCTTAATGCCAGTATTTCATGTTGTGATGTCAGTGTTTCATGTCTTAATGTCAGTGTTTCCCAGTATTTCATGTTGTGATTGCAATATGTCATGTCTTACTGTCAGTATTTCATGTTGCGATGTCAGTGTTTCATGTCTTAATGTCAGTATTTCATGTTGTGGTGTCAGTGTTTCAGGTCTTAATGTCAGTATTTCATGTTGTGATGTCAGTGTTTCATGTCTTAATGTCAGTATTTCATGTTGTGATGTCAGTGTTTAATGTCTTAATGTCAGTATTTCATGTCTTGATAGCAGTGTTTCATGTCTTAACGTCAGTATTTCATCTTCTGATGGTTGCCAGACTGGCAGAGTGGTTCGATCGCTTGCCTTTCGCTAAGAAACTACCAGGTTCCGGGTCCAACACCTGGCAACATCACGCTCCAGTATACCTAGTTGTAAATAGGCACCTGACTCAGCTCTTCAGGGATGATAGAAGCAGTGAGGGATGGAACTGCTTATCCCACCTCATAAAACTGGACCTGGTATAGCAGTCTCCAACACTGTACTCCCCTTCGGCAGTATCTGATATAAGACTTCCTTTGTTATATGCTGATGTAAGTATTTTACATATTCTGTTTTTCATGCTCCCCTAGGAGCATAGGCCGGCCATCAACAAACTTATGACCAGTCTTCCTGTCGCGTGCAATCAACAAACTTATGACCAGTCTTCCTATCGTGTGCCATCAACAAACTTATGACCAGTCTTCCTGTCGCGTGCCATCAGCTCAAGGTCTTTCCACGTGTTTTTTGGTCTTCCTCTGTCTCTCTTACCAGGGGATTTCCAGAACAAGGACTACCCTGTAATGCTAACAATAGGTTTTCCCCACTGTGTGTCCTATCTTCTAATCCTTACAGTAAGAAAAGCAGAGGTGAACTGAACAACAGGTGCAGGAAAGAACTGGAGACCACAAATTAAAACGATAAGGAATGCAAGGAAAATGTTTGATCTTGTGGCACGTGACAGGAAGCATACGTTTTTGAAGGCCTATGCTAATTTGATAGGTTGGGGGGGGGGGGGGGGGGGGGGGGGGGAGGGGGGGGGGGGGGGGGGGGGGCATAGATTTCACATGTTGATGTTAGCATTTCATATGTTGATGTTAGCATTTCACATGTTGATGCCAGCATTTCACATGTTGATGTTAGCATTTCACATGCTGATGTTAGCATTTCACATGCTGATATTAATATTTCATGTAGATCACGGACCTTCACTAAATACATACAAAGCTTTCCTGTCCTTACCATCCCTTCAAGGTATTTCAACGTCTTCTGTATTCCCCTCATTTGTATGTGTAATTCCCATCTGCATGTTTTTTTTTCTTCTTGTATTTCTCTTTCCTGGGGATTCCAGCTCATGGACTGTTTCGTAATGCAATAAACTATTTTGTCTCAGTACATGTCTGTCCAAGGTCAGTATCACCTTCTCTTATCTTGTTCCACTGGGATTTGTCTGGGGCTTTCTATCACACAAAAGTGCAAACAAGTGCAGAAGAAATCTTCAGCAATCCACGTGCATAGTCTTAATTGTTAACTTCCAAAATCAAAGTTCATTCATGTATCACCCTACAGATTCCCAAGATGTCCCAACTTAACCAGATTTCCCTTCTTCCATTTTGCTCGTATTTCTCTCTCCCAGATTTTACCGAGTAATTTGTATAAATTCTGTGTAGTTGTGTCAGTATGTGTTTTGATGGCCTATGTTGGATTGCCATCCGGACCAGTGGCTTATCCATCTTTTAGAAGCTTTATAGCTTTCTTTATTTCTTCCTTGGTTGGTCATTTGACATTTGACTTGTAGTTCCTCTTCTGCTGGCTGGATATCTGGGGGATTTTGTAGAGTTGGTCTGTTACAAAGTTCCTCACAATGTTCTGTCCGCCTATTCATTTGCTTTGTGTATTGTTAAACAATTTTCCATTCTTGTCTTTGATGAGGCAATTTGGTTGTTTGTATTTCTCTGTTATCTTCTTTGCTCTGTTGAAAGGTCTCTGAAATTTATTTGTTTTTTAATATCAAAAATGCTATCTCAAAAAAAAAGAAATGTTTCACCCTTTGAGTGGACTCCAGGGAAGAACTCCAATTCCTGTAGACTTACAAACTTGGAATGGTTCTATTTCTGATTCTCGATTGATCAAACTGTACTGTTGCTGATATGTGTTTGCATGTAGGAAAAAGGGAGGACAAATTGATTACAAGAGAAATTTGTTAAAACGTTTGAAATGACAACAATATTGTTAACAACTATTCAACTTTATGTCATGAAGATTATTGGTGCAAATTTCTTCATGTTATTTACTATCACAAGTATACAACACTGAGTTTCGAGGTCTGCTGAAGTTGGTTTATGAGAATGGGGATGCGAATTCCAGTCTGCTGCACGGAATGGTGGTCTGCTAATTGTTAAACTTTTAATGATAGCAATACAAATCAAGCCAAATTTTATATGTGCATTTTACTCATGACACTCAGCAAGTCAAACGTTCTTTAATGTTTATAGTAATCACACTCGGCAAGTCAGAAGTGAATACAAGTAATTAATTAACAATACGTTGTATTGATGCTTAGCATGTCAAAAGTCCAGAACTGTTCTTTCAGTATTGATGCTTAGCATGCCAAAAGTCCAGAACTGTTATTTCAGTATTGATGCTTAGCATGTCAAAAGTCCAGAACTGTTATTTCAGTACCGATACATAGCGTGTCAAAAGTCCAGACCTGTTCTTTCAGTATTGATGCTTAGCATGTCAAAAGTCCAGAAGTGTTATTTCAGTATTGATGTTCAGCATGTCAAAAGTCCAGAACTGTTATTTCAGAACCGATACATAGCATGTCAACAGTCCAGACCTGTTCTTTCAGTATTGATGCTTAGCATGTCAAAAGTCCAGAACTGTTATTTCAGTATTGATGCTTCTTCTTCTTCTTCTTCCGTCCTTAGCCACCGACCGTCAAAGCAGTCAGTGGCCATTACGCCTAGTGGCGTCTTAGGGCAACAGCAGATAGGTTTTCTTTGCCATTGTTTCCCATCACGCCTATTGGCGTCTTTAGGGCAATGGCAAATCAATCCATTTGCCGCTGTTTCCGTAATCGAAGTGACTGGCAAACGGGTGATCAGCCCGTTGGTAGTATTGATGCTTAGCATGTCAAAAGTCCAGAAGTGTTATTTCAGTACCAATATCTAGCATTCCACTTACTTTACGTTTACTTTGTTTTCACTATTGAAGACCAGTGGGACGTTTGTTCGACACGGACTTAAAAAAGAATTAACACAAGCAGCAATAAGGGGTCAGGATTATGTTCATTCTAAACCTAGCAATAAACCCTAACTAATTCTGACCCTTACAACGTAGAAGACTTATTTGGATGGCATCGAAGAACACGCCTTACTCTTTTTCATTTCAATGACTTTTTCCTCATACCACGTTGATGAAATGTCTTGTAGCTTCTCTCTTTGTCACCTTTTGTCTCTTTTTACCCCATTAATTTTATTCAAGTATCGCCATGCATTCTAGCTGACAAAATCATCACCGTAAGAGAGTAACCTTTTTGTCCGGCTTTTTATACTTAGCGGAAATGGTGGGAAGTTATTTTGGGTCGGAAGGTAAGTTGAAATCACCGTCATATTGCCCTTTGTACTGTCACAGAATGGAAAAGGAGATAGAAGTTGGGGAATGTGGCACCACAAGGAATGTTAGGGTAATAAATAAATTTTGTTTCATTTTACATATAAACATTTGGTGCATGTAACAACGCACTGCGATTACACCTACTTGAACCTGGTTTTGGTTTGAATTATGGGGAAAAAGAAATTAAAAAAGAAAATCGACAACAGCAAAATTGAATACAAATTGACCAAAGCGACTTAAACTAAGGAAAAAAAAGTCTACTCACCTGTAAACTAATAATGGGATTAAGTCCGAGTTGTTTACTTGTGTCTACTAGTTTTTGTAACTGCCAACCGGTCACGTTACTGACTCCTACATAACGAACTTTACCCACACGGACCAGGTCGTCAAGTGTACGTAACGTTTCGTCCAGAGGTGTGGCGTTATCCCATGCGTGGGCCTAATGATTATAGATATACGCATTCAATCATTTCCTGCCATGATTACTGTATTAACTAAGTGTATTACCTTGTGTTTCGTGGATTGTAGCATTGATAAAATGGTCAACAACCAATCACAACATAGTTAATCAAAGAGTTCAACCAAGCAAACCAACGAAAGAAAACAACTAAGCATAACAAATTATCAACCAACATAACAATGGTAAAGATAGTTTCATAGCAGATAGTGAAGTCTTAGAGACTTCACTATACAAAGTCGGTCCAGCTTTGTGAGGTATGCGGTTCTCAGCATCGCTGTCTTTGCCTTCTCTAACTCGAGAGCTGTGTCAGGTATGTATTTATAGCTAGGTAGACTGGAACCAGACGCTGCAATATTTCGAGCCTGGTAACTTCGTCTGGAGAGATAAGCATCTACCTACTCTGCCAGTTGGACGCTCATCAACCAACATAACAAGTAAAGGCAGTCATAGCAGATACTGCCATAGGGATGCGAATTGTAAGAGATGTCACCATATTTAGTCCAGCTTTATGAGGTGGCGTGACCTGCTTCCTTTCTCGCTGCAGTTTCCTTTCTAACTCAAGAGCAGAACCGGGTTCCCATTTACAGCTGGGTAGACTGGAGTGTGGCACTACCAGGTTTCGATCCCGCATACTTCGCTGCGAGAAGAAAGTGCTCTAATATTTTAGCCAAACAATACAACCAGCAAAACTAAACACAAATTTAAAAAAAAAAAAAAACAAGGTTAAAAAAGAGTAACCATAGAAACCACTAGGAACAGGGGGTCGGAGTGGCTAAGAGGTATGGCGTCAGCCTCGAATTCTAAAAGTAGCGGGTTCGATTCCCAGTTGAGGGATATAATTTATGGACATTTTTTTCAGAACCAGTGGTCCTAATTATGTCATACTCCCCCCTGGTCTCCTGGGTAGTGAGATCGGATACATAGCTTTCTCGGATCATCATCATCATCTCAACCCGTAACCCGTCATGGGTCGTAGGGGTGCCACGGTGGAAGCATCAGCAGACAGGGTCCTCCACTGCTCTCTATCCTCAGCAATGCGTACAAGTGTGGAAAAACCGTGTCCTGTCCATTCTTTGATGTTATCAGCCCAGGATTTTCTTTGCCTTCCTCTTCTCCGTTTACCCTCGACTGTTCCCTGGAGGATCGTTTTCGAAAGGGAGTCATGACGAGTTACATGCCCAAACCAGGCAAGCTTTCGACGTTTCACTACTGACAAAAGTGGTTCTTGGTGGCCTGCATAGGTGTTTATCTTCTCTCTAACATAGACATTTGTTTTGTGCTCTTTATAGCAAATGCGCAAAATTCTTCTATAACATTTATGCTCGAAAGCCTGAATCCTTCGCTCCATATCTGCAGTGAGTGTCCAGCCCTCACACCCATACAAGAGAATAGATAATACAAGTGATTTGTATAATTTGATCTTCACAGGAAAACTGATGTTACTTTTCCAGATCACATTCAGCCTTGTCATGGCAGCTGAGGCCATTTCAAGTCTTGTCTTGATTTCTTTACTTGATCTTCCATCACTACATATAGTGGACCCAAGATATTTAAAGGTGTTAACTTCTTCTAACGTTTGCCCATTTAACATAATGTTGGTCGGAACATGTTTCTTATGGCTATTCACCAATATCTTGCTTTTTTCTATATTAATTTCCATCCCATACGTTCTTGTTACTTTCTCCAGTCTAGAGGTAAGGTCTTGAAGTTCTGATTCTGTTCCAGCTATCAGATCGATATCATCAGCAAAACGTAGATTGCAAAGAGGTCGGCCTCCAATCGATATGGTTGTTTTATAATCGTAGAGAGCCTCCTGCATAATATGTTCTAGATATATATTAAAGAGCACTGGAGACAGGATACATCCCTGGCAAACTCCTTCAGTTGTTTTGAAAAATTCTCCAATGTCATTGCTTGCTTTCTCGGATAAGGGCAAAAAAATAGAAGGTCCCGTGTGCAAGTTGCGCACGTTAAAAATCCCACGGCAGTTGGAAATCGTAAAGACATTTAAAAATTAGAAACCTACCCACCGCAAAAATATCTATAGAATGTGTGATTCCTATATACACACATTGGAATTCTCGCCGGTGCTGCGGAATTTGTACACTGTGCTGAAATCCTCCTTGTGGGATCTAAGGGACGAGATCAGAGCACTGATGGAGTTGTCCTTAAAACCAAACCAAACCAACAGGAACAAAACTGCCAAAAATAATCAACGGGAACATTATGACTTGTCATAAGAAGGTTATAAAAGAGTGGACATATCTACAGGTCGCTTATCTAAATAGAATAGCAGTTTATCCCAGGAGTGGCGCTCATGATATGTGGTGTCCAAAATGGCAAGTCAAGCCAGGTCAATGACATCAAGTTATTCATTGTACTGGCAAGTAGACTGATGAGTGCGGCCATTTGTATCTGGCAGATCTTTTGTCTTTCTTGGGAACCAGTAAAAGGCTGCTTCCTTCCAGTTATCTGGTACAACCAGATCCGATACACAGTTTTCGAGGTGCCTGAAACCCTTCTATCCTGGTGGTAACATACCCCATGTACACAAGCTGAAGATACCCAAGTCCATCTCCATGTACACAAGATGAAGATACCCAAGTCCATCTCCATGTACACAAGTTGAAGATACCCAAGTCCATCTCCATGTACACAAGTTGATACCCAAGTCCATCTCCATGTACACAAGTTGATACCCAAGTCCATCTCCATGTACACAAGTTAAGATACCCAAGTCCATCTCCATGTACACACGTTGAAGATACCCAAGTCCATCTCCATGTACACACGTTGAAGATACCCAAGTCCATCTCCATGTACACAAGTTGATACCCAAGTCCATCTCCATGTACACAAGTTGAAGATACCCAAGTCCATCTCCATGTACACAAGATGAAGATACCCAAGTTCATCTCCATGTACACAAGTTGAAGATACCCAAGTCCATCTCCATGTACACAAGTTGAAGATACCCAAGTGTATCTCCATGTACACAAGTTGAAGATACCCAAGTCCATCTCCATGTACACAAGTTGAAGATACCCAAGTCCATCTCCATGTACACAAGTTGAAGATACCCAAGTCCATCTCCATGTACACAAGTTGAAGATACCCAAGTCCATCTCCATGTACGCAAGTTGAAGATACCCAGTCCATCTCCATGTACAAAACGAGGAAAAACTGCAACTTTTAAAAATACGCTCAGATTTATTTTGCCGATGGCCTAGCTATTCTTCCCCATAACTATAACCAGATGCAAGACACAGTGAGAATATTTGATGAGAGGTCTCAACAATTGCATCTGAAAATACAATTTAGAAAGACAAAGATTATGAGAATTAATGCCAGAAATTATAACAATACTGCACTTGAGACACATCCCTAAAAGACGGTGTTTCTGAAACTTTTTCGGGTCACCATGGCTCCCAGAGCACATTCAGAGCGCCCCCTTCAGGTTCCTGCATTACGTAAAAACTATAAATAGCAATGTTGGTTTTACACTTTCATCAACTGAATATCGCGTAATCACTATACTGAGACAATCAAAACTGCAACAAAGCAAAGTTGATCCTGTTTAAACACCTGCAAGTATCTAATTTGGTTGGTACACATACAGGTTGGGAATCTCTGCTTTAAGTTATTTGAGAAATGAGACGAGCGAAGTCAGGGAAGAGCTGTGGGTGAGGGTTTGTTCATTCAATGTTCTCATATTTTAAGCGCTCACGTCAGACCCCTATATAATCAAAACGCTTTGTAAGTGTTAGATTGAGTAATATTGTCGAACTTAGCCTGTCAACCCCTCAACGCCCCACTTACGACTGAACGCCCCCAGGCCGCTCAATTTACCAATATCACCAACACCGATTCTTCCAACGCCGGAAGGGGCGGTTACAGCCCACTTTCGGAACCACTGCTACAAGAGGTCAACTTATATATTGGCAGCATTATAAACAAAGCTGGAGGAACAGATAACAGTAACAAAAGGTGAGAGGTGTCATTGTATTGTGAAATTTATCGTAATAAAAAAAAAAAAAAAAAAAAAAAAAAATGAAGTCCAACACGAAAATGATAATCTTCAATTAAGTGCTAACTCAGTCATGTTGTATGGCAGTGAAATGCTTAGAATTACAAAAAAAACGACAACTGAGAAGGCATAGGCCTTCATAAATTAGTGCTTGCGGAGTATTAAAATGGTATGACAAAATCAGTAATGTGAAACTGATGACAAGAACCAGACAAGAATCAGACAAGAATCATACAAGAACCAGACAAGTGCCTATGGAATAAGATCACAGATTAATCCGCGTAGCGCGCAGTAAATTGAGTGGTTAGGCCAGGGCTTATAAAAAGGGGTAGCAAGCGGCGAAACCGGTCTATGTTTGAGAGAGCCGCCCAGTGAGAACAGACTAAGAAGACACACAAGAGCCAAGCCTTGAGCACGTGAGTTAATTTAAATTAGCATTAGTTTTCTAGGATTCTGAAATTATATCGATGTGGCTATTTTAATGTTTAATGGGATAGATAGATAGATAGATGTGAAAGTTTAAGAGCGATTATTTCATTCTTCAGAAAGGCAGACATAGTGTGAGGCTATTAAGATTAGCGATCGCAAGATAGTAACCTCGTGGTGATAAAAGGCGGCGATAACGAGTCTGAGCAAACACGCTCCGCGTGTTAAACCTATAATATGTTATGCCGAGCGACACGCGGTGTATTTAGTTCCAGTTTTTGGTTAAAGCCAAGAATATTATTCTTTAATGTAAGAGTAATTTTATTTTATCCTTTAATGTAAAAGTAATTAAGTATATTTCACGATTATTGATTATTCTACTGTTTATCTTTAGTGGTTACTTAGAAGGGAGAATAGTCATTTAGATTTCTGGTGCGTAAGGCAAGTTGAGACAGGTGTTTCTCTGTTTGCTTCCGGTGGAGCATGGAAACACCAATGCGGCTGGTGTCCACCACAAGTCAACAGAAGCATTTTTATGCTGTTACAGTGGTTGTTCCTGTAATAATGTGTTTCAAGTGATGAGTTCCCAATCTCGTCAGGGGTCACATATGACACGTTTGTGGCCAGGCGCACCAGTCGTCACTTACGACATGTTCAGAGTGCGGAAACGAGTATTGATGTGGGTCGGTTGAGAGGTAGTAGTTAATTCTCATTATTGAGATTATTTGTTGTACATGTATTGAAGAATATGATTTTATGTCCAGTTGATTATTATTGTTATGTGAACATGGTTTGTGAGAGCACGTGGGCGTACTTAGAGTTGTATATTTCTCTCCTCCGCTCCTGAGGGAGCATGGGGCCACCGGTGTGGTTTGTCTCAGCATGAAGCATTCAGATGCTCTTGCAGTAGTGGTTTCGGTAGCAACCTATGTTACCCGGTGCGATTGCCAGCCTCATGCACAACACCATACTAGTCGCATTGGACGACACGCATGAGTGTGTGAGATAGTTGATGATATCGGGTGGGCGCATGTTTTCTGTATGGTAAGTGTTATTATCCATGCTATTGATGTTCACTTAGACGTTGTTTTATTTATTATTTTTCAGACAGTCTATGAACACTGACTGGGTGTTCGTTGGATTGTTCGTTTGATTGTTTGTTGGATTGTTTGTTTGGTGTTCGGTAGAATTAAATGTTGATCTGCTTAAGGCTTTGGGTTGCTTGAATTGTTAAGTCTGCTGCTGAGAGGGTTGCAAGCAACCAATAATTGCAACCCCTGTCAAACGATCCTTTATAAATTTTCTTGGTGCACGGGCTTTGGGTGTGAGGTACCCCTAGCGCCCCTGTCATATAGACAGTAAACTGATAGTGTAGGATGATGATGATATAATCCCTTTAGCTGTGAGCAGGTAGCTCTTGACAGCCCATTGCCTCTCTGACAAAGGTGCAAGTCTTCCTCAGTTGTTGTGATGATGTAGAGTGTAGTGTGGATGGTTGGGTGCGATGGGAGTAGCTGGTGTCGCAGGTCAGTTAGTCTTGGGCACTGTAACAGCAGGTGTTCAACTGATTCCTCATCGGGGTGGCAGTGCCAACAGTTTGGTTCACGTATTGGGTCTATTCTATTTAAATGTTTATTGACGGGGGCATGGCCTGTTCTCAGCTGGAAAATTAGACTCTGATCTCTTCTTTTCAGTTGTTTAACTGGATCTTGAGAATTTGGTTTGGCTTGATGTTTGAAGAATGGACACCCTGTCTGGGAGGTAGCCCACTCAGTTTTTTTCACGTTGTAACAACACTTATAGGAGACGCAACCATATTAAGCGTTCACCTCATGAACTAATTTCGGGGGATGGAATGTGGCCAATTTGCGACAACAAGAGTGTGAGAGTGGCCACTGTTTGCAAGAGTATGCGAGTATTTTCCTGTTTGAGGGAAAAGTATCCATATATCTGATTTGTCTAAAAGTTTGTTTATTTTACTGGGTCTCATAGAGTACCAATACTGTCCATTCTGTAACAGAGTGCTAACCTTCAACCTTTGAGTTAATAATTTTAGGGTTCTTTTCTCCATTTGGGGAGGGTGCACGTTTTTTCTACTTTATTTCATATGCATGTAAATGACTCTTTGATCTTTTTCCTTTAGATATTTTGATGTGGTCGAGTTTTAATGATAATAAACTACGAAGAAACTTACCTTTGTGTGTTGGTCAGACCCATACCCATTTATCCTTAGTTTTTCACGTTTGTGTGTCTTGTGTCACATAGATGTGTGTGTGTGTGTAGATTAACATCTATTCTTGATAGGGAGATAAAAGCTGTCTTGCAATAAAGTACAGTCGTACGGATAGGCTGGAAGAGATTACCAAATTCTCCAGAGAGAGATCTTTTTTTTTTCTCAATTCTACCACCTGTGAAAATTCTATTTCTATACCTTCTCGCATATCCGTCGACATCCACTCTATATACTCAGACGGGCCAAATAATACAATTAACCTTCCGTACGACAACTACACACGAAAGTGGGTTACCTGATAGAGATCCACAAAGTCCGTGTGCAATCGTCGTAGACTTCCGTCGATACTCTCCGTGATATGGCGCCGACTGAGTCCGACTTTGTTAACGTTGACGTTTTGGTCAATGTTCATATCTCCTCGACATTTGGTTGCTACCACAAACTTGTCCCTTGGTTGCCTTAGATAGTAGATGTTTTAGTCAATGCAAACTGGTTTACACTTTTTGAAACGTTGGTAAAATTTGAAACAGCATTTATGTCACGGAATTGCCTCCCCTGCTTTGCAGAAGTGGCCCAACAGTGGCCAAAACTCAAGAGTATCTAATATGGGTCTTCAAATGTGTCTACCTTCGCGCAAGATTACTCTTAGCAGAGTTGTAGATAGAAGGATAATGATGCTTCTATCTCAAGGTAGTTTTTAAACCAGATATTTTCAGAAGTCTAGAACAATGCTGCTTAGGGCAGAGCACTATTAACTTATATCTGATCCGCCAACCCAAGTGAGTGCCTGCAATGGTATTCTGTTGTTTTGCATTCGTAGGACATGACCGATATATGACCATCGTCTTTTCCTTATATAGTTGGAGACATTTTTTTGCCTAGAGTCTTCTCTTATTTGTCGATTAGTCTTGAATTCTTTCCAACTGATGTTCATGAGTTTTTTAAGACATTTGTTCTCGAATGTATTCAGCTTGTTCTCCAATGATTTTGTTATTATCCAACTCTCACAGCCGTATGTTAACACTGAGATAACACTTGAATTAAACAGACGAAGCTTGGTATGTATATTCAATGATCGTAATTTCCAAATGTTAGATAATCTATTGAAGGCGCTAGCTGCCAAAGCAATTATGGTATAGCGCTGTTTAAAATGTATTTATGAAATTGACTGAGACAAACAGATGTAGTACATTCAAAATGATTAAATCAACGTTACATTTGTATATATACAAATAACAAATTCAATAATCAATTAAGTTTCAACAGTTATTTTAAAAATGAATAATTATTTAATACAAAATGCTCATCATCACTGATGTGATGGAGGATTGGGTAAGTGTTCACTTGGCAGCTTTTATGTTCTTCTTAGTTGTCAAGGAGATTCTGCTCCTGTTGATGGTTGTTTCTTTGCAGATGGGTGACTGATCGCTCGTCTCTAGTCAAGTTTGTAAGTCTTAGCACGTGTCCAGAAGCGTCAGGGAGTGTTTACAAAGTGGGTCCCGCGTCTTTTGAGACCCGTCTGATGATGGTGTCTAGCGTCACCTTCAGGTCACTTATACCTTCCCTTGATCCAGAGATAGTACCCTCAACTGGTACCACCAACTAGTATTGCAAAAGAAGATAAACAATTACCCTGCTGAGTATTGAGTTTCCCGACACATACTTATGTGTCTCCTTCGTCCTATTCCACCAACCCAACTACCTCAGAACTTTACCCTCGATGAGAATTAATTTTAATCCCAAGGAGTGAAAAAAACATTCATTACATGTGTATTGATTAGCTTTACATTTACCTTTTAAGCAGGCTGGAAACTTTCTTTACATTTAGATTGAATAGATTTATATTTGTCTTTACATCTACAATGTTTGAAAATGTTAACAATATAGATTGGGTATGTTTAAATAGACATCGACACTGGTTTGAAATGGTTACTACTATAATAGGAAGTTACATCATTTCTTTCATCATTCCCTCCCTGCTCCATATGGAACTTGGGACTACCTATGCTTTTAGTTCTCTATAAGAAACTTGCAATAAAGCAGTCACCAGCCCGTGCAGTGGTGGTTCATAAAATCCTCATTCTATCTGCTGCCGTTGCCAGCCTCAAATGACTTGGACTTCCACTAGCAATCTTCACATATTGATATTGACATGTCAGTATATACATATTAATTCACATGTTAATATTTCAAAATATAGAATGTAAAATGTACAACTTAAGCTAATCTTGCGCTCACAGACTGCTCGCTCAGTTACTTTAACAATAAACTCCCACTATGACTCCATGTTTCAGTTTCCTCAGATTCCGGTTTTCCTTTTTAAAATAATAGAGTTTTTCCTGGGCTCTTAAGTCCTCAAAAATGCTCAAACAATGGTCCGGTCCGATAAATGGAATTCTGATTCTAACTCTGGCAGTCTGGTTGTCGTCTTTGCACGAGGTGGATTTTTCACAGTGTCTTAAAACTGCAAAAGTGTCAGGTTATATTACATTTCGCTTCCCCTGCAGAACTTTGTTACGATTTAGACAAGGAACCATTCAGGAAGGTTGTTATTCCTACCTTCTGAATTCCTGCTTAACCGTTTCAAACATGCGTATTTTGGTGGTGTTACGTGCAGTCTTTGATATCTTACAATATTATACATTGGTATACTTGTAAACAAAATAGTGCTTAAGGAAAAGTCATTATTGAGTTACTTCCCTTGAAAGTTGTGCCGTCTCTTCGATCAAACTCCGCGGATGAATCCATTTTACTGCGATTTATTCGTTGTTTGGGTAATAATAGATTGTTCTTGCTTCAGAATATCTATGGCCTGAATTTATGTGTATTGTTTGTCTGAGTAGGACGAGTCTGTCTTATATCTGTATATCTTTACATATCTAAGTCGAACTATATGTTCTGTTGTCTCTAGAGAGGTCAAAGGCTATTCGGAGAATGTGTGGCTAGAGAGTGGTGTGATTTGGCTTCGTCCTGATAGGGACTGTGTCTTCTATGTCGGCTTGTAGCCGGGGAAAAAGTGATCTCAGTATTTGTGGGGAAAGTGATAGTCGTCTAGACCTATCGTGTATGCTTTACCCCAGTGTTTATTCGTATTGCCAAGGAATGGCAGAGGCATATTTCTGATGCCAAGGTAATAATAGACACTCTTATGAACTCTCGATCGAAGCCACCATTTTCGATAGGTACGATTTGAATGTCTAAGAGAATATATTTGACTCGATGAAAACGACTTCGATTCCTAGCAGCACTATATCCTGTAGATTGCAGTCAATTGTTCATGATCAAATCTACAGAGCAATGAAATGTTTTATGAATGACTAACTTTAGGACAGATTCATTATCTGTATCCAAACGTGAGTGACAGCTCACGAGTGAAGCCATCTTGGAACCAAAACATGTAGTGACTTTCAAGAAGAGAAAAGGGATGCCCGTATTATCGCTTGTTTAGTCCAGAGATCACTGCTACACATGAGAACCCGTTATTAGCGGTTCAATATTTTTATATGGAAAAATATGTGCTGAACATTATGTTGAAGAATCGTCGCTAGACGAGATTAGGTTTAGAAGCCATCTGAAATATTGTTTATAAGCTGACGTGCTCAGTCAGTGAAGTCAGATGATATATTTGTATGGGCGATACTGAGGGCTTGGCTACTGACAGTCCTTGATACTATTATTCCACATGAGTGCCCATGTAGCATAACATTGCAAGACCAGTTATCCACTGTACCATGATGTATTATGCCAACCTGTGATTTGTCACTATCTGTGCTGTCGAGTGTGTACGTCCAATTAAACTTTAGAAAAGGTACACAGTCGTTGGTGTCGATGACTTCCAGTCATACATGAGTGTGAGAAAAGAACATTTGTCAACACCACGAACCCTTATTAACATTCGCACATTATACACTCAATCCATGTCTACACACCACTGCGTAAGTCAAGTTGACATTCCATACACTACAGTGGAGCAAACAACACCATAGAGATCTTATCAACTGATGATGATGATGATGTCTGCTTCCATCCACTTATATCTATCTTTTGGTGGATATCATTTACGGGAACAAAAAAAATTAGAAAGAGAAGCTGCAGCTGAACAAAAAAAATTAGAAAGAGAAGCTGCTGCGGAACAAAAAAGATTAGACAGTGAAGCTGAACAAAAAAAATTAGAAAGAGAAGCTGCTGCGGAACAAAAAAGATTAGACAGTGAAGCTGAACAAAAAAGATTAGACAGGGAAGCTGAACAAAAAAGATTAGACAGGGAGGCTGAACAAAAAAGATTAGATGCTGAAGAGAAAAAAGCAATAAGAGAACATGAATTTGAGTTAGAGAAATTGAGATTGACAAGTATGAGTAATGTTAATCAGGCATCTAGTGGTAATGGTAAACCTTCTACTTACAAGGTTAAGGTTCCACCGTTCAATCAGTCCAGTGACGATATTACATTCTGGCTGGATAGATTTGAACGTTCTTGTCGTACACATAATGTGGATAAATCACAATACGCTAATCAATTATCAGAAAACTTGAAAGGTGAATCTTTGACTAGATTATGCCTTGTAGCAGAAGCAGATAAGGATAATTATGATGTCATTAGGGCGGCTTTGATAAAAAAAATATCAGCTAAGTGAGGAAGGCTATCGCCTTTTATTTAAAACGATGGTGCCTGAGACGGGTGTAGAATTCTCAGAATTCACTGCAAAGGCACGTCTCACAGTTGATCGTTGGATTGAGCTTTCCAAAACAGAAAAAACGTATGAAGGACTTATGGATTTGTTGCTCAGAGATAAGATTATGTCATGTGTGAACAAACCTTTCCTTGAATTTATACATGAGCGTAAACCCAAATCTCTAAAAGAAATGGAAGAATATTGTTCCCAATATGTCACTGCACACCCCGACGTGACTTTTGGCAACACTAAGATTAAGGAGAGTATGCCAGTTGCTTCAGCAACACCATACAATCCCAATTATTCACACAGATTTCAGGGACCTCAAAACAGATTTGATAAAAAAGGTAACCATAATAGTTATCAAAACCAAGGTAACCAATCATTTCAGGGTTCTTCTTCAAAGAACTGGAGACGAGCTGATAGCTCTCGACACAGGGGTGGTCATAATTAGAAACTATCAGGGTTATCCGTCTTGGAGTCAACAAGATCATAATTACAGAGATACTCATTATAATGAATATGATAATGGTAACCAAGGGAACTATGACTCAAACCCAAATAGGGGTTACAATAGAGGTAACAATAACTACAGAGGTGATAATAACCGAGGTAGATCTCAATACAAAAGACATAAACCACATTTTCAGGCAAACTCTGCACAACAAGAGTCCAATGAAGCCTATAAACAGAGTAAAGATAATAATGATGCTAGTAATATGGCATGTGCCGCTTTTGATTTTGGGAGAGCATCTCAGTGCCCCCAATGCAAAACGCTATTTGAGCCAACCACAGTGTCTACTTTAAGCTGTGGCCATCCTCTTCCTGCTCTTCCGGCATCAGTCGCGCATGATGGAAGAGGTTCTCTTGTCTTACATAAGGGTTTAGTGAATAACAATCCAGTCTCTGTGCTATTTGATTCTGGATGCACCACAATTGGTGTTAGGCAGTCACTCGTAGATCCTTCCCGTGCCACTGGACAAGTAGTCAAATGTGTAACATTTGGCGGCACATTAGAGAAATACTCTACTGCTATCATTAGGATTGCTACTCCTTTCTTTACAGGAGATGTACACGCATGTCTTCTTCCGAATCCGATCGCTGACCTCATCATCGGTCGCATTCACGGAGTCAGAGAATGCACTCCGCAACAAATTTCCACGTGGGAAAGGCAAAACATGCAGATTGCTAACGCTGTAGTCACTAGAGCTCAGGCTCTTAATATGCCTCAAACTTCATCTACTGAAGATAATGAAGTGCATAACCAAGATAATCCCTTGGTAATTTCTCGTGACTCGTTTATAAAACAGCAAGAAGATGATCCCACTCTGAAGAAATTCTTCATTCTTGCAACTAAAGGGGATCCGAATAAAGACACAAGTCGTAAATCGTGGATTACAAAGAAGAATGGCGTACTTGTACGTATGGTTCAAGACTCCATTACGTCAAGTCATTCTCAAATCCTGGTTCCCAAGAATTTGAGAGTTAAAATTTTGCAGCACGCTCACGACTCTCAGTGTGCTGGACACATGGGTTTTTCCCGTACTAAGTCAAGAGTCCTTGCGGCTTTCTTTTGGCCATTGGTAAACAAGGACATACGGATTTATTGTCGATCTTGTAAAGTATGTCAGGAAGTTAAATCCAAAGGTCCACGGCATGCTGCACCCATTCAGGCGGCGGACATTCCTATTCGGCCGTTCCAAAAAATGGCCATAGACATAATTGGTCCATTTAAGATCAAGTCTGCCAGAGGACATCAGTTTATCTTGACGTGTGTTGATATGTGCACACGTTGGCCAGAGGCTATTCCTCTGAAGAGCATTACTACTGCTGATATTGCAGATGCTCTTTGGCTTATATTTTCTCGTCTGGGGTTCCCCGGAGAGATATTGTCAGACCATGGCACCCAACTAATATCAGATACCATGTCTCAAGTAATGTCTACTCTGCAGATAGATAGATCTTTAAGTAGTATCTACCATCCAATGTCTAATGGTATGGTCGAACGCCTTAATAGAACACTTAAAAACTTACTGGGGAAGATAACTGAGGATCATCCTCAAGACTGGGACAGAGTTTTACCTGCGGCCCTCTTCGCTTACAGAGAGGTACCCAATGAACATACAGGATTTTCTCCCTTTGAACTCGTCTTTGGCGCGCGTCCGCATGGCCCTATGTCGTTGCTTCACGATCTCATTACATCTGACAATATTGACTATGACACAAAGTCATCCTACGAATATGTCATCGCGTTGAGACAAAAGATTATCGAAGCATGCAAATTAGCAACTTCTTCTTCTGAATTTGCGAAACAGAAGGCAAGGCAATTTGCCAATAAGAAGAGATGCTTACGACAACTTTGTCCTGGTGACAAAGCATTTGTATTACTACCTTGTAGGGAAAACAGATTACTTATTTCTTGGAAAGGTCCGTACGATATAATATCGAAAATTTCCGATGTCGACTATATTGTCGATATTGATGGGAAGCATAAAACCTTCCACATCAATATGCTTACTGAATTCCATGAACGTCCGGATTATTTGCAACCCATTTTCCAAGCAACGGACAATTCTCCAGTACCACATGGTCATTACTCATCACTGTCCGTGATACAGGATGAGGAAACAAGTTTTTCAGATGTAAATCTTCCTCTTCCAATGATCCCACTTCATTCTAGTGAATCATGGAAGAACGTTACTGTCTCCCCTGATTTGTCTCTAGGAGAACAGCGACAAGTTTCAACTATGTTGCAAACATTTCAGGATGTACTCACTGACATCCCTGGACAAACGAATGTCATTCAACATGACATTGTTCTAACTGACCATACTCCTATTAGGATTAGACCTTATCCTATACCTATACATTTTCAAGCACAGGTCGAGAAAGAGTTGGATGAGATGATAGATTTGAAAATAATCGAACCATCCACCTCTGCATATTCTTCGCCGATGGTTATTGTTCGTAAAAAAGACAATAACATACGTCTTTGCGTTGACTATCGAAAATTGAATCAAGTAACGAAGTTCGATGCCGAACCTATGCCTTTACTGGAAGAGCTACTTACTCGACTCTCCAAATCTCATTTTTTCACTAAACTTGATTTGTCTAAAGGATATTGGCAAGTTCCTTTATCTGAACGCGCCAAACCTCTCACGGCTTTTTCAACACCTAGAGGTTTGTTCCAATGGAATTTTATGCCTTTCGGTCTTATGAACGCACCAGCTACATTCGTACGCATGATGCGCCGAATCCTATCTTATCGGTCAGATGTCATTGCATATCTAGACGACATCTGTCTTTTCAGCGATACTTGGGAAGATCACTATTCAGGGTTAGATGAATTGCTGTCTACTTTGCGTGAGCACAACCTGACAGCGAAACCCTCTAAAGCCTATATTGGTTTTAGCGAAATTTCTTTCCTAGGCCACCGAGTTGGTCATGGTTTCCTAAAGACAGAGGACCATAATACTAGTAAGATACTTAACATCTCAATCCCTAAGAATTTTATGGCAGATTCATTCAAATCTATCCTCTATCATGGCACCTCTCTCAACACTTCTAAAGAAAGGTTCGCCTAATGTGGTCCACTGGTCTCAGGAATGCCAATGCTCTCTGGATAAGATTAAAACACTGTTTTCAACACCACCTATTTTAGTGCTACCCACTAAAGATAAGACATTCGTTCTTCGTAGTGACGCTTCATCCACTGGGATTGGAGCGGCACTAATGCAAGAGTACTCTGAACTCTGCATCCTGTAATGTATATTTCCAGAAAACTTAATGCGGCAGAAAGGAATTATTCGGTTTTAGACCGTGAGCTATTAGCTATGGTTTGGTCGATCCTCAAACTACAGAGATTCCTTCTAGGCGCACATTTCATAGTAGAAACCGACCAAAAAGCTCTTACTGCTATACAGAGTAAGAATCTGAAGAGCTCGAGGTCTACTCGATATGCAATTGCTCTTCAACCTTTTCATTTCTCTGTGCGAGCTATTCGTGGATCAGATAATGTGATGGCAGACATTCTGTCAAGATGCCCACATGATTCCACATAACTATTAGGGCTTAGACTTCTTGATATGTCTAGTTCTATAGTAGTTCCTTTTCTATATCATGATAGATACACATTTGTAATTTAATAATATAATGATTGTATCACTACATAGCGGTTCATTGATGTTTATTCACCGCTGTGCTTTGATGATTTTTTCTTCATAAATCATAAATTTAAGATATCTAATACGAAATGATGATATGAATTTTTTAGGCATTGTGTAATTGCCAGAAATGTATTATACTTTGATGACACCTTCCTGGAAAAATATACTTGTAGAGAAATAATTTCTCTCAGTTTATGAGACACATTCTCACCAGTCGCTCCATAAGTCGACTTAGCCTCATATTAGGCGTTATAGGTATTCCTGATATTTTCATCTGCGCATTATTCATGCGTTGTGAGCCTATTGTACGTTGCTCCTAGATGTATTTCAAAAAAAAAAAAAATGTTCCATTTTTTTTTTCCCGGGAGGTGTGGTAAGACTGTTACGTGCAGTCTTTGATATCTTACAATATTATACATTGGTATACTTGTAAACAAAATAGTGCTTAAGGAAAAGTCATTATTGAGTTACTTCCCTTGAAAGTTGTGCCGTCTCTTCGATCAAACTCCGCGGATGAATCCATTTTACTGCGATTTATTCGTTGTTTGGGTAATAATAGATTGTTCTTGCTTCAGAATATCTATGGCCTGAATTTATGTGTATTGTTTGTCTGAGTAGGACGAGTCTGTCTTATATCTGTATATCTTTACATATCTAAGTCGAACTATATGTTCTGTTGTCTCTAGAGAGGTCAAAGGCTATTCGGGGAATGTGTGGCTAGAGAGTGGTGTGATTTGGCTTCGTCCTGATAGGGACTGTGTCTTCTATGTCGGCTTGTAGCCGGGGAAAAAGTGATCTCAGTATTTGTGGGGAAAGTGATAGTCGTCTAGACCTATCGTGTATGCTTTACCCCAGTGTTTATTTGTATTGCCAAGGAATGGCAGAGGCATATTTCTGATGCCAAGGTAATAATAGACACTCTTATGAACTCTCGATCGAAGCCACCATTTTCGATAGGTACGATTTGAATGTCTAAGAGAATATATTTGACTCGATGAAAACGACTTCGATTCCTAGCAGCACTATATCCTGTAGATTGCAGTCAATTGTTCATGATCAAATCTACAGAGCAATGAAATGTTTTATGAATGACTAACTTTAGGACAGATTCATTATCTGTATCCAAACGTGAGTGACAGCTCACGAGTGAAGCCATCTTGGAACCAAAAACATGTAGTGACTTTCAAGAAGAGAAAAGGGATGCCCGTATTATCGCTTGTTTAGTCCAGAGATCACTGCTACACATGAGAACCCGTTATTAGCGGTTCAATATTATTATATGGAAAAATATGTGCTGAACATTATGTTGAAGAATCGTCGCTAGACGAGATTAGGTTTAGAAGCCATCTGAAATATTGTTTATAAGCTGACGTGCTCAGTCAGTGAAGTCAGATGATATATATGTATGGGCGATACTGAGGGCTTGGCTACTGACAGTCCTTGATACTATTATTCCACATGAGTGCCCATGTAACATAACATTGCAAGACCATTTATCCACTGTACCATGATGTATTATGCCAACCTGTGATTTGTCACTATCTGTGCTGTCGAGTGTGTACGTCCAATTAAACTTTAGAAAAGGTACACAGTCGTTGGTGTCGATGACTTCCAGTCATACATGAGTGTGAGAAAAGAACATTTGTCAACACCACGAACCCTTATTAACATTCGCACATTATACACTCAATCCATGTCTACACACCACTGCGTAAGTCAAGTTGACATTCCATACACTACAGTGGAGCAAACAACACCATAGAGATCTTATCAACTGATGATGATGATGATGTCTGCTTCCATCCACTTATATCTATCTTTTGGTGGATATCATTTACGGGAATAAAAAAAACCAACTTTATCCAACCTTATCAGGTGGGAAGTTCAAAAATATTCTCACATGGAAATTTCTGTGCGATTATGCAAATGTCAAGTATCCCATATATGGTAATAGTGACATTCGAATATTTTCGTCAATGTTTACAAATACAACCTTTTACATTGTCCCGGAAATATTACATTTCCGTTCAGGTGTGTCCGCTTGATAATTATCGCGCGAGCGAATTAAGTCTCGCCCGGCCGTCTTGGGTTAACACAATTACCCGGTCGCTGTGCGAAACTGAACAGGCCCATATGGGTTTTTACCTGCGTCTAATCTTTACAAAGCCGAGAATTGTAAAGCAGACATGACGAATTATCACCGAAAGGAGTGTATGGTGATTAGAAATGAGCAAATATCTGCTTGATAGCAAATAAAGACAAATGTGTCGGCCCCGGAAATTGCACGTAATCAGTACTCACAACCAATGTGACTGAATACGGCCGTAGCGGAGAAGAGATCGACCCGAACAATTTCGTCACAACTTAATAACATCATCAACTTCTTCTTCTATCACATTTCAACTCTCAAAGGAGCATAGGCCCTCAACTAAGGTATGCTAAGTCTTCCTGTCCCGTGCTATCATCTCAAGGTCTTTCCATGTTTACGGCACCGCCAGAAATTCCTGCTACCAAACCACTCGACTCCTGAGCAGAAGGAACAGTCAAAACCCCACAGTGAACCAGTAGCGGCTGAACCTAAAGTCAAGGACAACCATTTTCACCCATTGCAAGCTAAGTACCCAGTACTGGCACAGCTTAAGTGCTTTATTTTTTTTTAAATCCACCAACATATTATTTTCCAAGGAGGACACATCACCTGTGAACTTTTCTTGACAAATCAATTTTATTCATTGTAACCCTGTTGATCAAATATTTCACAAATAAATCTCTTGTTATCTATGTAAATATTAATACATAGCTGGAGTCTATCAATGAATAGAGTGGTTTCATGCCTGCACCCGTATGACATTTTTTAAATACCTATTACAGAGCTAAACGTACAAATTGATAACACTGACAAACAACATTTTTCTTTCTTATATAAGAATAAGTGTTCTTATGTCAGTTTCTTGCGCTGATTTCAAATCTGAAATCCATTTATCTCTATCACGTCGGGTTCTTAAGATATTTGTGAATAAATATATTTTTGGGAAACCGTTATTTGCTCCGTTTCATTTTTACTATATAACTTATTAAAAATTAATAAAAAGCAACATAATTCTACTTTTTATACTGCTAAAAGATGCATGACATATGTTACGCTATTTTTCAAATAGTTACTGTATTTTGAAATAATTCTGAGCAAAATATGGCTTCTAGAAGTTGTAGAAATTCGGCTGATCTGTTCTGTTACGTGTGCGGATATTTTACCGATCGTGTTGACCAGAAAAACTTTACACCATTACTAAAGAAAGCATATGAACTTTAATAAATCTTGGAAGCCAAATGCAGTTTATTCGATACATTGGCAGGTTGGTTACGAAAATCGCCGAAGCATAAGTCGATGCCTTTTGGAGTGCCAGTAATATGGCGTGAACATACAAATCACACTACTGATTGTTACTTCTGCTTGACAAATATCCATGGTTTCACTTTTAAAACTAGAAAGTCTGTGGTTTATCCAAATATTGAATCTGTTTCGAAACCAGTGCCTCATGATCCAATCACGTGTCCGATCCAAGTACCACCAGAACAATATCCGTTGGAAGTAAATGAACCATCAGAAAGTGATAGTTTACCTGCTTTAGAAACTAATTCTGACTCAGATTACATACTGGTGAATGATGGTGTTTACTTAATTAACCATTCAGAACTTTCAGATCTAATACGTGATCTCGCTCTTACCAAAGGACAAGCGGAATTACTCGGTTCGCGACTCAAAGAATGGAATCTTTTAGCGCCCAATACTCCGATATCTAAATTTCGTCATAGACACAGAGAACTTGTTCAATACTTTGAGATGGATGATGACATTTGCTATTGCAAAGATGTAAACGGTAATGAGCACATAGTCAACGAATGGCGATTTTTCATCGATTCTTCCAAGATTAGTCTAAAAGCCGTGTTATTGCATAACATAAATTTTTTTTTCATCAATTCCAGTCGCCTACTCTGTTCATATGAAAGAAACTTATGACAATATGGCTAAACGTTTGGAAAAAATAAAGTACAATGACTACCAATGGCGGATTTGTGGAGACCTAAAGGTCATTGCAATTCTCACGGGCATGCAGACTGGGTATCTTAAATTTTGTTGCTTCCGATGTGAATGGGACAGCCGCAACAGACAGGAACATTATGCAAGAAAGGTGTGGCCTATCCGGGATCGTATGCAGCTCGGGCATAAAAATGTAATACGCGAGCCATTAGTTAACAAAGACACCTTCATTATACCACTGTTACATATAAAGTTTGGGCTCATGAAGAATTTCGTAAAAGCGTTAGATAAAACGAGCAAAGCTTTCACTTATCTTCGAGAAAAGTTTCCGCAAGTTAGCGATGCAAAGATAAAGGAAGGTATCTTTGTAGGACCTCAGATTAGGAAAGTTATTGCAGACAAACAATTCGAGAACTTGTTACATGGTAGTGAACTTCGCGCATGGATGGCATTCAAATCGACCGTCGATAACTTTCTGGAAAATCACAAATCTGTCGACTATGTTGCATATTGTTAAGCAGTGCATAGATGCATACATAATTATGGGCTGTAACATGTCCCTCAAAATCCATTTGCTCGATTCGCATCTTAACTTTTTCCCTGACAACCTTGGCGAAGTCAGCGATGAACATGGAGAATGATTCCATCAAGATATCGCCGTAATGGAGTCACGTTATCAAGGACGGTGGAGTGTGACCATGCTTGCCGATTATTGTTGGATGCTTCATCGCGATGTACCACATGCCATTCACCGACGAAAGTCGACTGTAAAGAAATTCAAGCCTACATAACTGTTATACTTCTTGTACGAATGATGTTGTAATACTGTATGCGTTGTTAAAAAACTTCAATTGCGTATTTCTAGAGATCCCGACCTGATAGAGAAAAACGGTTTGCAGATTTAAAAACAGCGCATTAAAATTGACCAGAAAAACATAGAAATGTTAGAGAAAGAAAAAAAAAGTTTTTTTTTGTTAGTCAGTGTAATTTGCTGAATCACTTTTAGCGGAGGTCTCATTAAATACGAATCAAAACAAATATTCCCCTAAGATAGGGCGGGAAATACAAAGTTCATAACACACTTAGATGACTTAGCACCAACCTTCTATTTATATCTCTGGTAAAGAGTAACCTTGAGCGAAGGTTTCTACATGTGAAAAATAACTTATTCATCTTACTCGAATTTTGGCCATACTACTGCAGAGCAGGGGAGACAACCCGCGACAGTTGTACATCCCGGTTTTAGAGCATGTCATCTCCTCCCCCCTCCCTTCTCCCCAACTGAGCTAGTTCCGTCGCCGGAAGCCTGCTACAAAAAGTAGATGCGTTCTTGCAGCGGTAGGAAAGCCCCAACTGTTTTCAAATAAATAGAAAATGATGCTCATTACACCTTAAACAAAACCCAAAAAAAAAAATTAAACTTATAACCTCGTTCTCTTTCTATATATGACTACACCTCTTTGTCAACTATTTTATTAGTCTGCAATCACAGTGATATCTCGACATACATTTTAAAACATTATTAATGGTGCACAGGTGTGTTTAGATGATGTAATTCCCATGGATTTCTGAAAAGACAAAGAAAGGCGTGTCGTACAAAACCACTAACATGAGATTGTGCATGGCGCTGGTAACTTCATCATATAAAACTAATTGTCCCAGAAACCCCCACTGCAAGATCATGTGACTGCTTCGTGTAGGCTTCCTGCTATGGAACTAGCAGCAGTGGTAGCATGGTAAGAAGCGTGAAAGAAAATGATGATAATATTGACTGTTATGAGAAACGGAAATCTTGAATATTTCTAGAACAGAGGAAAGACTGAGGGATAAAGAGATATAATGCAACAAAGAAGAAAACTACTGGACAGTTTCATTTCATGGCATGCAAGAAGTCAAAAATAGAATTGGTAAAAAGAACTGGAGACAGAACAGGCATAATTGGTATGATACTTGAAGAAGAGGCTTTTGTAATGAATTTTCATATGGGTGAAAATATTCATGAGCATGCTACTAGTCATGACTTTTTTATTTTCCAAGACACTTGAAATGTCACTCACGTTTCTAGCCACCTGCCAACGATTTCCTCAGATACGCCACGCCCATATATGTCCGCAGTGTCAAGAAAGTTCCCGCCCCATTCTGCATAACGGTTCAGAATCTGATGAGAAAGGTCCTCGTCACACTGTCCGGGCGTTCCCCACTGCATAGAATAGAAATGTAAAAATAGATATTTGTAGAAATTGCGCTTGACACTGAGTAAACCAAAATACTTGTGTCATATTGGCTATAATGACATATACTCTTTATCGTAGTGGATAAGCGTTGTCACGCATCGAAGGCTATTTGGCTACACCACGGATGTCTCGCATTGAAGGCTGTTTTTCTAAACCAATGATGGCCCGCATTGAAGTCTATTTGGCTACACCACTGATGACCCACATTGAAAGCTGTTGGCTACCCCACTGATGTCCCGCATTGAACGCTGTTGGCTACACCACTGATTCCTCGCAGTAAAGGCTATTTGGCTTCACAACTGATGCCTTGGCTTCACAACTGATGCCTTGGCTTCACAACTGATGCTTTGGCTTCACAACTGATGCCTTGCACCAAAATCTGTTTGGCTACACCACTGATATTGTGATATAGTGTTCCAATTCTTTCGCCCTGTACGGTTTTCATCATTGTTCTTATTTTATGTCTCTCCGGTTTTGCTCTTTTATCGTTTTTTTTAACAGTTATATTTCCTAACGACAGATTTTATTTAAGTGTAACTCAAAGCACATGTTTGATATTTCCCAACATTATGTTACCTGTTGGACCACACTTGGCGTGGGAGACGGACGGCTTGGAAACAGAAAGACTTCATTTGATACCTAATCCCCTGTTTAAACAAAATGAGTGTCACTATATTTGGACAATAGCATGCTCACCGCAGCAATTGAGAACAAAGGAATTGCGAGACTCACAGGAGTCATTGTTACCAGATTGTGTGCACTTTTGACGGCGGTAGCCCATTAGATGTCTTCTATGAAGTGGGACAATGAAAGGATAGATTAAAGGAACAACAACTCGCGGGCCGTACGCCAAGGAAACAAAAGACTGCGACGATATTACGCTACAGAAGACTTGGTGACAAGGGATAATTTATGTATCGGGCGGCCAATCCAAAACCACAATTCACCTGAACCCATTACGCAGATGAAGAGTTAATTACGAGAGGCCATCCACTTTTAGTGATTCGTGTGCACTGAAATTGCATGCGAGCACGCTGAAGTCGCATGACAAGATAGACGACAAATGAGTTGGATTAAGGGGCGGAGCCATAGGACACAGTCCACGACTTCTCACAAATTGGTAACCCTAAATATAACGACACGCTTGCCAGAAGTCAGTACGGATTTATAAAATCACGCGGAGCATACATTTTCCCACAGCATATCCTGTTGACAACCTGTTCCATAACTGAATTCCTGTGTGGATACATTATTCATATCTGTGGAATTTAATTACATATATAGTGTTCTTATGAAATTCGCGAAGGAAAATGGAGGTTAGTAAATTTTGAAAAAAGTATTAATAATTTTTCTTTTTCTTTATTTGTAATTTCTTTTCGCATTTAGCCTCATAGCTAAATGTGCGAAAGACTGTTTTTCCATAAACATATGGAAATAGTGCAGCCGTCTCCGTTCACTCCCCCCCCCCCCAATAGTTTATATTTTTTTTCGTGCTACATGAACGAAGGATTCACTAGTGCAATTAACACGTGAGCCGTTTGGCAATTAAGCACTGTGGAACAGAGAGAGCGCGGAGCATGGCATAACAGATTCTTTGATCAGGGGCGATGTTAAGTCTGAGTCGGACTGTGACATGAAAATTGAGCAACCCCTGATCGACCCTCAACGATCGAACGCGGATTTCCCTCGCTGTCTAATTAAGCATGCACAGTTAAACACGTGGAAGCCAGGTCTCTCTATTGCCAACTGTCCGATTCTTAGTTTAGCCTCGCCTCCTGTCTTTGTTTCAAGCACTATAATCCATCTATTCATAATTAACTGCCTTCTCTTTAAAAAAGGACGTTTTACCTGCTGTCAGATTACGCCATCACGTCAGCGCTTGATCCCTGAAACACGGGGAGGGCGAGGCCACGGGTTTTGCAGTTTCTAAAGAGAGAACGGTTCGTTAATTGCAGTATCAAGGGGCGTTAACCACTCACCGACTGCAATCCCTTTGATCGTGTTCCACGAGACGCAGATTTGCTCACCTAGGGAAACGAACCTAAACAGCTTGCTCGCAGGGGAAACGAATCTACGATAGGCTTTGGTGTGATTTTGGACTTTGATTCAGGAATTGAACAAATAATCTACGAGAAGTGTGAATTTCTTCATAGGGGAGACAAAAATCCGCCATTTCATATATATAGTCTTGCTCATCTAACTCAGTTATTAGTTTGCTATCAGGATTTCTTGAATGGTCTAGCGCGCATTTTTGGAGTCTTATTTATCGAGGATTTCCTATAGAAATACGTGGAGATTTATTTCAGTTTCTTGTGTTGCGGCTGGTCATACCTTTGCGTCCTAGCGTTTCTTATGGTCTTACTGACTTTGGTTCTTACACCATCCAGCGATTATTGTGGTTAAATCTTGTGTTGTGACCCCTATGTAGTCCATCTCTCCATCCATGTGAGTAGTAAAACCAAGAACTTTAACAATAAGCAATTTTAAAGTATAACTGGAGAAGAATTATTGCCAGAAGTCATTTCCATAATATACAGTAGTACTGATCTGCTGTGGCAGAATTTATATCACTATTTTTTAACACATGACAGTAAACGTTTTCCTACTGGATTCCCCCCCCCCCCCCAAGAAAACTCTGGTCATACTCTGCCATCACTTCATTGAACAGCCGAGGAGTATCATTTTCCTACTCTGGTCATACTCTGCCATCACTTCATTGAACAGCCGAGGAGTATCATTTTCCTTAAGTTCTTTTTTCATCACGCCATAGAGTGTCTTACCACCAGTGGCGAGACCCCACGGGACCAATATATCATTATATATACGAGGGGCGTTCAGAAAGTAATGCACCACGTCGTTTTTCTCAGGAGCTGTTTATTCAAAAAGCATGAAATTTGTACACAATATACATGGATATGTCAAGTAAACATCGGTATTATTCAACATAATCCCCATCAACTTGTACGGCTTTATGCCAGCGCGAAACAAGTGCATGTATTCCTAGCCCGTACCAGATTTTGTCTTGATCATGTAGTCATTTCTTCGCTGCATGAATCACTACTTCATCATCTTCAAACCTTGTCCCACGGAGTGCATCTTTAAGTGGACCAAATAGATGAAAATCAGAGGGTGCCAAATCGGGACTATAGGGTGGATGGGGTAGTACAGTCCAACCCAATTTGGTGATTGCTTCCCGTGTTACCAGACTTGTGTGAGGTCGCGCATTGTCGTGAAGGAGAAGCAGGTCTGCTGGATTCTTGTGCGGCCGAACTCTGCGAAAACGTTGATTGAGTTTTTTCAATGTCTTAATGTAAGCTTGCGAATTGATTGTCTCGCCTCTTGGCATAACTTCCACAAGAATCACACCTTCAATGTCCCAAAAGACAGTGATCATGACCTTTCCAGCTGAAGGAATTGTCTTGAATTTCTTTCTTCGTGGTGATTGCGGATGATGCCACTCCATTGACTGTCTTTTTGTCTCAGGTTCAAAATGATGTGCCCAGGTTTCGTCACCTGTAACGATCTTAGCCAAAAAGTTCTCTCAATCAGCATTGAAACGCTTCAACAATTCAGAAGAAATTGCTTTCCTTTGCAATCGGTGGTCATTTGTGAGACTTCGAGGAACCCATCTTGCGCAAACATTAGAAAATTCGAGAGTTTTTATAACTGCATTTGCACTACCAATGCTGACTGACAGCTGTAAGGCCAATTGTTGAGTAGTGATTCGCCTATCAGTAACAATAATGCCCTCAGCGCATTTCAACATTTCTGCGTTGGTGGCTGTGGCAGGACGTCCACAGCGCGGCCGATCAAGGAGCTCCCTATCTCCACTTCCTGATTCTTTGATTCTCTGAACCCAGCGATTGACTATACTCCTGTCGACTGCAAAACTTCCATACACATCACATAGACGCTTGTAAATGTTCACAACAGTTTCCTTCTCTGCAACGAGAAATTCTATCACAATTCGCTGCTTATAACGCAAGTTGCTAACACGCTCCATTTCAACGGTTTAGGGCAGCCGTATTATTTGGCCAGTTGCGCTGCAATTTGGTGCACACAATTGGCACATGCCGTATTTGAAGTGTGCAAAATTTCATGCTTCTATCTTCATTATTAGCTGAGAAAAACGATGTGGTGCATTACTTTCTGAACGCCCCTAGTATATTTATATATTGGATTCTGAGGACAGTGCCACCCCATAGAACCCTTATCCTAAACACTAACTGCAGTGAAAAGAGGAGTATCCTGGAACAAAAAGTAACGCCTCGATTTCAGCGACTACGGAAAAATAGCCGACAGCAAACCCCGTTAGTCTGGGGCTGAAATAGACAAAGCAAAAGACTCTGGTTGGTTAGTACTTGCTAGAGTTTTATTGTTCCATGGAATGCCTGCTTCAACGATAGGTAAGTGCGGATGAAAGTGGCCACTGTATGCGTGCATTGAATGAACGAAATTAGATAACCTTAAATCTTTTTTCTTGCTAACACCAGTATACTTAATTTTTTTTCGGTGTTTATTTTTTCTTTCCCTCCCTAATCTGCTTAGTCACGGGATAGATTAAAAATTTAGAACCTGTTCCTATTCCCCTTACTGATTTATTGCATATCCCATTGCTAAAATTGATCTCTCTTTGGGTTAAATACCTCTTTGGTTTATTTCCTTTACAAGAGAGGAGGAGGGCCTATTGAGATACTAATTTTCCGACCTTGTCTGTAACTATGCTTTATAAATGTAACATGATTGATGTTGTGCTTTTTGTTTAGTGATAAATAAACATAATAAACCTTTACTTACCATGATGGTCAACCCCAATTTTCCAATATATGCTATACGTAGTTTGTATTCACGTTTGTGCATTTGTGTCGCCAAATTGGTGTGTGTACATGAGTGTAGGGTAACTTGTAAAAATTGTTTAACAAGGAGAGTAAGTGCGTCTGAAGTTAAATTAATATCGTAAGACAGGCTTGATTAGAGCAACTACTCGATTCATAGACTGTGCTTCCTCTTACCCTATCACCCTCGTGAAACAGCAATCTATTTCTTACCCCTTATTCTCACAGGGTTATCATTATCACCTCTGCTTGGACGGGACCATACATTTCTCAGGCCTTTCTCATCAAAAACTACGACACGGACCTTGGATTGTAAAAACTTTCAGGGGAATTAATTGCGTAGCTGATATTCGGCAAGGCGGAGATGATGAAAGTCAAGACAGAGAGGTTCACGGCGGCAGAGGTGGTAAAATTACCTTTGATTCAAGAATCGAACGGCAAATGAGCTCGGGTCTGGCAGTAGGTGTGACTTTCGCATTGAAGAGCGATAGAATGGAATTTACGGATATATACCATGTCTCTCCGATAGCCATGATCAGTTGCTCAGAAATCTATCTGAAATTCACTAGCTCGATATCTTAGATTTCTCGTACAGAGTGAAAATTATTAGATTTTTGTGGAGTGTTTCATTTTTCTGATTGCGGTAATTTATATACTAGCCTTTAAGTGATTTAGTGTGTTTAAAGTTTTCATTATATTTCACTGAGATTTTCTGTGCTAATTAAATAGCTTATAGCTGAATCCTTTTCAGTCGTAAAGTAAATTTAATTACTCGCTATTTCCCAGTAAGAGATGTTTTTAATTGACTAGTACATACATTAAATAACTGTCTACTGACGGTATATATTATTTACTTCTATCCATTTTATGTAATTTTATAAATGACTAGTGTTCATATCACGCGTTAAAAACGATAGGATAAGCTAGACACGTGTGTTTTAAATCTAATTTATAACGGAGTGGTGAAGAGGTCCTATTGTAACACGTGTTAGATATGATATTGATAATTTGGTTAAATGTTTATATTTTCTTTCCTAAAATCTAGGCTGATCAAAACCTGAGTACTAGCGGTTTTTTATGGCCATATGAACTTATGATCATACGAACTTATAATATTATAAGCATCCAGGGATATTTACTATTGATGAGCTTCTTACTGTGACCTGTGTGGTCCAATGTTCCTCATTTTTCATGAGAGAAACCAGAATAGAACCATTAAATTATAATATTAACTGGACCAGAACTATTACCAGATTTACTTACATCAATCTCATCAGCCAGCTGTGGCGAAATATATTGTCAGCAACATTTGTGTAACTTAACCTAGCGTCTCAGCCACCTGAGGCTAAACAACATAGGAACTATATATGTTCTATTCATCCCACGTCGGCGATCACCACGCATGAACCTTACTCCAACCAACTGAAGGCATAGATAACTTATTGTATCCAGGACAAATTAAATCACCGACTCTAGCGACTCCCGTGAAATTTGCAGTCAGCAACTGCGGCGAGTCTGGGGCTGGATTTGGCAAAACTTAAATTGGACACTAAATAGTCTTATTACTTATTAGTGTATTTCCTTGGAATGCCTGCGACAACTACTGGGGTAAGCAAATCTGAAAGTGGCCACTGAATGGGTGTGAATTGAATGAACCGAGAAAGAAACTTATGTCTTTTGTTAACATCACATACTTATGTGGTTTCATCTTTCTTTTTTTTATCTCACTAATCTGAGTAGTCACGGGATAGATTACATTAGGAACCTATTCTTTTCCCATACTGACTATTTCATAACTTATTGTTAACTTTTGATCTTTTGTGTTAATTAACCTCTGTTTGGATCGTCTTTTCTTTTCCTTTACCAGAGGGTGAGAACCTATTTGATTAATTTCTTCTTTTTTTGCAATTTTGTATGTAAACCATGATCTAGTGATGTATATGCTTATTGTTGTGATCTTCTATTGATAATAAACTTTATTAAACCTTTAGTTATCGTGTCGGTCAACCCCTATCCATTATATGTTACTCATAGTTTGTTTTCACGTTCGTGCGTATTTGTCACAGAATTGAGTGCACGTGAGTGCAGTGTAACTTGTATTTTCGTACAAGGAAAGTGCGTCTGATTTAAATTTAGTCGTCCAGATAGGCTGGATTAGATAAATTATTCTATCCAGAGACTGTCCTTTCTCTTACACGATCACCTCGTGATAAAACTATTTCTTACCCCTTACTTTCACATAGTTATCACTATCACCTCTGCTCAGACAGGACTATAAACATCTATTACCTATCTGATAAAATCTACGACAATATACTTAACCTTCATCTAGATTGTTAGATCATCATTACAGACTTAAATGAGCGCACACTTTCATTCTCAATATATTTAGCACTTGTCATGAGCGCCTTCTGTTATATGTCATAATAAGAGAATTAAAAACAGAATTATCAATTAGGAAGAAGCCATAGGAAGGAATAAAATAGAAAAGTCAACTATTGATATTAGATGTGAAACTTATAAAGTAACTTTTGTGTCTTCAGTTCTGCATAAATCTTTTACTTGATTCTGGCCATAAGCTTTTGCGTGAGTTTAACTTGATATATAGGAGAATCAACTTTTGTGTGCTTTAACTTGACTCCTGATATATGTATATGTGAAATAACGTGTTTGCACTTGATAAACAGGTGAATAAAATGCTGCACGACCGACGTTTACAAACGCGGGCGTAGAGATCTTCATTGTAACTTAGGAAGGGTATGATGTCATATCCTATGAATTCTGCTATCCGGACGTATCTGGACGTACACTTTGCTAGTTTCTTTCTTATTAGAAGCTTTCTGCAAGATCACACAACAGACATTTTTCTAAGACAAACGTGAACGGTTTGTCGATGCTAGAGAAATTTTCAAGCGTCAAAGTACAGTATATCTTCCTAGTTCTCATTACTTCGTGTGCATATATTGTCGTAATTAAGTCCTCTTCTTGCACACTGCGTAATATACATTTAACTTGGACAGTTAGTGCATACCATCGCATAATCATACACTGGAGGAAATTAGAAAGACTCATAGACAGTGCAGCTTGGACATCAGTGTGGTAACACTTAAAATATCACATCATCATGCCACTAGTTCCTTAGGTTCACTCTCATTTAATTAACTACATTTTTACATTTCATCTGTATGTGAATTGTCTGTCACCATCATCCTTTTTATTAACCCTATATGTGTATATATTTGACTAATAAACGGTATTAACTAGTTATTTAATGTTTCACTCGTGCGTCTGTGTTAAATATTTACAAATAGGTAAAATCCTTTATTTAGCAGACCGGGCTCTTTCTTTTCAGAAGTTAAGGTCGTATGGAAATAGAAAACTTCCAATGATTTATTAGAAAACACTATCTGGTGGAGAGCATTCGCCTTCACTTCTTCTTGTCCTTATCTCGGATAAGCCTCTTTATTTCATAATGAGCCAATTTCTCGAAACCGTCTTGACAACACTCAATAGGCCATTCCCCTCATACTGTATCGGTGCGACCCTTGGTTCTCTGCCCAGTATATCAAATACGACAGATATCCCGCATCAAATTCTGTTTTGGTGGGTCATCAGTTATCTGCTACGATATCTTGATGCAGAGCATATGCCTATAATATCCAAGGCTACACTAGCATAGACCTTCAACTAGTTCATAATATCTTTACTGTCCTGTGTCTTCCGTTCAAGGTCTTTCTCTTAATAACCTTTCAGTTTCCCGTGGAGCATAGGCCTTCAAAATAAACACGTCAAGCCTTCACATCCTGTGTTATCTGATCAAGATGTCTTCTTTATCCTCGTCAAGTCTATGTCTAATTCCATTCTCCGATTGTTTTTTTAATATATTTATTTTGGTCTCCTTCTATTTCTCTTACCAGGGGATTCGAGAACAAGAACAGACATGTAACGCTAACAGCTGAATTTACCTATATATGCCTTATCCAGCGCCAGTGTCTGTCGTGCGGAAAGTTTATTATTCTAATTGGTCCGTCTGAGTAGAGTGGATGACGACAGATACGCGAGAAGGTATAGAAAATAGATTTTTCACAGGTGGTAGATTGAGGGAAAGATATGTCTCTGGAGTGATTAGGTTGTCTCCTCCAGGCTATCGGTACGAGTGTACTTTTTGCAAGACAGCTTTTACCTCCCTATCAAGAATAGATAAGTTTCTCTACATACACACACAGCTATGTGACAACAAGACACACAAACGTAAAAAACACTACGGATAAATGGGTATGGGTCTGAACAACACACAAAGGATAGTTTCTTTGTAGTTTATTATCATTTAAACTCGACAACATCAAAATATCTAAAGGAAAAAGATCAAACAGTCATTTACATGCATATGAAATAAAGCAGAAAAATGTGCACCCTCCCCGAATGGAGAAAAAAACCCCTAAAATTATTAATCCAAAGGTTGAAGGTTAGCACTATTTTACAGAATGAACAGTGGTGGTACTCTATGAGACCCAGTAAAATAAACAAACTTTTAGACAAATCAGATATATGGATAGTTTTCCCCCAAACAAGAAAAATACTCGCACACTCTTTTAAGCAGTGGCCACTCTCACACTCTTACCTAATTGTCTGGTATGGTAAGTCTGTAATATCCCTTGGTAATAGAATTAGTCCATGACTATATTATCTATTTTCACTTAATATTCTGTCACCACATTTGTTGCAGATCCAAATAGGCCCCAGTCCATCCACAGAAATTAGCTAGTGAGGTGAACGCCTTATATGGTTCTTCTCCTGGATATGAGTTACTACAAATGGTTAAAACTGTGACAGTTCTTGAGGTTCACTCTTTAACGAAAAAAAAACATCCAGTATTGGGAAACATCTGGTTGCTAAAATTAATCTTTATATGATGATGATGGTTCTTCTGTCGGCCAACTCTGTGTTAAAAAGCGCCGATTCTGCACATCGTAGGTATTTAGAGAGGTATACTCCCGTTGAATTACGACTGAGAGAAGTCGGGATAAAATAATGTTCACTACTGTGGCTGGTAAAAATATAAATCTGGGTTTGGTAAGTCCAGTGTTAAAAATTTATTGTCCTCCAATACTCTCTGGCGAGTGCCCGTTTACCAATAAAATTGGTGACGCACAAGCCAAGAAAAGAAGAAATAACAAATCCGAAAAAAGAAAAAGACCGCTGGCCGCCCTTGTGATCAGGTCTGCGAAGAATACAAGAAACATTTATTTAAAAATGCTACTACTATATCTATACACAAACGGGACAAGACGATCTCTTCTCCACTCCGTCAGTCCTGATTAAATTTAAAAGGCACATGGTGTTTCCTTACGTCTACAAGTTAGCAGACGCCGCTGGCGCTGAGTTCGGTCGGACTGAATTATGTTAATTCGCCTGCCCTTGCTCGCGCCGGCGTTCAGCGTACAATGTTAATTATTATTTAATCTCTCCATACGCGCTACCTAAACAATGATCGCCTGTCATTAAATAGCTTTTAAATTTTCGGCGTCTGTTAGTTCGTCGTATGGTATTAAAATTAATAGACACTATAATTCTTCTTCTTCTTCCTCGTTCGCCTTCAGACTTCCACATTTATGACTCTAATAAAGGCAGCAGTCAACTCAAGGTTCCCGACATCTCCAAACAGTTTAGACACTATAATGACAAATATGAACAAATGAAACGTGTAATCTAGACCCCCCCCCCCCCCCCCATCAGTCGCTTTATTGCCTATAAGTCCAGTCAGCTAAACCGTCGGGTTTATCTCTCTCCTGTAGAGATTAAGTGTCGCGTCTGCTGTTAACATCATTACGGTCTAAGGTATGCGGGTGGCCTGATTTAACATTTAAAAAGAATATCTGGTAGGAAATCGCTAAGCGTTACTTTATTTCACACGTTTGACTAGCGAAAAAAATCTAAGTGAAGAATAAATGTTAAAAACTTTCACTTCTTAAAACATTAGCACTTTTATCCTTTTACCAGAAAATTCAGAAATGAAATCTCCACGAAACACTAATAACAAATCCAAACAAGAAAATAGTTTACGGCTGCGCGCTAGAATACTTCCAAATTCTGACTGACAACTGGCAATGGGGTTAAGAAAACGACAGTATACATATCATTGAATGTCTCTGATCTCTAATGTTGTTAATTTCGCGTCCTGGTGAGACCCAACATTCAGAAGCTAGGCGTATCAAGATAAAAGACTTACGGTCGGTCGATGAGGTTTCTCGTCGGGAGTTTTCGACCGGCATTAAAGGACTTTCTGTTGGACTAGCGGGTTTCTCTTTAAGAATGCCCGCTTCTGAAGATCAAAGGGCCCAGGGGTTTCTAACTTCCCCTGAGTACGAAACTTCAAAAGGGTCTGTGTTTTTGTCTCTCCCACGTGCTTGCCTGTCTGAGAACTATTATGATTGACAGATGCTCGCGTGAGGGGACGAGGTAAACACAGCCTGATTTGCTTCCTTGTTATGATTGACAGGTCACGCAGTTTGTAAACATTTCGTTAGCTCGTGTTAAAAGAAAAGAAGACGGGACAAACTGGTACGTTGCAGAAATATACAGTTGGTATATATGCCTGTTTAGCTGCAAATCAGAGGCCAGCTATTAGGTTGCAATAAGCTGTCAGATTATACTGTAGACTCTTTTTCCATTACACGTCACAGTGTCATCTTCTTACACTATAAATAACCATAAAGTGTAAAAGTAGTGAAACTGAGGTGTGCTCTCCAGGGCACGAGCTTGGGCACAGTTATATGGAGATCAAGCTGTTGCCCGTGCAACATGTTCCCCAGTAAAAATAGTACCTGCAATATAACTGTGTAACAGCTGTTAAAACTCAATTGGATTATTAAGGATATATCACGTAAAGTGGAAAATAAAAGCCATGTTTTTCATATTTTCACTGTTAATTTCAATACATTCAATCAATCCCTTGATATAATTTCCAGTGGTTTTTCAATAATTCTAATTTTGTTCTAATATTTAAAATGCTTTTCTTACAACATTTCTTCTTCCCATCACTATGTAGAGCCTATTTTTCTTCGTCCTTTGTTTATACATGTTTATCAATTAGATTGCCAGGTTCGCTGCTCATATACAAACTATTGGGTGTGAAAGGACAGTCAAGAACGAGGGCACTTAAGTGGCTTGGTGGAACTGCGGAAAGGACATCGTGTTGACTGTAGAACAACCACAACGGGCTATGGAATTCAGGACAATAATTTATACACAACATAATGGTTACTTTCACAACTGCCTCAAGCCGGTAGGTGGGATTAAACAAGGATTGAAGTTGAAAGTCCCAACCAATGTGAAGAGGGTTACATTTCCAGCGCAGGCGGGAAAAGACAACAGGAGACAGACACTTGGGAGTCATGACCCAAGTAGGCCCTCTCCACTCAGAGTGGAAAGAAGATAAAGGACCGCAACTCTTGTCTGACGAGGGACCACTTCTGATGATCATATTGCCTCCTGTTGTATCGCTCTGTTTGGAGCTTTATTTTATTTCTGACATCTTTTATTTTGGATGTTATTACCGTTCTGATCGTTACATGGCGATGTTTCGTGTTGCTTATTGTTTCCAAATTTTACTTAGATCGATATAGTTGCGTATTTAAGAGGGAGGTAATTCCCCCCCCCCCCCCCCCTCCCCAACAAGTTATTATTTTCTACTCGGTGGCTAAGAACTTCCATTGTGTGGCATTTATTCTTACGTGATTGTATAATTGTGTGACAGTGCGAAGTCGAGGTGTGAAGAAAAAGAATTCGTGTAATTGTAGCAAAATTTGGTACCACTTGCATTGTTTGTGAAAAAAATGTGTAACGCGACACAGCGATAAGGGTGAAAGAGACACATCTGTGGGTCTTGCTTTGAAGTTAACGGTGGCTGAAATATTTGCGTTTCGCCGAACAGCATTGGGGAAAGTGTAGGAAGGAGCGAATATATTAAACATGGCCAAACTTAAAAATTTGCATTGGCAGGAAAGAAAATCTAAAGCTACAAGAGCAAGCTTGGAGGAGGGACATTTAAACTATAATAATTTACATAAGGAGATAGAGTATGAGTGATTTCCAAAAGGATATTATTCAAATGTAAGTAGTTTTTAAAATAATTAATATTGTTCAGAGTCATCACATCTGCTAATAGTTAGCTTGTGATATTTAAGAAATTATTATAAATTCATACCTAAACGGATTTCGATAAAACTTGGATAGAATGAACGCTTCCTATTGGGAAAAGAAAAGGATACCTAGGAAGGAAGGAAAGATATAAGTGTCCAGTGAAAAGAAGAGAAAACAAGTACAGAGAAAAGCACAGATCGCCTCAAACCTAGGGATTAAACGAAATTCTAAGCGGACGCAAGACGGTGCTTTCTCGCACGGGAGAGTCGCCCAAATATAAGGACAGAGCGGCCCGTTTAAAATGACACACACAAAATCCAGACGCCAGAGTGAGAGACTGGAAGACAGTATCTGCAAGAAAAGTTTTTTTCACGCTGCATGCAGGGCAGATGTACTTCATCAAATACAGCCTCACTGTGCGCTTATTAATCCTAGAGGGTATGTAAAGTTATTAAAGATATAGGTGTGACTAATATCATTTTATTTCCGATTCTGTTTACGATTTGATTGTATCAGACATAATAAAAAGGCTATACAGGAAGCCAGTGACGCTAACCAGAGATAACCTCAACAGGCATTGTCAGGAAGCACAAGAATTAATTGGTTATCCAAATATATCATGGCTAGTTCTTGCCTGGAAGCTTACGACATACCAGCAAGTATATAAGTGACTTGGCATCCATAAGTGGAAGGCAAACGTTATATAATTCCCATGTATCTTAACATGTGATTGATTCATGTATTTTGTTATCTTCTGCACAGTAGACACTATCTTATACACTATCTCTGTAGCATACTACCATGAATCATTCATTTATATACAAACACTGAAGACATGGTCGCCTTATGAACATCAGTGGTTGGTGAGCTTGTTGGAACACCATAGCCACCTATTACCTTTTGTTCCAGGTTTTATGATCGTTCCTGATCGAGTTCGTGATGAAGTACAAACTAAAGACTTGAGGACCGTTGATCCTGCTAACTGGAGCTTAGTGGTGAAACAATCTTCAACATCTTAGTCCCCCGTAGTTATAGGGCGGGCTGAAGGAAAGTCTTCTTGATTACCAGTGTGTCTCAGAAACCTCGAACAGTTGTGGAGTAATACAAGTTGAGTTTACGTGTATCCAATCCTACAAACACTGTGAGCGGTTTCAATAGCGAGTGTCAATGATGAGAAAAGCTAGAGACTAGATAGCAAGAGATACCAAAACTACTGTGACAGACTTTATAATTTCATTGGAAGATACATCCAAGACTTTTTACTATTATTTATTTTACTTTGTAAATATAAATAATCATACATTTTACCATCTTCCAACACCCATTTCTCATTACAAGGCTAGATAGATGTACATAATAAATTATGAAATTGTACTCATGTGACTTGGTAAATTTTTAACTGTTAAATTTTGACTTACTTTTTCTGATTTAATTATATTATCACATATGGTTACTATAGCGAAGGTGGCGCAGTATACTTCTGAAGCCTAAATCTATTGTCCAGCTTAGAGTATTCACAGTCGTAACTCAAATGTGATACCAGTGTACTTCTCTGGCATTGGGACTTCATACTTTCTGGAGAGAAATTCTACTTCTTCTCTACCACTATCCGCACACTAGAAAAACCTTTCGCTACAGTAATGTTGTCGTCACTCTCTCTCACCTTCTTTCACACACATGCAGTCACAGAAAAACTCTTGATGACAGGGTCCCACTTTTATTAATGAAACCCTATAAGGTAGCATATGAATCATACAGAAAACAATGTTGTCCACAAGTTTACTTTGTAGGTAATTCCTATGCAACACCGTAAACCAAGCTATTTAGGTATTTTCTACGTAACACCATATAACCCAGCACAGACTGCTGGACTCTGAAATAAAATGAAACAAAATAAACTAGCATCGTACAAACATCATCAACGTAATAATACATACAAATGTGTGAAAATATGCAAGTACATGCTCTTATATGTCCATGTGTGTGTGTGTGTTATGTGTGGTGTTACACGAGTGTGAAAATATGCTAGTAGATGCGCATATTTGTCCATGTGTGTGTGTTGTGTGTGGTGTTTTTATGTATGTGTAATCAACAATAAACATATCTCAGTCTACAATAATGCCTTCATACTCCTACTAAATACTAACTACATCATCACGCGAGAGAAAACTTAAATGAAACACTTCTATCTATGATGAAATATTCCACACAGCGCACTGGTCTAAATGACATCAATTTATCAGTATGTGAGAGGCCTAGCTGCTCTAAAGAACAAGCAGATATATACTCTGTTCTTACAGCTCTATAATAAATGTAATAGTCATAGGCTACTCACGGAGCTAGAGGGTACGCTAATCTTTTTCTCACAAAAATCATTGATGTAAAATTAACCACACTTACGGCTCCCAAGAATGCAATATAACTATTACATAACACTACATAACTAATAATAATGGTAATACGTACACACTTGTATACAGCGCAATGCGGCACTAGGATTCCTCTAATAAAATCACTTAGTACGTTAACACCTATCTCACAGATGAAAGTAGCGATGATTTATACGTGGAATTACACTTAAAGACATAAATCGCCAATCAGCTTCTATCAAACTATAGATAAACTCTAAAAACAGCGTTAACTCCTAAACCTGAAACGTCTAATATTACTAAAACTAAAGTATCATAAAATGTACTCATAGGTAAGCATACCTCAATGTCGTTAGTTCTCTTAGCACATACGCAACTATGCAACAGCCCGAGCCTCACTTGGTTATCGTACGAGGGCACGTTTTGCACAAGAAAACGATCTGGCTACTTCTCAGCTCTGACTGAAGCCTTCAACTCTTTTAGCTTAAATCTTACATATACTCCCCGGTACCCTATGATATCTACGTCAAAATGTCAGGCAAAGCTGCGCATGAGATCACAATTTAGTAAGGATTATCTTCCTAAACGTACACAATTCAAGTTCCGCACACTAGTGGTTACATTCCCACGATATCTCTTTGCCTGGAGTCACACCTCTCACGGTTTTGTGCTCAACAAGGTGTGTTCCTCTAGTGTCAGACAGCGAGCGCCGAGATGTTTAAAACCAAGGGCCGTCTCTCATTACATCTTCTGCGTCTCACACGTTCGTCTTCCTTTCAGATGGCAAAGGTGTGTTTCGTTTAGATCGCCCATTCCGGTGAGAGAATGCCAACATGAGCACAAATATACACCGTAGACTAGATCGACAACTTTTACTCAGTCTAAAATTACACCTTTCTGGCCACACGGTCACACTTGATTGACAGTTGCAGGGGCAGGTCTGTTGTCGATAACGAACGAATAAGGAGATGAGTGAATGGACGGATGGATGGATAAGTATTATACCTTTAATGTTTGTCAAGTGAACTGTGACATCGCTCTATTGAAAACTCATTGTATGTGTATAGTTTTTTAAACTCCAATTACGTTGACCAGTTTATAGCACGACCAGTCCACCGACATGAAATAAGACCAAAACACAAACAACACACTTACTATAGATTCACCAAAGGTCATGCAGCCCAAGCAAATATTGGACACTTTAAGCCCGGACCGGCCGAGAAACTGGTAAGGAACCTTATTTTCTTCAGGTACTGTTGTAGACATTTCTGGAAAACACGAAGATTACACAAGATTACACAAGATTACACAAGATTACACAAGATTACACAAGATTTAGCAATTAAGGCTCAATCCAATCAGTGACACAAGATTACACAAGATTTAGCAATTAAGGCTCAATCCAATCAGTGACATAAGATTACAATCTTATCTAAAGGTCACTTTTTTTTTTTTCCTTTTGTTTTCTGTTTTGTTATTTTTTTTTTTTAATTCGGGCGTTAATTCCCCTAAAAAATATTAGTGTAAAATGCTCCTGAGTTAGTGAAGGAAAAGGCAGCGAGGAAAGGAAGTGGTCACCCTACCTCTCGATGCTGGACCTAGTATAAATCTCTAACACTTCCCTCCCCAACGGCCGTATCTGCTATGGGACTACCTTTACCTTAATGGTGGGTTGGGGGGCCCGTACTTCTTTTTTTTTTTTTGTGGCGCTAAAAATGTTACATTAATTATATGTTCTGAAAAGAAAAAAATATATACTCAGAATCATTTAGTATGTACTATACGAAAGTGACTTATAGCGAAAGGAGGGTGGTCTTCCGAGATTAAGCCCCAAATAGGCGCCACCCACCCCAACAAACAAATTCTAAAATACGCCACTGATTCAATGTTTTTTTCTTTCACACTTTAAGATTTTCAAGACCTTTGTTAAATATATAATATTTTGTCACTGCTCTCTCAGCAATGTTTTCATTCAATTTTTTATTCATTTATTTTTTTCTCTTTTGTCTTCTCTCTCTCTCTCTCTCTCTCTCTCTCTCTCTCTCTCTCTCTCTCTCTCTCTCTCTCTCTATCTCTATCTCTCTCTCTCTCTTTCTCTCTCCCTCCCTCCCCAAATCTTCGGCTCTCTTTTGATCACAGAATCATCACCATATTATTAGCCGGACTTTTGAGCATTACAGTGCTTCAGTTACATTGTTTTTTTTTAAAATCTATCCCGTACTTTCCTTCTTTGTCTTCCGCTGCTATTTTTTATCCTCGACCTTTTCTGTTGTCAGCAACTTTTCCACGTGTCATTTCTAAATATCATCATCATCATTTACAACTTCTCTCATCATGGGGCATGTAACCACCCCTGCTGCTAGAAGTCCGCACCAAAGTCTTCTAGATGCTGTAGCGAGATCTTTTTTCATGATGAAGTTGCTAGCACCCATGCAAAGCCTCATATCAGTCGCCTCATACGACATGCTTCAGGAAACAATAGTACTATTCGTTTTTTTACCTCCCCAGAGAGTAACCCCCGGTCATTACTGTCAAGTTTATGCCTCCACAGAAAGCTACCTCCGGGTCATTACTGTCAAGTTTATGCCTTCCCAGAGAGCTACCCCCGGTCATTACTGTCAAGTTTATGCCTCCTCAGAGACCTACCCCCGGGTCATTGCTGTCAAGTTTATGCCTCCACAGAGAGCTACCCCCGGGTCATTACTGTCAAGTTTATGCCTCCCCAGAGAGCTACCCCCGGGTCATTACTGTCAAGTTTATGCCTCCGAAGAGATCGACCCGGGTCATTACTGTCAAGTTTATGCCTCCCCAGAGAGCTACCCCGGGTCATTACTGTCAAGTTTATGCCTCCTCAGAGAGATACCCCCGGGTCATTAATGTCAAGTTTATGCCTCCCAGAGAGCTACCCCTGGTCATTACTGTCAAGTTTATGCCTCCTCAGAGAGCTACCCCGGGTCATTACTGTCAAGTTTATGCCTCCCCAGAGAGCTACCCCCGGGTCATTACTGTCAAGTTTATGCCTCCTCAGAGAGCTACCCCCGGGTCATTACTGTCAAGTTTATGCACTATTTGTTCCATGTGTCAAAGGTATCTTATTTCAAACAACACAAAATCGAGAATTCTCACAAGTGTCAGCTGTTACATACTGTTACACCTTTCTGGAGCAAGCAGACACGAGCAACTGTGTAAGGAAAATGCATTGGTGATATTCAGTCGGTTCGCATGAAACGGTTGTTTCAATTTCTCGTGTTCGCAGATCCGCTTGTTAAATTTATTTAGGTTGCAAAACTAGGCTAACAAAAGTAAGTAAAGAAATATTACACACGTAAAGGTATGTTTTCAAGCACTCGTGAGTGTTGAGTAGCAAAATGTGTGTTGTGTATAAATGTCCCGTGGATGATGTCACATTTGCCACACAACGTTGAGGGTGTTGTATTTCATCTGCTTTCCAAAGGTATGATAATACTGGCCTTTGCAGAGTAGTGTACCATCCTCAGACACCAGGGAAGATGACGCATAGTAACATGGTGTCTTTAGTCTGGTTCAAGTGTGTGACGTAAGGGTAGAGTCAGATAGCTACAGTATCATACATGGACGTCACATCAGATCATACAACGTAGAAAGTCAATAAAGCTTTTAACAGCAGTGATGTTTTATAGTAATATATATATATTGTGTACGCCACAATGACAAGATGCATGGACATCGTTATGCAGAAAACATCACAGGTATAGTACAACAGTCATTGTATCATCGACGTAGTCAATTCAACAGGCACAGCAGACAGCATCATAATAATGTACATTATATGCCTTTTAGGATATCGGAATCAGCTGTACATGTAATCAGGTAGTAAACTTCCCCTTTCCATAAGAGCTAGTAGATATCAACTAGGAGATTAAATCTGGTCTCCTATTTTTGACCTCAACAAGACAGGCATGTCTTTTGAGCGTCACATTATCGTCCTCTATGTTCCTTATACAGCAAAGGTATCAAACCTAGATCCATCAATAAAGGTCAGGAAGCAAATAGTCAGTAGGACAGGCATCAATCGATGCGTGACAATATAAGTGGATCGTGAGCTGAGCAAACTTGTCATATCACAGACTTTATAATAAGGCAGGCTAAGCAAAAGTCAACATCACAAGATGGCGATAAAGTTACTCAGCGAAAAAGGATTCAGTTACCTGTCATCAGGAATTAAATCACATAAATCACATATGCCTCCAGGCATTTGAAATAACATAGAGATATATCATCTCAAAAAAGGAACAACAATGATGAGGACTCCTTCCTAAATAAACTAAGCGAAGACTAGCACATCGCTATGTCTCGCCTTACCAGCATCTCTGCTCAGACTGACCTGGGCGGAAATCATTTTAAACAATGCCACAAACAGAGACATGCGCAGAAAACGCGAATCGAATACAACTCAGCTAAACTTACGAAACGAAGTATGTTCTACGATGTTCGACTGAAGACTCAAACCTTAAAAGGAAATGAATCTTGAAACATTGCGATTGCCAACTGTTTTCAAAGAACTGGCGATCTGAGCGCTCCATATATGGACATGACTCAAAATCGTTCACACAACTATCAACAACCCTAGCTATCAAGATAAGACAACTTCTTGACGACAGCTATCAAGATTAGACGACTGTAGAAATAGAAGTGACTACAATTCCATGAGTTACTTCCCATGCATTAAAAAATTGAATATAGTCAAAATGCATAGTCAGAAAAAGTTGCGACAAGTTTAGCGCAACATTACCGCCACCTCCCGATAAAAAAAAATGTGCAACATTTTTTTTAAAAAAATATCCAAGAGTAAAACCAAAAGCGGTTTAACAACGCACGAATTATGCGGGGATAACTAATTGCACTGCCTAATATGAGGCTACATTGACACATAAAGTGTCTGGTGAGAATATTTCTCAACAGATAAAAAATCTTATTCAAAAAATATATATATCGGGGAGGTGCCATCAACACACAATACGCTTGCATGAAAATATAATATAAATTTGCAAGTTCATATCATTATAATCAAATAGCAGTGTCATACTCTAATACCGCTTAGAATGGATGTACACATCTTATATAAAATGTTAAATAGTACATTATCTAAATGTTTAATTAATACCGTTACATCATGAAATTAAACATAAATGACGATCCAGGACACATCTCCTGTCGTTCCAAGGAAAGTGTACAATGTGGAACTCTCCATGTTTGACAACAGAAAGGTAGCTTCTCTGATCAACAATAACATGCTGAGAAAAAAACAACCAATATAATTCTATTTAATAGCCATTAAGTTTCATACTATACAATACATTATTATTAACAATTGTGACCGAGTAAACTTTCGGCCCTTATATTAACTACTCAGTCTTCTTCTTATATTAAAGATGGGAACAGAAGAAGATGATAACAAAGCACAATAGCATGTGTTCACCTAAAGTGAGGACAGATGTGCTAATGTATTGTAGTAATATAGGTGTGTTATGGCTCTGTCGTATATCTAGAAATAGGACAGAAGTATTAGTTGGAATCATGTGGGCATCTAGACAGAATGTCAGCCATCACATTATCCGACCCACGGATAGCTCGTACCGTGAAGTGAAAAGGTTGAAGAGCAATAGCATATCGAGTGGATCTCGAACTCTTCAAGTTCTTAGTCTGAATAGCTGTAAGAGCTTTCTGATCAGCTTCTAGAATGAAATGTGCGCCCAGGAGGAATCTTTGTAGTTTGAGAATAGACCAAACCATAGCCAACAATTCACGGTCTAAAACCGAGTAGTTCCTCTCTGCCGCATTTAGTTTTCTAGAAATGTACATGACAGGATGCAGAGTTTCAGCATATTCCTGCATAAGTGCTGCTCCGATCCCAGTGGATGAAGCATCACTTCGAAGAACAAAAGTTCTATCAAGAGTAGGTAATCTTAGGATGGGAGGAGAAGAAAATATTTTCTTGATCTGGTCTAAGGAAGATTGACATTCCTGAGACCAACGAACCAGATTAGGCGACCCTTTCTTCAACAAAGTTGAGAGAGGTGCCATGATCGAAGATAGATTCGGGATGAATCTCCCATAGAATTGAATTAGACCCAAGAGACTCCGGACTTGTTTCTTCGTCTTAGGTACAGATATGTTCAATATTTTCGAAGTATTGTGGTCTTCTGTCTTCAAGAGACCATGACCAACACGATGACCCAAGAAAGAAATTTCACCAAAACCAACATAGGCTTTAGAGGGTTTTGCTGTCAGATTATACTCACGTAGAGTAGACAGTAGGTCATATAAACCCAGATAGTGATCTTCCCAGGAATCACTGAAGAGACAGATATCATATAAACCCAGATAGTGATCTTCCCAGGAATCACTGAAGAGACAGATATCATCTAAGTATGCGATGACGTCTGAACGATGAGAAAGAATTCGACGCATCATGCGAACGAAAGTAGCAGGGGCGTTCATAAGACCGAAAGGCATAACATTCCATTGAAATAAACCCCTAGGTGTAGAGAAAGCAGTCAGAGGTTTGGCATGATCTGCTAAAGGCACTTGCAAATAACCTTTTGACAAGTCAAGTTTAGTGAAGAATCTAGAATTAGAAAGTCTAATAAGTAGATCTTCTAGTAAAGGCATAGGTTCAGCATCGAACATTGTGACTTGATTTAATTTGCGATAATCAACGCAAATTCGTATGTTCTTATCTTTCTTCCGAACAATAAGCATGGAAGAAGAATATGGAGAAGTCGATGGTTCAATTATGTTTAATTGGATCATTTCATCCAATTCCTTTTCCACTTGTGACTGAAAGTGTATAGGGATAGGATACGGTCTAACCCTAACAGGATTACTGTCGGTAAGAATTATGTCATGTTCTATGACATGCGTGTGACCAGGGATGTCGATTAGAACATCCTTAAATGTCTGTAACATCGACGAGACTTGACGATGTTCATCAACAGAAAGATTAGGAGAAATGGAGACATCTTTCCAAGATTCCATAGAATGTAATGGAACCACTGGAAGAGGAAGATTAACATCAGAAAAAACCGATTCCTCATCCTGTATGAAGACAGGGATGAGTAATGACCATGAGGTACAGAAGAATCGTCCGTTGCATGGAAAATAGGCAGCAAATAGTCTGGACGCTCATGAAATTCCGTCAGCATGTTGATATGGAAAGTTTTATGCTTTCCATCTATATCGACCACATAGTCAACATCGGAAATTCGTGAGACTATTGCATATGGACCTTTCCATGCAATCAGAAGTCTATTTTCCCTACTGGGGAGTAGGACGAATGCTTTGTCCCCTGGACAAAGTTGTCGTAGACATCTGTTCTTGTTAGCAAACTGCCTTGCTTTTTCTTTAGCAATTTCTGATGAAGCAGTCGCTAGTTTGCATGCCTCAATGATCTTTTGCCTAAGAGCAATGACATACTCATATGAAGATTGAGTGTCATCACTAATATCATCGGCAGTGATGAGATCATGTAATAAAGACATAGGGCCGCGCGGACGCGCGCCAAAGACAAGTTCAAAGGGAGAAAATCCTGTGTGCTCGTTTGGGACCTCTCTATAGGCAAAGAGAGCCGCGGGTAAAACCCTGTCCCAATCTTGAGGATGATCTTCAGTTATCTTACCAAGTAAAGTCTTGAGCGTTCTATTCAGACGCTCAACTAACCCATTAGACATAGGATGATAGATGCTACTGAGAGATCTTTTAATGTGTAAGGTAGACATTACTTGAGACATAGTATCAGATATGAGTTGAGTGCCATGGTCTGACAGTATTTCTCTGGGGAACCCCAAGCGAGAAAATATCAGCCAAAGAGCATCTGCGATATCTGTAGTAGATATGCTCTTTAGAGGGATAGCCTCTGGCCAACGTGTGCACATATCGACACATGTAAGGATAAACGGATGTCCTCTGGCCGACTTTATCTTAAAAGGGCCAATAATATCTATGGCCATTTTCTGAAATGGCCGAATAGGGATGTCAGCAGCCTGGATAGGCGCAGCATGTCGTGGTCCTCTAGATTTGACCTCCTGACATACCTGACATGATCGGCAGTATATACGAATGTCCTTGTTAACAAAGGGCCAAAAGAAAGCCGCAAGGACTCTTGACTTTGTACGGGAAAATCCCATGTGTCCAGCACATTGCGAGTCATGAGCATGTTGCAATATTTGCACTCTCATACTCTTGGGAACAAGAATTTGCGAATGTGCTGACGTAGCCGAGTCTTGTACCATACGTACAAGTACGCCGTTTTTCATTTCTATCCAATATTTTCTTTGTGTATCCTTATTTGGATCACCTTTCTTCGCAAGAATGAAGAATTTCTTTAGCGTAGGATCTTCTTCTTGTAATTTTATGAACGAGTCACGAGAAATAACCAAGGTACTATCTTGGCTATGAACTTCATTATCATTATTCAACGAAGTTTGTGGTGTTTGTAGAGCTTGTGCTCTTGTAACCACTGCATTGGTAGCTTGCATATTATCATCTTCCCAAGCAGCAATCTGCTGTGGGGTACATTCCCTAACTCCGTGGATACGACCAATAATAAGGTCCGCAATTGGATTAGGTAAGAGACAGGCATGCACATCTCCTGTAAAGAAAGGAGTGGCAATGTGGATTACAGCAGTAGGATATTTTTCTAGAGTGCCGCCAAATGTGACACATTTGATAACCTTTCCTGTAGCACAGGATGGTTTTACAAGCGATTGTCTAACACCAATAGTGGTGCATCCGGAATCGAAAAGTAGTGAGACCGGAGTATTATTAACAAGACCCTTATGTAGGATTAGAGAACCTCTCCCGTCATGTGCAACCGAAGCAGGAAGAGCGGGGAGAGGGTGACCACAACTCAAAGTCTATATTGTAGTCGGTTCGAACAGAGTACTGCATTGGGGGCATTTGTTTGCTCTCCCAAAGTCAAAAGAAGAACAAGTGACAGCGTCGGAGTTTTTATTATCAGAAACCTGATTACAAGCTCCCTGAGATTCTTGTTGAACCGAGTTAGCCTGCTGATATCTCTTTTTTTGTATTGAGATCTACCGCGACTACTATTACCTCTGAAGTTATCACTGTTGTTATTATCTCTGTAGTTATTATTGTCTCTATTATAACTGTTATCCTGTTTCGAATTACAGTTTCCATGATTATTATCATGTCCACATTGATGTGAACCTCTATTTGTTTGGTTTTGAGGTCTACGGGAGGAAAAGCCTCTGTTACCATATCCTCTTCTAAAATGCCTAAAATTATTAGGTTGGAAGTAACGAGGACTGTCAGCTCGTCTCCAATTCTTCGAAGAAGAATCACCCTGAAATTGATTTCCATAATTTTTGACCGTAACTACGGTTACTTTTCCTATCAAAATTTTGTTGGAATCTATGACTAGAGTTTTGACCATAAGGTGCTGCTGAAGCAACTGGCAGACCTTCTTTTATTTTAGCATTACCAATGGTTACGTGAGGATGCGCAGTTATATACTGGCTACAGAAATCTTCCATTTCTTTTATTGTTTTAGGTTTCCGTTCGTGAAGGAAAGCAAGAAAAGACTCATTAACAGAAGACATGACTTTGTCTCTAAGTATTAAGTCTATAAGTCCTTCATAAGTTTTTTTCTATCTTAGACAGCTCCACCCAACGTAGAAAAGTAAGACGTATCTTTGAAATGAATTCAGAGAATTGCATACCAGTTTCTGGCATCATATTTTTAAATTGAAGACGATAGCCGTCTTCGTCAATGAAGTTTCAAATATGTTCAGATAGAATGTTATATCGTCAATTAAAGCATTGAATGGTGGTAGATTAAGCTTGAAAGTGCTTGCATTAGTCTTATCTGAGACCTTATTTGCATCATTAGCATTACCCATGTTCATCACCTTTAATTTCTCAACTTCCAAAGCTAAGAGTTTTTCTTCATGCTCCATTTTTGCTTTTCTCTCATCAGACTCTCTTTGTAACTTCCTTTCTTCAGCTTCAGCTTGTTTTTCTAATCTTTTATTTTCAGCCTCTATTTCAAGTCTTTTATTTTCAGCCTCTTTTTCAAGTCTTTTATTTTCAGCCTCTTTTTCAAGTCTTTTATTTTCAGCCTCTATTTCAAGTCTTTTATTTTCAATATCTGCTTCTCTTTGTAACTTTTTTTCTTCAGCCTCTTTTTCAAGTCTTTTATTTTCAGACTCAATCTGTAGTCTCTTCTCTTCAGCTTTTGCTTCTGCTTCTCTTTTTTGTTTTTCCATTTCCATCTGGAATCTTTTTTCATCCACCTGCATCTGCAGTTTCTTTTGTTCAGCTTCCATTGCTTTATCATATTGAGTAGTTGCAAACTCTTCTAACTTATCACCAGTCTTCCCAAGCAATTTAACCTGCTCAATAAAGTGCTCAAATGTAGACATGATGAGTAATAATATGAGTCCACAACCTGAAATAATTAATTATCTTATTTCAAATTTAATTATAACAAGTCTTAAATGAAGCACTTGTTTACTCACAACCTATATTATCATCCCAATCTCTGTGGGAAACAAGTCTTATATCCAAGAACTTGTGTATAGACCTTTTTGAAATATCATCAATCAACTCTTGATCATAGGTGCACTTCCCATTCAATAGTGCACAATACTATTCATCATTTATTAATCATCAGTGTAGTAGTAATGCATAAGCATAACCCACTATTAAATGTGAATTAACTATTATAAGTGTAACCAATGACTATGTAAACACAATCACAATGTAAACAATAACAATGTAAACATTACACTGTAAACAATACAATGCAAACAATACAATGTAAACAATAACAAAGATTTAGCAACAATACGAAAACATTCGTAGAAATCAACAAAAAATAAAGCGAAAATTAAAGAAATATCACAAAAAATGTGATGATATCTACGAGAAGATAACACAAATACAAGACACCACAGTGTATATACAAAAATGGTATATGAAACTAAACTATAGAAAAGAGTAGGCTAGCAAATACAAACAAATCAAAACAGAACTAAAGAATGCAGAAAAATAACGAAAACAATACTAACACATGTCATCACAACTAACAAAAATAGCAACAGAAGTCGCTTTGCAAATTCCAGTATCGGAAATTTGCACACCCTACAGAAAACGCTCACGATAGACGACCTCTATGACGTGGTATGATCTAAGGGAGACACCGCCCAACCGAAAACCCGCAGAAACATAAACATATAAATATTGATAAAGTTGATATTTAGTTGGATATAATATATGTTGATAAAGTACACCAGAACACTCCTAGGCGGGAAGACAGGCGTCTATCATCATCAGTTGACAAGATCCCTATGGTGTTGCCTGCCCCACTGTAGTGTATGGAATGTCAACTTGACCTACGCAGTGTTGTGTAGACATGGATGGAGTGTATAATGTGCGAATGATGATAAGGGTTCGTGTTGTTGACAAATGTTCTCTTCTCACACTCATGTATGACCGGAAGTCATCGACACCAACGACTGTGTACCTTTTCTAAAGTTTAATTGGACGTACACACTCGACAGCACAGATAGTGACAAATCACAGGTTGCCATAATACATCATAGTACAGTGGCCAAATGGTCTTGCAATGTTACATGGGCACTCATGTAGAATAATGGTATAATGGACTGTCAATAGCCAAGCACTCAGTATCGCCCATACATATATCATCTGACGTCACTGACTGAGCACGTCAGCTTGTAAACAATATTTCAGATGACTTCTAAACCTAATCTCGTTTAGCAACGATTCTTCAACATAATGTTCAGCACATATTTTTCCATATAATAATATTGAACCACTAACAATGGGTTCTCATGTGTAGCAGTGATCTCTGGACTGATCAAGCGATAATACGGGCATCCCTTTTCTCTTCTTGAAAGTCCTACATGTTTTGGTTCCAAGATGGCTCCACTCGTGAACTGTCACTCACGTTTGAATACAGATAATGAATCTGTTCTAAAGTTAGTCATTCATACAACATTTCGTTGCTCTGTAGATTTGGTCATGAACAATAGACTGCATTCTACAGAATATAGTGCTGCTAGGAATCGAAGTCGTTTTTCATCGAGTCAAATATATTCTCTTAAACATTCAAATCGTAATTATCGACAATGGTGGCTTCGATCGAGAGTTCATAAGAGTATCTTTGATTACCTTGGTAGAGGGAATATGAAACTGCCATTCCTTGGCAAGATGAATAAAACACTGGGGTAAAGCATACACGATAGGTCTAGACGACTATCACTTTCCCCAAAACCACTGAGATCACTTTTTCAAGGCATCAAGCCGACATAGCAAAACACACACAGTCCCTATCAGGACGAAGCCAAATCACACCACTCAAGCGACACATCCGCCGAATAGCCTTTGACCTCTCTAGAGACAACAGAACATATAGTTCGACCTAGATATGTAAAGATATACAGATATAAGACAGACTTGTCCTACTCAGACAAACAATACACATAAATTCAGGCCATAGATATTCTGAAGCAAGAACAATCTATTATTACCCAAACAACGAATAAATCGCAGTAAAAATGTATTTATCCGCGGAGTTCAAGGGAAGTAACTCAATAATGACTTTCCCTTAAGCACTAAAAAATTACCTATGTATAATATTGTAAGATATCAAAGACTGCACGTAACAGTCTTACCACACCTCCCGGGAATAAAAAAAGGAACATTTTTTTTTTTTTTTGAAATACATCTAGGAGCAACGTACAATAGGCTCACAACGCATGAATAATGCGCAGATGAAAATATCAGGAATACCTATAACGCCTAATATGAGGCTAAGTCGACTTATGGAGCGACTGGTGAGAATGTGTCTCATAAACTGAGAGAAATTATTTCTCTACAAGTATATTTTTCCAGGAAGGTGTCATCAAAGTATAATACAATTCTGGCAATTACACAATGCCTAAAAAATTCATATCATCACTACGTATTAGATATCTTAAATTTATGATTTATGAAGTAAAAAATCATCAAAGCACAGCGGTGAATAAACATACATGAACCGCTATGTAGTGATACAATCATTATATTATTAAATTACAAATGTGTATCTATCATGATATAGAAAAGGAACTACTATAGAACTAGACATATCAAGAAGTCTAAGCCCTAATAGTTATGTGGAATCATGTGGGCATCTTGACAGAATGTCTGCCATCACATTATCTGATCCCCGAATAGCTCGCACAGAGAAATGAAAAGGTTGAAGAGCAATTGCATATCGAGTAGACCTCGAGCTCTTCAAATTCTTACTCTGTATAGCAGTAAGAGCTTTTTGGTCTGTTTCTACTATGAAATGTGCGCCTAGTAGGAATCTCTGTAGTTTGAGGATCGACCAAACCATAGCTAATAGCTCACGGTCTAAAACCGAATAATTCCTTTCTGCCGCATTAAGTTTTCTGGAAATATACATTACAGGATGCAGAGTTCCAGAGTACTCTTGCATTAGTGCCGCTCCAATCCCAGTGGATGAAGCGTCACTACGAAGAACGAATGTCTTATCTTTAGTGGGTAGCACTAAAATAGGTGGTGTTGAAAACAGTGTTTTAATCTTATCCAGAGAGCATTGGCATTCCTGAGACCAGTGGACCACATTAGGCGAACCTTTCTTTAGAAGTGTTGAGAGAGGTGCCATGATAGAGGATAGATTCTGAATGAATCTGCCATAAAATTGAATAAGACCTAACAGACTTCTCACCTGTTTTTTAGTCTTAGGGATTGAGATGTTAAGTATCTTACTAGTATTATGGTCCTCTGTCTTTAGGAAACCATGACCAACTCGGTGGCCTAGGAAAGAAATTTCGCTAAAACCAATATAGGCTTTAGAGGGTTTCGCTGTCAGGTTGTGCTCACGCAAAGTAGACAGCAATTCATCTAACCCTGAATAGTGATCTTCCCAAGTATCGCTGAAAAGACAGATGTCGTCTAGATATGCAATGACATCTGACCGATAAGATAGGATTCGGCGCATCATGCGTACGAACGTAGCTGGTGCGTTCATAAGACCGAAAGGCATAAAATTCCATTGGAACAAACCTCTAGGTGTTGAAAAAGCCGTGAGAGGTTTGGCGCGTTCAGATAAAGGAACTTGCCAATATCCCTTAGACAAATCAAGTTTAGTGAAAAAATGAGATTTGGAGAGTCGAGTAAGTAGCTCTTCCAGTAAAGGCATAGGTTCGGCATCGAACTTCGTTACTTGATTCAATTTTCGATAGTCAACGCAAAGACGTATGTTATTGTCTTTTTTACGCACAATAACCATCGGCGAAGAATACGCAGAGGTGGATGGTTCGATTATTTTCAAATCTATCATCACATCCAACTCTTTCTCGACCTGTGCTTGGAAATGTATAGGTATAGGATAAGGTCTAACCCTAATAGGAGTATGGTCAGTTAGCACAATGTCATGTTGAATGACATTAGTTTGTCCAGGGATGTCAGTGAGTACATCCTGAAATGTTTGCAACATAGTTGAAACTTGTCGCTGTTCTCCTAGAGACAAATCAGGAGAGACAGTAACGTTCTTCCATGATTCACTGGAATGAAGTGGGATCATTGGAAGAGGAAGATTTACATCTGAAAAACTTGTTTCCTCATCCTGTATCACGGACAGTGATGAGTAATGACCATGTGGTACTGGAGAATTGTCCGTTGCTTGGAAAATGGGTTGCAAATAATCCGGACGTTCATGGAATTCAGTAAGCATATTGATGTGGAAGGTTTTATGCTTCCCATCAATATCGACAATATAGTCGACATCGGAAATTTTCGATATTATATCGTACGGACCTTTCCAAGAAATAAGCAATCTGTTTTCCCTACAAGGTAGTAATACAAATGCTTTGTCACCAGGACAAAGTTGTCGTAAGCATCTCTTCTTATTGGCAAATTGCCTTGCCTTCTGTTTCGCAAATTCAGAAGAAGAAGAAATTCCGTTTTTAACGAGCCTATTAAGGAATCCGTCGCCGCCTAAATGTCCCAGACATGGACCGTGCAGACCTTAATAGATCTATAACTATCCTGCAACATACTTGACTAGAGATTGGCCATGTCCTGCTAGACGCATCAGGGTGCCGCAAGTGAGAGACTTCCGTCTTGCCCCGCCCCCACCCCCCCCCAAAATCGCCAGCCCCCCCCCCCCAGCGATGGTGTGCCAGGGACTTTGACTTAGTAGGGGAAAAATATGCGTCAGGCGGATAGAGTCGGCTGTAGCGACCTGCCAGGACGACCCAAAGTCCGCTGGAGCATCTGCACTATGCATTAGACATATCTTGTTGAAGGACCAGGACAATAAGACCGTAATTGGAACTAGAAAACAACGCAAGATATAGTTCATACAACCGATAGGCGTTCTTCTTGCCAAACCTAGAGCACACACTTGGACAAGGTAAAGGACCTAAGTAAATGTCCTTAAGACTCATGGTCCCATTTTTTTTGATACGGCCAGTCTATCGAAAAAAGGTTTCAGTAGATACCTGTGTTGATGTAACGAGATGGGAATCTTTCGCAAAATTAGAAAGCAATAACTTTCAGAAAATAGTGGGTAATCGCCGATGGCCTTATGTACAACTGTAGGAATACCTACTTTTTGAAGAATTTATCTTACGAAAATAGGATCCTGATGCGGATTTTTAGTCAACTGGAAGTGTTGAACCTGTATACCGTCGAACTTAGAAAAAAAGTACATATCTAGACAAATAGTCTATCCTTAGTGTTCAGGAACTTAAGTTTCTGTGATTAGCTAGATTGAATACAGTGAATGCAACGCATTAAGAATCGAAGAATTTCTCCGTCCTATAGAGGATTTTAGACAAGTAATACTAAATTAATACGGTAACTGTACTCATTTTGTTTTGAAAATACCTTCTGCCAAGTGGAATTAAATTGACTATATTGCTGTCAATGTAAAATAATCCCGAAGTTTATCATTTTCCAATAATAGCGGTACTGTCGAATGACATGTAAATTTATTCTGATATGCAGATTAGCTGATGCACGGGAAAAGAAAAATAAATGTTTCATGGTTCTGTGTATCATATGTCTACGCTGTTAACGAGGAATAAGCTTGTAGAAACCTGAATGTAGTCAAAATATATGAATTGTATCCCGAATAGCGAAATCTATGTCGAATACGAATAGCTGAAAATGTGTCCAACGGAAAAATAAATAGGACTTAATGTGAATAAATAATCACAGTGTGTAAAAACCGTTAATAAAAAATAAGTCTAGCTGAACGAACTCGACTTTAGGAAACATTAAATACGTTAAATCGAATAGCCGAAATAAGCGAATCGAATACAGCAAATTCAGCACAAGTTATTGACCTGGATTAGTGAACAATTAAAAAATAACGTATAGCCGCTTTAAAAAAAAATCGACGTAATCAGCGAAAAAAATAAATCCAAAAAATTCGAAATAAAAATTCGCGAAATAAAAAAAATACATCAGTCAGAAAAATAAAAAAACCCCGACCGAAATAAAAAATAAATAGTGACGTTGAGATTGGTCCCGCACCCCCCCCCGCAGTGAAAAATGTAGACTCGTGTTGATATGGATCGATAATGGAACAAACTGGGTTGTTGCTCATTCTGCAGCAATCTAACGCACTGTAGCAATGATTTTTAGATGGCACCAAACAGCAATTGTCGCCAAGATTGAATTTTGCTAGGACAATGATTTTTGTCATTGCAAACAGCATCCTATGTCACTGAGCGGAGTGTCTAGCTTTTTTTTTTCTGTGATTTAACGCCCTGTTATATAGTACATGCTGTCGTTTATAAGGTACTTAAATTGAGTGCGTCAGTGAAACCCCCCCGCCGCTGCTCTGGAATACTGATCAGTGTTGCCCTTATGCAGCACTATTTGGTGCATTGCACGCAGGAACTCCGTCGGTCTAATTTATTCATCAATTCACCCATACTGATCCCCTGTTATGGAACTGAATGAATCCAGATGAAAGATTAATCTGAATTGGGTTCACGCCGCTTGCAGGATTTGCGTAGGGTTTTTGTACGGTGTAGGTAACTGAATCTAACAAACCGCTCAAAACAAATTCACCGTACATCTTATGCACTCTAACTGCTGTATAGAAGCATTGCCATCGTGTTGGTTGGCACACAAAAGCGACCATCACCACTATCGTGTTGTAAAAAGAGACTGTGGTGGTGTGATATGACTGGGAGTGGCACCTACTGATGTGGGAGACTTATCATAGCTACTCCTGAGTTAGGTGTTCGCACGCTCCTATATTCGTTGATCGCAGTAATATGCGATTTGTTTTGGAGCTTTTACTGGAGGATTTTGGAATTTATTTAAAACTATCTTCCTGAGCATTACTTTTTAATCAAGACGATTTGATCAAATAAATTCAGTCTATCCTTCGTTATGTCTTGACCTCTACCAAGTATGGCCACCCAAAAGGCAAGCCCAAAAAAAACAGTTATCGCAAATTTGAGTGCTCCAGAATTAGCTCGCAAAGCGCTGCATCCCCGCGCTAGAAAGCTGCAAGGAGACCAAAACGCTGGCAAAAAAGCGATATAAAAAGCGAGCTCAACGTCATGCTCAAAAAGATCTGCAAGCTCTCGCTAAAACAAAAGAAGATTTACCGCTGTTCCCTGACCCGCAATACCCACCACTTTACTCTCTCTGTGACTGCTAGTTCACTAACACACCAACATAACACCCCCCCCCCCTACCAACCTAGTAAACCCCCGCCCCAATTGAAACTACCATCTAATGTGACCCTAAACACCCCGATAAAGTAAACACTTCCCACAACCCCACCCACCAGACCACCCCCCCCAACAACAAAACACCAAACCACAGACACCCCCACCCCCCCAACCACCCAAAACCACCAAACAAAAACAACCCAAGACCCCCCCACACACCCCCACAACCCCCCACCACCCCCCCCACCCCCAAACACCCACCACCACACCCAACCCCAAACCCCAAACACAAACCGCATCCACAACAACCCACCAAACCAACCACCAAAACCCACCCCCAACCATAAAAACCCAAAACCAACCCCCGCCCCAACTCACAAAAAAGCTTCAACCTCTTAGCCACCAATTCACAAACATCTCCCTCACCCACAAGTATATCTACCCACCCCCACCCCAAACCATCCCGTCATACCCACAATACACCAAACACAGTCTAATCCTACTTCGTGATAAACAATATCCTCCCCCAGATACCGCCCATACTATCCCAAACCTCACTTCTCCCCCATTAACCACAACACCCCCCCCCCCCCCCCGACCCCCCACCCCCCATCCCCCCAATCAACCACCAACACCACCCCAAACCCCATACCCCTAATAACCGACATATGACTGAAGCCTATCACCTATATCCAAAAAACACTACTCCCCCCCCCCACCCCCCCATGTCCCCCTCAATCCCCCCCACCCACCCCCCATTCCCCCCCACCCAAGATCCCCCACGTCCCTAAACACTGCGAGGCTGTTGCGAAATCACCAATAACCAACCTCCCAAAAAATAGTAAAGTTCCGTCACCCCCTCCATCCCAGATACATATATGGCCAAACATATTCAAACCATAACTCAATAAATACGGAATGTTACCACTCAATCCGACTTAACCGACCCACCCTAGCTACCTTCACAAAACTCAAATCTAACAAGACCACTCAAATGTACTTATTAAAATGAAATCTCGTTCAACCCGCCCGAATCACACCTATGAGGAAAATTGACCCACGTATCTTGGCTCACCTTGCTACATCTGCTCAGACTTAAAGTAGCCCCACGCCATGGTTCGACTACGGTATCACACTGAGTTAGAGATAACACCCTCGCTGAATTCCTTGTTTGATACCGGACCTTAAACTCTGACAACGTGGAAATGAACTATTGTGTCCATCCTACGATCTGTAGGGTCCCGAATCCTCTATCCCCCACCTTACCCTCTTGTCGAACTAAAACCTAACACTCCAACCAAATGTTGAACAAAACAGGTAACGCATATCAAAGGCAAACTCTTACGCCATCTTATTACACAATAGGCGAAAGACTTAGTATGGAACAAAACAGTCACGCCTAAATCATTCATGCAACTCATATACTTTTAAAATCTCATAATCTAGACACTCGTTACAAAAGTTCGTAAATTCCCGCATATTCCGATTCCTACATGTGACTCGAGTCAATCCAATTCCGTGATCAACCTAGTGAGCCAAATAACAAAATGGAATTATATGTTGTCTAACAGTACTCACCTAAATAGAGCGTACGTGTCACACTTGTGGTCTTGACTCTAAAAAAACGACTTACAGGACATAGGTACGAATCAAAGATCCAATTATTCAACCTATCATTCAACTTCTCAAGGCACCTAACAGCATCATAATACACGTCTTAACGCTTTTGGTTTAAGGGTAACCCTACACTGGACTCTGTGTCAGGGATGCCCCACTAACTTTGAAAAACTATATTTACCTTTATCTTGAACATAAAAGAGAAACTAAATATCAAACTACGTAGCAATTAAAACTTCTCTTTGACCTCCACCCTGACCTCAACAAACTACTGAATAACACGTCTTTTTCGTGAGTCTTGTACCATTATCGTCCATTTCCGTACCTGTTGTTAATTCGGGGTTATATGACCAAGGGAAAACCCCTGTAAAAGCAAATAAACAAACCTAGCCAAATAAAACAATGATGCAAATAGTTAACACAGTAGGACAAAGCCTCAATCCTAACGTGAACACTCTATCAGCCCCTCAATGGAGGAATCTCGTGGTGACTAAAAGCTTGGATGTTTGTAATCCAATATACCGTATGTAAGGTTGGGCTAAATCCTCAGAAAACATCCGAACAAGTCCAGCGATAAAAACTGTTCATTTATGAAAACGAAAACCCCCCCAATCTGCGAATCTTCTTCAGTTCTAACCGTGTCTGCTCTAGCATCGTATTAGCAATAATCCCCCACAAATAAGCCCTAGTCTCGGTCCGGCTTCAGAACCATATCGATACCATCCATTTGTTGAACGCTCAAACAAAAAAAAGAACCATACAAAGGGACGCAGCATAAAAGAGAACATTTCCCAGTATACAGAAAGAACCATCTCACAGACCTAGCACAACAAAAAGCCATGTTAGTTCACTCCTCGCGACCTTACCATGTTGAACTGAGAAATAAATGTGCAATATGACTGTATCTCCCCCTAGTGTCAGAGGAACCGCAACATGATAATAGCTGCTAGACGTGAGTACTGGGCAAAATCAGTTACTTATTACAAAGACATGCAACGACCCCAAATCAATATACAGAGAATGCACAAACGAATTAAAATACCAACTCAGTAAGCATGACTCGAAAAAAGTAACAACTGATTCTAACACGTATACTTTGACTGAAACAAAACAAATTAAAACAAAAACAATTCGGAACTTCTCAAAAAACACAACTGACAAATCAAGAAACCACGTACCTACATTCACAATATCAAAGCTTAACTCATACTGCAATACACATCCAAATATATGGGGACACAAATCACAACTTTAACGCAAATACAGTTCAAACCCGCAAACCAACATACTTCCAAAACAACACAATAACCCATTACTCAACAAACAATTAATAAAAAACATATATCTCAACCTAAACAAAACAAATCTGTTACACCTCCCCACCACATTCAAAAGTACCATAAAGAAACCAAAACCCACACAGTCACTGTCAAAATAAAGTGCCACAATCAAACAGGAGATCCGCAATTTCGGTACTTACTTCACATACGCATTAAACCAACCTAGCGACTATAGTCAACGAAATGTAATACCAAATACAGCGACAATCTTTTCGTAAACCCTCACTACTACACACTTCCATCTCAACTCCTAAAACAATACTCCCCCTAAATTACACAATAACCCATCCACCCGCCCACCCAACCCCCCAGATACAAGAAACCTCTACAATACAAGACACCAAAACCGGTTAGAAACACTTCATGGTTTACAACAGAAAACTCCCCTGGTGTCTTTGATGATAAACAATGCGCCCAAACCCCACCATGTTAAAATACCTAAACTCACATCTTTACTTTAATATCAACTCTATTCATTTTCCTCTTGTCAAATCACAATCCCTAAACCTCCACCTCCACATCATAAATGTACATGTCCAAATTCGTAACCAATAACCACCTCCAATCGACAAATCCCATACAACCCTCTTAAATCCCACAAAGCCAAAAATACACCAAACCACCCCCTCGAAAACAAAATACCCCAACCACCCTCCCCTATCACTAACCATAATCATCACCACAAACCCACCCCCCTCAAATCCCTTGTCCACCCAAGAATCAAACAAACATACACCTATAAACAACTTAACTAGTACAAGGGGCGACTAACCAACCAAGCCAACCCCCACTCCAACTTACTGCCACTCCCCAAACAACACATCTCACCCCCTCCCAGTATCAACAGAAAACAATGAAACCACCAAACCAAAAACTAAATCACCCTACAACAAAAACCACCACATGCAACAAACCTCCCCAACCACACCCCCCCACCCCCCTTTAATTTCCCCCCCACCAAACAACCAAAAAACCCAATCCCCCCCCATCCCCCCAAAACACTCCCCCCACCATTATGTTAACATCCGTAAAAGACACTAGACAGGTGTATACAGACTCACCTCATTCCATGAATTGCCATCATTATAACTAACTATCAAAGCCGCACTATAGAACTAATTGAATTGGTAAAAAGTGTCGGCTGATTAGTCCACGCAGTTGGCCCTAAAGCTTCTCGCTCGTAGACTATAACAACGTTGACACTCTGCCTCTTTATGTAGAACGCAGACACCTCTGTTCGTTTCGTCGTGCAGCTGTACTATCTGCAAGAGTAAAAACACCCTGAACCTCGCAACTATTCCTCGAGACCCCCAGGGTAAAGCGAAAAGGCGAAACAGAGGTAAGCAAGACGGTGGATTAGGGGACCACGAACCAGCTGCTGTCTTTACGAGATACTGAGGTATCAATCAGGAGTCTAGTATATGCTATATGACTTATCTATCGTAAGAAGGCTTACAATTAGTGCGTTCCACCTCTTACGGCAAGGTGGAAGGGTCTCACATCTTCTCACGCTTATAATTCCGAGTTCGGAGACGATGCACTATAGATGACCCAGAAAACGATTCGAAATAAATATCTGAATTAAAACAGTTTTATTATTACTCTCACGGGGTCGGCAGAGTAAAAACAGAACCATGTCTCGTCATTGCCCGGCTGTAGACGCAGTAACATTCGACTTGGATGAAACATAGAGTAATTTACCCACCTACTCACATACACGTATCTTTGAGAGTACGCAGAATAATCTTCGTAGTGGGCCCGTGCGCAAAAATCAAATAATGGATTCCTCACAGCCCGTAAAGGTGTTGTGGGACATGCCACGCCGTGCCCTCTCGCATTGACAGAAAAACCCAAATACATATCATGTAGAGCGACCTTGTGAGAGAATATCCCAAGTGACCAAATCTCGGTCATCGTGCCGACACCACTGGGGCTGTGCCCATGAAAAAGAGCATAACATAAACAGCCCCCTGTTGTCGTATCAGCTAATACCCGAACACGCAGCGTGGTCAACGGACTCGCAGCAAAGAGGGGGGAACTTAGCCTATAAACCCCCAGTGGAAACTTTATTAGTTGGTCGACAGACACTACCCACCCTCAGCATCCATAAATAAAACCAAAAAACCATACAACTGATCACGCATACGCATAGGGGGGTTCCACGGAAGACAGCAGCAAGGTTGGCTCGGCGCTGTCCTTAGTTGGTGTACCACTACCACGGGCCCGTAAAATCGGGCATCTCGAGACAGTTAGCTTAAAGTTAGACCTGGGTATTTACTGCCAGTGCACTTGATATTCTCACCTTACCGCTTATTTGTAATAACAAAAAGCTGGCCACTAACTGAATATGCCAATAAATAACACATAACACGAGACTCACGCACTGTCGTATCTGAGGGGGGCAAGTCAGCACGTAAATTTAGGCTAGCTACTATCTGTCATAGAATTATCGAGATCCCAGGACTTATGTTGCCACTAGCAGCTATCGCCGAATTCAGGTCCCGTGTTACCTTGCCACTGTCTATAACGTCTGCGATCTTCTAACTGAAGATCTAAAAGACCCCTATATAGACTAAACGCACTCCTTATCTTTTTCTGTATACCTCCTAGGGTGGTACATTGTGCCTTGTTAAGCCGATCCTTGTCTCTATGTATATATCTAAATAAAATAATTATCGGACCTATAACTAACACACCAACGTACGCACATGCTTGGTATAAACAGCACCACCAACAACAACGACAACTACACACTGTATTCAACATTCAGGGGCGTAAGTATTGACATGATACAACAACCAGCCCCATCCAACATCCAACTGTTTTCCAAAAAAACAACCGCGCCCCTCGCCGTGGTAGATCACAAAAATCTCGCGCTCTCACTCCACTTCTGCTAACCACCACCCTCCACACCGCTGCCCTATCGGGTACCGGAACCCCCTATCCCCCCCGTCATCGAGACCCTACAACAGACCTGTCCCGTACTAACCCTTTTCTACAAGTTTTAATTGGAGACGTACACACTCGGACCAGCAACAGATAGTGGAATAATCCCACAGGTTGCCATCGTAATTCACAGTGGAGACACTTGCAATCTATACATATGCCAATCATGTAGATAATAATGGTATAATGGACTGTCAATAGCCAAGCACTCAGTATCGCCCATACATATATATATCATCTGACGTCACTGACTGAGCACGTCAGCTTGTAAACAATATTTCAGATGACTTCTAAACCTAATCTCGTTTAGCAACGATTCTTCAACATAATGTTCAGCACATATTTTTCCATATAATAATATTGAACCACTAACAATGGGTTCTCATGTGTAGCAGTGATCTCTGGACTGATCAAGCGATAATACGGGCATCCCTTTTCTCTTCTTGAAAGTCCTACATGTTTTGGTTCCAAGATGGCTCCACTCGTGAACTGTCACTCACGTTTGAATCCAGATAATGAATCTGTTCTAAAGTTAGTCATTCATACAACATTTCGTTGCTCTGTAGATTTGGTCATGAACAATAGACTGCATTCTACAGAATATAGTGCTGCTAGGAATCGAAGTCGTTTTTCATCGAGTCAAATATATTCTCTTAAACATTCAAATCGTAATTATCGACAATGGTGGCTTCGATCGAGAGTTCATAAGAGTATCTTTGATTACCCTGGTAGAGGGAATATGAAACTGCCATTCCTTGGCAAGATGAATAAACACTGGGGTAAAGCATACACGATAGGTCTAGACGACTATCACTTTCCCCAAAACCACTGAGATCACTTTTTTCAAGGCATCAAGCCGACATAGCAAAACACACACAGTCCCTATCAGGACGAAGCCAAATCACACCACTCAAGCGACACATCCGCCGAATAGCCTTTGACCTCTCTAGAGACAACAGAACATATAGTTCGACCTAGATATGTAAAGATATACAGATATAAGACAGACTTGTCCTACTCAGACAAACAATACACATAAATTCAGGCCATAGATATTCTGAAGCAAGAACAATCTATTATTACCCAAACAACGAATAAATCGCAGTAAAAATGTATTTATCCGCGGAGTTCAAGGGAAGTAACTCAATAATGACTTTCCCTTAAGCACTAAAAAATTACCTATGTATAATATTGTAAGATATCAAAGACTGCACGTAACAAATATAAATATACAAATAACATATAACATGTAAACAAAAGAATGAGAAATACAGAAGACTCAGTAGAAGTATAAGGGCACAGTTCACAAACAAACAGGCCACTTAACTTATAGAAGTCCAATCGTCAGTACAGCAAAAAACAGGTGGTAATCAGCATTCTAAGATCGAAGATCCAACGTTGATCACACATCTGAACTTGCATCAAACAGCTAAAACGATGGTTGAGACTTGAGCTCCTAAACAGTACAGGCAGTGTACAGGTAGTGTAAATAACGGCACTTGACCTTCTTATTCAACCGTAAATTGCTTGAAATCGGTACCTGGCCTTCTCAAGAACTACAGCAACCTGGAACCTTGATAGCAGCAACTTGTGTTATCCGGCAATATATACAACGCCGGGTACTGTCAAATTTCTTGCTTTATGGCAAAACTGCAATTTCGACATTTATCGGGCAACGCCGAGTAGTCTCAGAATTCTTTCTGTTGATGTCTTGAAAAAATGTTGAAATGTTGATATCATGTAGACTGAAGTGGGTAAGGGACCCCGTGTATGCTGGTACCAGACCAAACCAGCTTATGGCCACCAAATGTTGGATAGCAAAATGTGTGTTGTGTATAAATGTCCCGTGGATGATGTCACATTTGCCACACAACGTTGAGGGTGTTGTATTTCATCTGCTTTCCAAAGGTATGATAATACTGGCCTTTGCAGAGTAGTGTACCATCCTCAGACACCAGGGAAGATGAGGCATAGTAACATGGTGTCTTTAGTCTGGTTCAAGTGTGTGACGTAAGGGTAGAGTCAGATAGCTACAGTATCATACATGGACGTCACATCAGATCATACAACGTAGAAAGTCAATAAAGCTTTTAACAGCAGTGATGTTTTATAGTAATATATATATTGTGTACGCCACAATGACAAGATGCATGGACATCGTTATGCAGAAAACATCACAGGTATAGTACAAGTCATTGTATCATCGACGTAGTCAATTCAACAGGCACAGCAGACAGCATCATAATAATGTACATTATATGCCTTTTAGGATATCGGAATCAGCTGTACATGTAATCAGGTAGTAAACTTCCCCTTTCCATAAGAGCTAGTAGATATCAACTAGGAGATTAAATCTGGTCTCCTATTTTTGACCTCAACAAGACAGGCATGTCTTTTGAGCGTCACATTATCGTCCTCTATGTTCCTTATACAGCAAAGGTATCAAACCTAGATCCATCAATAAAGGTCAGGAAGCAAATAGTCAGTAGGACAGGCATCAATCGATGCGTGACAATATAAGTGGATCGTGAGCTGAGCAAACTTGTCATATCACAGACTTTATAATAAGGCAGGCTAAGCAAAAGTCAACATCACAAGATGGCGATAAAGTTACTCAGCGAAAAAGGATTCAGTTACCTGTCATCAGGAATTAAATCACATAAATCACATATGCCTCCAGGCATTTGAAATAACATAGAGATATATCATCTCAAAAAAGGAACAACAATGATGAGGACTCCTTCCTGAATAAACTAAGCGAAGTCTAGCACATCGCTATGTCTCGCCTTACCAGCATCTCTGCTCAGACTGACCTGGGCGGAAATCATTTTAAACAATGCCACAAACAGAGACATGCGCAGAAAAAGCGAATCGAATACAACTCAGCTAAACTTACGAAACGAAGAATGTTCTACGATGTTCGACTGAAGACTCAAACCTTAAAAGGAAATGAATCTTGAAACATTGCGATTGCCAACTGTTTTCAAAGAACTGGCGATCTGAGCGCTCCATATATGGACATGACTCAAAATCGTTCACACAACTATCAACAACCCTAGCTATCAAGATAAGACAACTTCTTGACGACAGCTATCAAGATTAGACGACTGTAGAAATAGAAGTGACTACAATTCCATGAGTTACTTCCCATGCATTAAAAAATTGAATATAGTCAAAATGCATAGTCAGAAAAAGTTGCGACAAGTTTAGCGCAACAGTGAGAAATAAAGAAGTAGAAAACTAGACAGCAGAAAAACAACAGAAGTGAGTGTCTTACCGAAGAATCGAACGGAGGACTTTCCGAGCGGCACCACCGCCTAGCTACGGAAGCAAATCGCACTATCCTCAAGTAAGACTAAATTATACTGTGGGCATTTTATTCCTATTTCATTTTGCTTCAGAAATGCGGAAACAGTGGCACGAAACCGTAGAAGCTTCATCTGTGATGAGCGATCATTTAGGGAAGGCAGAAAGCAGCAAGGAAGGAAACTCGTCACCCCACCTCATTAAAAAAAACAAAAAACACTTGGCCTAGTATAGTGACGTCTGTAACATTTTATTCCTCTACGGCAGCATCTGTTATGGTACTAACTTGACTTTTATAATAGAATTGACTTGACAATTGACTCTTTCAGTTGACTTGACAATTAACGACAATTGAGTTGAAGATTTTTTTTATTTTTGTGTTGGACTTGTTTTCTTTTGATATCCATGTATATCCCAGTGCAGGAAGCTCCGTTTGCCTTATATATCCTTATTTTGGTATCATTGTCTGTTTCTTCATGTTTGATTATGCTGCTGGCAAGATATATGTATGAGTCCACGTCTTGCTGAAGTGTTTATTCTAGTGCAGTCTCGGTGGCGCATAAGCCTTCAAGAAACACAGACCAAGTCCCTCTGCCCTGCGTCACCCATTCAAGGTCTTCCATGTTTTCTTTATCCCCTGTATGTATAAGACTAATTCCCATCTCCTTGTGCGTGTATTTTTTTTGGGGGGAGAGGGCATTTCCCTTATCCTTGGGATCCCAGAATTGGGACTGTGTTGTAATGCTATCAGTTGGTTTTTCTCGATGTGTCCTACAGAACTCACGCGACTTGTTTTCACATCTTGTTCCGCAGGTATAGAGCTTAATATCAATTTTATTTCGTCGTAAATTTATCACGATAATGTTTTATCACATGCCACAGCTGGGGCGATCGATGGTGTTCGTACTTGGTGTGCAAAATGTCCTTGACATGGAAATGAATCACCGTCCTGTTATTTACCGCTTACGTCTTCAAGTGTCTACGCCACATCATTGGTACTTCACGGAAGGACAACGTGACAAATGAAGTGCTGTCACGTGCTGGCCTTCAAAGCATGTACACACTGCTAAAGCAGCGCAGATTACCATGACTTGGCCATGTTCGTCGCTTAGAAGATGGTCGCACGTCCAAATATATTTTCAAGGAAGAAGCTGCCAATCGCACAAAGTTGAGATGCTCCCTACGACATCGCCTCCAAATGGGCGAAAAGAGGCTCATAAAAGAAGCAAACGAGTACATATCGAAAGGAACACAAGGGGAAAAAGGCAGCTGAGGTCTATCACTTCAAGGGGGCATAATCCCTCAGTCAGTAATAATTGGGATGGCTTCTACCACGCATTCAAGAGTCCTATTCTGAGCTGATTATCTCTCCCCTGTCATTGTCATTGAACTCTGTAACATGGAACATGCTTTGCGACTAGGCAGTGAAGCAAAAGGCCCACCATGTTTGTCCTCTCAAAGAGCAGTCGGCAGTATTGAGAAAAACAATTGTAAAAATGTTGTTATGTTAATATACAATTTGGTTACATTTTTTGCACTTAAGATAAGGGATCAAAATTGTGCACCATTATTATGAAATAAATAATATAATAACTAAGAGAAATTTCTATTTCTTGTTAAATCAAATATAGTAATTTAGTATTTTTTAAAATTAATTTATAAACGTCCACTTTAATTACCTCGGAGCTGTTATTGACTGGAAGGAAGGCATCATAGAAGAGTTGGCTACCCGAAGAGCAGCAGCTGAGAAACTTTTTCAGGTCTTAAATCGAGGATTCCTCAGCACAAGGGAAGCTGGCAAGAAGATGAAGATGGCTTTATACCGCTCCATCTATTTCCCATTCTTGACCTATGGATGCGAGTCATGGGCAATGACTACAACCCACTAAAGCCAGATCCAATCCTCATAAATGAGGTATCTGAGTCTGAGGAAGATGGTTGAAATAACATGGAACGCAACCAGACGATCTGCCAAGGCCTAAAAGCCTTGTAGACTCAAGTAGAACAGCTCCAACTAAGATGTTGTGGCCGTTAGTTGTCTGGTTTATTATTTTATACTTCTGCTTGTGTTGATTGAATGTTAGGTTTCGTATCCCCTCCCGGTCAGTAGACAGCGTGTAGCGGTTGATGAGTAATCTTTACAGACAACAACTTTGCTCTGAACAACAGTCGACGAATAAACTACGATGACATCAGGTTTCAACAACTCAACAGGCAGAACTTTATTTACTCAAAACATGTAAAATATGCCAGGTGCTGGCTCTTGACAGACTTCAACAACATGCCCAGCCCTCTTTCTGTGGCTGGCGACTTGCATAATAAAATTCAGTACATAACATTCTGCCAAGCTCTCTGTCGCTGTCTGTATAAATTGTCTATCTCAGGTGGCTATTGGGGTCTACAATGTTAAAACCAATGTTGCTAGTTCCTTCCTGTCGCTGTTTCTTTACTCGAACACTCTAGCTCTCACAAGTTCTACTTTTATGTTATGTAGCTATCTTGATGTATGTCTGTTAAAGAAACTGGCCTACCGCCAGGGTTTGGAACGTTTACCAAGCTCATATTGCTAATGGGCTGTCAGCTTCTTTACTGTGCTTCACTACGACTACAAAACAGTACATAACTTTCATAACCTGTTCTTTTGAACACAACACAGTCCTTCACGAAATAACTGACATCTCGTCTTCAGAAATAATATACACTGTTGTTCACAAAAGTGGCAATCTCATATGGGCGTTCGGACGATAGTACACATTTTCTGCTGACCGCAGAGCAACCAACTAGACATTGGTCTTATCACCCGATGTACTTCCACTCTCCGCCACGTCTCTAACTGCAAATCACTTTACCTAAACCCACGATTTTCCATTACAACTATTTTCGAACACTCCAGAACAAAACCTTACTCACAACAACTCAGAAACCCACATGCTCACGCACCACTCAGTCCGTCTTAACATACAAAGGCATTTGCCCTGTAACTTAAAGAAGGGATGTAAGACGTATTTTGTCCCCCATTTAGATTCTACTTATTACTTCCCTTAGACTACTATAAAATAGGACCCCCCCCCCCCCCCCCCCCCCCCCCCCCCCCCCCCCCCCCCAACCCCCCCCCCCCCCCCACGCCCCACCCCCCCCCCCCTGTGTCCCCCTAACGATTATAACAATCACTCCCCATCAAGGCCAGCTCCTTGACGTGGAGATGGGGCTCAAGTACAGCCATCAGCGGCTGAAAAACCAAGACTGGCCAGGCCCTCCTAGACTCGAGCAAGACCACAGTCTGCCCTAGCAAGTCAAGGTGCTGAAGACGGAGGCAACCAGCCAAGAGGCGCACCACAGCAATCAGGATGCCACGCATTAGCGCTATGGGAAGTATGCCTATATCTGCAAAACGTTATGGCACTCGCCCTGTGACGGACACCCAGGCAGGCGCAGTGCCGGGCCCTCTGCCTCGGAAGGGCCCAACCCCTACTAACTACAAAAGACAGTGAAGTTTATACAAGAAACAACATTGCAGATATAGACAATATATTTCAAGCGAACGAAAGAAGAAGAAGAAATAACAATCACTATATTACAAAAAAATAAAATTAACATAAAATATAAATAAAGGATCCGAGCCAGTATTCCAAACTGGTGAAAGACTCCCCCCAGATACATACAGATTAACCAAATAAACCGTCCAGTGAAAATTAAAACATACTAGCTTAGAAAATAGCATATTTTGGATTTAAAAAAACCATTTTGAAATATAACTACAAAAGGAAAAATACCTACAAGAGATAATATAGTATAAAATAAATACAAACAAAAACATATTACAATAAAGGAAACACGTCCTGATATAACCAACAACTCCATGTACATGGTAGATGGTTGAAAGGGGCGTGCTACAAAGAAAAGTAGCAAACACATTAATTTAAAAAAAAATCATAACAATCATTCCAGTTACAATGTTTTGGCCATGTCTGCTGAATGGGAGAAGATTGGCTACTACAACAAGTATGGAAAACTAAGGTTCAGGGATCCAGACCTCCAGGACGACCCAGAGTCCGCTGGGAGGACAACATTAGACAGTCTCTGAACGACCGAGGACTAGAATGGAACCAGATCAGGATGAAGACAGACGATATGACGCTCTCTCTTCCAAACCTCTACACCTCACAGTAGAAGAGGAACGACTAAGTAAGTAAATTTATATACGTTGTAACTTCGCCGAGACAAGAAAACGTTCTAACCACTAAAACAATTGGAAACTACTGTACAGCGTTATTGTGCGGCTGTGAAACACGGAGAACAACAACAAACTTCAACCAAGAAGTTACAGGTTTTCATAGAAAAGGATTGACGTGGTATTAAATGGTCATCAATGTGGAAATGATGGCAAGAACCAGACATGTGCCTGTAAAACATGAAATTATGAAAAGACACAGACGAAGCAAAGACACAGACAAACATTGTGGAAACCAGTTGACACTATTACGATATACTTGTTGTAAGTATGACGTAATTAGGATCACTGGGATAATTATTTCAATAAATTATTATCCCTCTACTGGGATTCGAACCTCTTGTAATTAGGACATATATTGTAATAAATTCAAGACAATAAAATCAGATTTCATCACTTTTCTTAGCGCTCTGTATGAAGCATGGAGAACCATGCAGCTAGCCCCGTTTGCAGGAAGCCAGCACCAAGCATTCACATGCTGTTGAAGCGGTGGAATATGTGACATTTTGTTTTCAATGATGAGGTTGCCAGCCGATACGATATCTCATACTAGTTGCCTTCTGCGACAAGCCTGAAACTGCACATGTCCTATTTCTCATGTCTCTTCACAGACTCCGGGAACTGTACAGGACACATATTTTATTTTTAATGCATTGGATTAATCTTCACTCTCTGTTCTTCTTACTCTCTGTTCTTTAGTTTTTGTGCATTTGTCCCTGATGAAAAGTGTACAATCATAACGTTGATACTTTCTGTATTCTTTGTCCCCGTAAGACTTGCATTACAAGGCTTTTGTTATCTTACCGTTAATCACAGTCTCAATGTAGTCCATCTGGTTTTCTTAATATCAAAGTTAACGAAGAAGAAATTTTTTTTTTTTTAAATTAATGAAGATAAACAGAAATCTCGTTCAACCTCTGATGGGTTATAATTAGGATATATATTGTTTTCAATTCCAAATAATATGAACAACTGCCGACATGAGAAAGTGGCATCACATTTGAAAATAGGGATACTCACAATTGTGCTTAGGCCTATACGTTAAATAATAAAATAAAAAACAAACAAACAAACAAACAAACAAAATCAAGAAGAAACTATGAACAAGAATAATATTAAAGTGGAGGTGTGTAAAGGCCTGGTGGTTCTAGTTATATAACGGACTTTACCAGATATTTAATTGACTTTCATCTGTTTAAAGTCACATGCATTGTAAGAACAGCATCAGACCTTCACATTCCCAGCCACTATATATTAACATATGAAGAAATTACTTTATCCCTGCCAATAGACATTTGCTTTCTTTCTGTCTGTTTTATTTTTTTTTTCTGTTACTTTCTTAGTTCTTGTTTTTGTGGTTGCTAACACGACCTGGCGGTTCTACGTCACAGATGTACATAAAAATACAGAATATCTTACCTTCACGACACACAGTTCAAATATGACAAATCTTCACTTTTACGATGTGATACAAATCTTGTGATGCTTTAGCTTGTTTGTTTGGTTTTTATTTTGCAATCCTTTCCCCCGCAGACAAATCTGTTTTATGATCCGGCTGTCTCGTTCGTACTAACGCAGCCGGCAAGAAATATTCAGTAAGGGCTTGCTACACACACGACAGATGTTACCATACATATACACACAGTATATCAATGGTCGACTACAAGTACTTTGCTATATCTTGCCTAGAATCAGTGTCGTCGTCTTGACCTCAATGTAATAGGGTGTCCACAAAATAGCAAGTCATAAAAATAGACCTAACTTTATTGTTCTTCCCACTGTACTTCAGACAATACCGGCGCTCTTAAAATAACACGCAGTTTTTTTTTTGGAGTGCGTATGAATATCATAATCCTCATAAACTTAAAAGTACTGTATTTGATACCAACTAACATTATAAATCATGGGTTTATTCGACGGAAGTAGTAAATTTAGGTATCTGAAACTACTAATTTCATATTTCGTCATCGTAACCCGCTAACAATCTGTTGAACGTTAATGAAACATATTTTGTTATTTTCTATTTACAAACATCTTTTGACATTGCTAAGGCGCATTTCGAACAATGTCAACTTCCGCTCTGATAAATTCGTTTTAACTGACGCTCATCTTTGCAGACACTCTGCACATTTTCAGATGTAACATCGACCACTCGTGTTATTTATTAATCACTTGCAGTTGTACGAAAAGATAGATAGATAGATAGATAGATAGATAGATAGATAGATAGATAGATAGATAGATAGATAGATAGATAGATAGATAGATAGATAGATAGATAGATAGGCAGGCAGGAAGACATGACTGACAGATAGACAGACAGATAGATAGATAGATAGATAGATAGATAGATAGATAGATAGATAGATAGATAGATAGATAGATAGATAGATAGATAGATAGATAGATAGATAGATAGATAGATAGATAGATAGATAGATAGAAAGACAGATAGATAGATAGATAGATAGATAGATAGATAGATAGATAGATAGATAGATAGATAGATAGATAGATAGATAGATAGATAGATAGATAGATAGATAGATAGATAGATAGATAGATAGATAGATAGGCAAGCAGGCAGGAAGACATGACTGACAGATAGATAGATAGATAGATAGATAGATAGATAGATAGATAGATAGATAGATAGATAGATAGATAGATAGATAGATAGATAGATAGATAGATAGATAGATAGATAGATAGATAGATATGTGACCGTGTGGCCTGAAAGATGCAATTTTAGACTGGGTAATTAATTTATGATCTGGTCTACGGTGTATATTTGTGCTCATGCTGACATTTCACACGGGAATGGGCGATTTAAACGAAACACACCTTTGCCATCCGTGAAGAAGACAGACGTGTGAGTCAGCCCTCAGTTGTTAGACATCCTGGCGCTGTCTGATAACACACCTTGTTGAGCACGAAACGGTAAGATGTGACTCCAGGCAAGAGATATCGTGGGGATGTAACCACCAGTGGACGGAACTTAAATTGTGGGCGTCTAGGAAGATAATCTTTACTAAGATGTGATCTCACGTCATCCATACTGAGCATAGGACTCCTGATTTGCTCCCCAGGTGGATGGGAGGAGCTTTGCCTGACATTTTGACGTGGCTATCATAAGGTACCGGGGAGTATAGGTAAGATTTAAACTAAAAGAGTTGAAGGGTTCAGAGGCATAATCAACCATAATCCAGAGGATAATCATAACCGATAACCAGGGCACATAACCGTCCAGCGAACAAGACACCAACGTCCTTCTCAGGACGCCACCATTCGAAAAAAGATCGCGTTATCATCAACATGACCCGAAATAAACCACACGCAAAAAAGAGGAAGGTTTACACCAGCCCACCAGCGCAGAACAGCCAGGGGAATAACAAAGCCACAAGCAACAAAGACAGACAGCCAGAGAGCAAGACTGCCCCAAGTACTCGTGCCGGGACCGATCCTTCTCCAACTCTTGACACGACGACGGAGTTAGCTGCGACGTGTATCGACCCGACAGAAAGCCTGAGGGGCCCGACTCCTTGCGAGTCAGAGAAGGGAGCAGAAGCAAACGGTTCCGACCTTGATGATGAAGACCCTGAATATGACTACATGATGAGAGCGTTAGAGCAGATAGAACAGATGTCAGAAGATGAAGACAACATTGAAGCGATAGAACCGATAAATCAGATGCTGGAAAGAAGAGAGAAAAGACGACAGGAGCCTAAAACCCAGGGGCCACCACCACACGTACCCGGATCGTCAGCAGAAACCCTGTCTACCACAGAGAAGCTACGCCAAACACAGAAGACACCACCCACGATGCCGGCGACACAGATGCGATAGAGAGGTGTGTTAAGATCACGCAGATGTCGGGAGGTGAGGCTTCACTCAGGGCCCTACCAGATGACAAAGTGATCTGCATCCTCGAGTCAATAACTGGCAGGAGAGGCGTCTCTAAAGTACGGAGGCACAAAAAGGGAGTCGTGCTTTCGCTCAACAGCATTACAACAACCACTTCCCTGATGACCGAACTGGAATCTAGCCCAAAAGAAGTCCAGTTGCCCCACCAAATAAAAGTGGTGGTGGAAAAGTACAAAACAACAAAGAAGTTGGTGATCAGAGGGGTGGATACCAGATGTTCCGAAGCCGAGGTCCACAGACGCCTTCAGGCTGAAAACGCAAATCTAAGAATCACGCAGGTCGAAAGGCTAAAAACCTGGGCCAAGAAAGATACCAATCTGATGATAGTTACGGTAGAGGGATCAACAAGACCTGAGAGACTGACGCTGCAAGCAACAACAAAAAAGACAGAAGCCTATATCCCTCCGGTGATGCAGTGCTCTAACTGCCAGCAGTTTTCACATACCAAGAAAACATGCAGGAGGGACGCAGTCTGCCGATATTGCGCGGGAAACCACCAATATGGTGACTGCCCCAGGGCGAAGGAGGACCACAACTACAAAGCAATGAACACAAACCGTACCTGTGCAAACTGCCTCGGAAACCACGGGGCAAGGTACCGAGGCTGCCCTGTGTTTCAGGAAACCAAGAGCATCTTGAAGGAGGCCGTGTCCAAAAGCATACCTTTCAAAGAGACAAAACACAGAGTGGCTGCGGATATTGCAGACAAACAGCGCACGATGGACAGAAGACAGTTACATCAGCTGAAAGCGGAAGTAACAGAAATTAAACGGAAACTCTAGGGCGAGAACAAAAGCAGGCAGACTCTCGAGAAACAAATTGACAGTGAAGACGTAACTGAGCTACAGAACGCTAAAGAAATGCTGGAAGAAATGAAAAGAGTTCAGCAGCAGATAGAAGCAGATGTCAGGAAGCTGACAAAGCTGACAGAAGAAAACTCAGAAATCCTCAAAAGAATCGAAGCGGAACGAAGAGCCGTGGAGGAAATGACTTCAAACACAAGAGCTACCAAAACAAACGAGCAATCAGGTGAAGAGGTCATCGACGAAACATTAGAAAAACTTCTCCCAGCAATAATAGAAAAGGCTCTATTACAAATACAGGAGGGGAGGAGGACACGGGAGTCGGAAGCGAGGAGGGCAAAAGCAAACAAAACCACACAAGCCAGATAGGGAGACAGGATATGAACACGCCACGACACCACAAACAGACAAGCAAAGAAGAGGTAACCAGACAATCAGCTAGTGGTCCTTTTAAGGACCAGTCCTTTTCAGGACTATCCACCTGCTAGCACCGAAGAAACAACAAGCTATAACAGCAACATAGCAGACAAACAAAAGAACGAACTATTTCCAGGACTAGGAACCTTGATACCAGCGAAGACGTAAACACACTATATACCCCAATATAACAGTTTGTAACCCGTCAATGGGTTCTGGTTGAACAGGGTATTACAGCAAAATATCAGACGCAAAGGGAAAAAAAAGGGTTCAGAGAGAGCTGAGAAGTAGCCAGATCGTCTTCTTGTACAAAACGCGCCCTCGTACGATAACCAAGTGAGGTTTGGGCTTTTGCATAGTTGCTTCTGTGCTAAGAGAGCTAACGACATTGAGAGAGGCCAGCAGTCTGTGCTGGGTTATTATATGGTGTTACGTAGTGAATACATAAATAGCTTGGTTATACGGTGTTGCTTAAGAATTGCTTTCAAAGTAAACTTGTGGACAACATTGTTTTCTGTAATATTCCCATGCTACCGGATAGGGTTTCATTAATAAAAGTGGGACCCCTGTCACCAAGAGTTTTTCTGTGACTGCGGAACGTGTGTGAAAGTAGGTCAGAGAGAGTGACGACAACATTACACACAAATTCTTATTCTTCTTCACACATCGTCTTCGCACTGTCACACATGGCGTCGTCGGCAGGATACTGACAGACAGTGTAGTATAGACATACGCGGAATGTTCAATGCTGCAAGAGAGCACTACAACCAGTGAGCACCAAGGATACCTGAGCTAAACCTTGCAAGAGTATTACAACACCCAGCACAGACGGAGCAGCACATCTGCCCAGTACATCTCCCCAGTGAAGATTCGCACCACCATAGGCCCAGCAAAGAATCGCACCACCGCATGAAGATTCGAAGCACCATAGGCCCATTGAAGAGTCGCACCAACGTAGGCCAGGTGAAGAGTTGCACCAACGCAGGCTCAGAGAAGAATCATACCACCGTACATCGATTGAATATCTTATCAAGCCAGGAACCAGCAGTTTGCAGTTGTATCAGTTTTCCTGCAATAGTATCCTTGCTAATGATACTCCATCACAACAAACAGGAACACTATTGCTACGCCAGTGTTATTATGCCAAACCAATGGCCGACCTATTACGATTGACATTCAGCCAGGGACTCAATCGTATCACCAAGCAGCACCTGAAACTGCTACAGGCCACAACAGCGAAGAGAAGACAAGAGCAAGCAAAAAAAATAAGAGACACTTTCTATTATTTATTGTAATATTATAATAAGTGTTGTCTTTCCATCCGTTTTTGCATTGTATTTTGCTAGGTTAGGGCTAGAGCAGTGATGTCAATTCAATGCACAGACGCAACATGTCGGTCAGAGCCTGGGAGCGCATCGACAGCTTGAGGTGGCTCCCATGAAGAAATCCTCACACCAGGAAAGAACCAGAGCAATGCGCATGTGAAGGTGATTTACATAACAGTGCCGGAGGTAAGACGATTTGGTGAAAAGCCAGGCCCCACTTGGCAAGAGTTTGTGAAGGAGGTAAAAGCTGCATGGAAGGTAGGGCCCTTAACTGTAGAAGATAGGTTAGACATTGTGTGGAATAATGTTACACCAGTGGTCTCTAGGGAATTACGGATACGTGGCGGAGCCAAGGCCAGCCCTGAAAAGTTACTCGAAATAGTTGAAGAAGCCTACAGTGAGCGGCAACTAGTCAATGAGATGACTAGGGGTTTCTATGCCAAGAGACAGGGGCCTAGCTTATGAGTAACGGAATTCTCTCACCGTTGCCTGAATTATTTCTGAGATTGAATTCAACGCGGGTGAAGAAAGGCTTGGCTCCTGCGGACCCATCCATGCTCAGGGATCATTTTGTTGCCCAGCTGAGAGATGATCTGAGTAAGTCATTTGTGAAGAAATACGTCCTAAAAAATCCGGGTGTCTCATTTAGGGAAGTGTCGTATATTTTCGATAGGGGAATTAAGATCAATTTTGGTTCAGCCTGAATAGGACTAGAACAGGTGATAGCTCAGTGGGAGATAAGGTAAGAAAATATATTTTTCACAAGTGAAATGGTGAAAGGTAAAAATCTGTCCCTGGATTTGAGAGATAATCAATCTAGCCTATCGATCACGACTGAGATGTTTGATCAGATAGTTTCCCTATAAATATATCTATATATATTCAACCACTCACATCTGCACACACACACACAGATACGTGACGACAATTAGACGCACAGACGTGAAAACTATATCTACGGAATATGGATCTTTTTTGGAACGAGCTGACCAACACACGCAACTAAAGTTTACGTAAATTTTATTTATCATAAAGAAACTACACAATGACAATGTTCTAAATATCAAATCAAATACAATAAACATAGGTTAATGAATTAATTAAAGAAATAGACTCATAGGTTTAAGCCTCCCTCCCTCTGTTGAGACAAGATCCCGTTAGAAGAAAAGTTATTCATCCCTGCATTTTCTCTCGCTCTGACAAACCTGTGATCACAATTCAGTCTCTCTTACCTAAAAGGTGCTTTCACAACATCTGGAACAATTGTCAAGGTACATACAGCCCATCCAAGGTTGGGTTTGTTTGGCGAATCAAGCCCCAGCTTCTCCAAGGACTAATTAATAAAAAATGTTGGGAAACGCTTGATGCACTACTGTAAGTAGGATGCTGACAAATGTCACTTCAATTTTTGTCCAGGTAGTAAAATAATTATGAGATCTAATGTTCACAATGTACAGTAGCTTGGAATCTTCAATCGTTAAATCGAGTGCCAGGTAAATAAATCTGTTCAGGATCAATCTTCTTCACAACACAGTGGTCGTTATTCAGGTAATGTCAATGTTTGATTATGTCACTTCAACTGGCTGAATGTATATGAACTTGGGAAAAGAAATCTGGATATTTAGGAATCCAGTTACAGTTTATTCTTAATATTCTATGGGCTGGTACTCTGTCTCTTTCTGGTTGTAAACCACGAGGCCAGACAAGTCACCTTGAAAAACCCGATATTTATATCAGAATGTTCTTTTGTAAACTTATTCTCAGTTTCATATGGAAGCCGCTGGTAAGGTTTAGGATTTGACCCAAATACTGTATAGGGAGAAAAATACAAATACTTTACATAATATAGTATTATTCACAATCCTATCCTTACCCCGCGTAATATATAATATATTTATCCACTTCGGTTATTTAACTTAAATTAGAAACTATAAGCTTAGAGCTTGTCTCATCGTTTAAAACTTCCATGAAATAAATTCTAGTCATTTTAAAAAATCACTCATCATGAATTAGAAATAAATACATATTTCGTCAATACTAATGATGAATCAGTGCATTTACTTAGTTGGTTAAAATATTCTCTGACAGGTTACTAGCGGTTAATAAAATTTATTTTATAGATGGAAGCGTTTAGCTAGAAATTTATTATTTATTCTGTTATCCACTGTAACACAGTAAAACTTAGAGAATTATCAGTGACGAACCTATCTAGTAAATCACTCTGTGCAAAAATCTTAGAGAAATATAATTGACGATTAAACTAGTGAAATCACTCAAACTACTAGTATAATAATTACCACAAGCGCAGAAGTAAAACGATCTCCAATCGACAAACTAAGTGATACTATTATTATAAGAGATCTTTAGAAATCGAAAGCTAGATGTTCACTGAAATTCTGGCTGTACTGGATACATTTAGTTATATTTCTGGGGTATATATGTATATATCTGAAATCAAAGGAGATGATTACATTATTACCTAAAACCAGACTGTGCCAGACTTAACACCTACGGGAAATTCTCTGCTCAAATTTCGGCTTATACGTAATTCAAAGCCATCTTCACTCAAAAGCCAAAAATCAGCATCTACGTTCTGCTTAAATCAGGCATAACGTAATTTGCTAAACAGCGTGAGTTTTCTTCACGTCTCTTCTTGTCTACTAGCGAGTAAGGTCCTTTGATCTGCCTATGCTCAACGTGTTTAATTACTTTCTAGCGAGCGGATTACAAGGGAGGTAATAAAATTTTACTCAACTTGTTTCCCAGATATCTGATCCTATACTCAATTTTTAATTCCCCCCTTTTATCGCTGTCTGTCTATTACAACGATTCTCGATCGTTGGCGTACAAAATTAAATGTACCCGGCTGACGTTAGCTAATCAAGTCTGCTGGCAAACTACATCAAAGGGAATAGCGAACAGAATAAATT